>CM036998.1:652425219-652762719 GCA_020854095.1 Dasyurus viverrinus | reverse complement strand
TTTTTTTTCCTTCTGGTAGTTTTTCCCTTTTGTTCTGATTCTTTGTTCACAATATGACTCATGTGGAAATAAATGTGTTTAATACAATTGTTCATATAGACCTCAGATCAGAGTGCTTGTCTTGGGGAAGGAGGGAGAGAGGGAGAAAAAAATGGCACTCAAAATCTTATAAAAATAAATGTTGAAAACTATCTTTACATGTCATTGGAAAAAAATAAAATACTATTAAGGGAGGAGAAAACCAATAAAGCAAAACAAAACAAAAGAATATTTACAACCTGGCTTCACAGTATCTTTCCAGCCTTATTATACATCACTTCCCATATTCTCAGGTCAGCCAGAATAAGGTAATAAGAATAAGGTGTTTTTCTCACAATATACTTTGTTTTCCAGCCCTAAATCTTTGCATTGGCTGTGCTGCATGTTTGGAATATCCTCCCTCCTTCCCAGAATGCAGCTGGAGCACAACTTTCTATATCTTCTCAAACCATCTGTATCTGATTATTTTGTTTTTTTTTAATTTTTACTTATTCTCTTTATACTTAGATAAGGAAGTCAAAATAAGCCCAGGAAGTCCTTAGAGCATAGGTGGATGTTCCCTTCTTGATGATGTTCAGAGGTCGGGCAGTATTTGTGCTGACTGCCCATCCAGTACAGAGAAACATGGTCACCCTTCTTTTGGCCGGGAATAACTGAGAAACAGGGTGAAAAGAATCCTTCTGTTGACTGAAGAGTCAATCCTGATGATGGAGAGGCTGAGCCAGATCTGAAAGCACACAAGCTTCCAGCGGACAACTTCGTGCTCTCTTCTATTCTGCCATCTGGGCTCTACCCTTTCAGAAATTCAGTTGGCCTCGTGTCCCTAATGTCTCCTGCCTTTTTCCCTTGCGTTTATTATTTCTTGATTTTAGGTGAATGAGTATATAGAAACAAAATGCACTAGATTATGACCTTGTGAATATCCACAGGTTAAAGGACTATCAGAGCTCTCCTCAGCAAATGGAGCCATGGCAGAACTGATTAATGACACCTGCTTGATTAATTTGATGAGGAGGAAGTATATTAGATGGGGGCTTGTGAGGGACAGAACTAGGTAGTGCAGTCCCACAGGACTGCCCAATGATAGGAGTTTGAGTTGTTGTTCAGTCATGACTGACTCTTTTTTACCTTATTCGGGGTTTTCTCAGCAAAGATACTGAAATGATTTGCCATTTCCTTCTCCAGCTCATTTTATAGATGAGAAAACTGAGGTAAACAGGGTCAAGTGCCTGGCCCAGAGTCACATAGTAAGTGTGTGAGAATGGATTTGAACTCAGGAAGATGAGACGTCCTGATTCCAGGATCAGCACTTTATCCTCTGCGCCAGGACTCAGAAAGCAAAGTCATAAATCCTCTGGGAATCTAATCTGTCAGTATTAATGGGAGATGGAAGAGTGATGGGGTGGGTGGTGCCATACTGATGTATCTTCTTGTTGTCTTCCATAATGGAACATTACAGGAGAGTGGAAAGGGCAATCTGTTCATTTATTCTGGCTGCATCCAGTGCCTCACATACAACAGGTTCTTAATAAATGCTTGTTGATTGATTGATAGGGACTCAAGGGCCAGATTATTATGTTCCCAGGGAGAGGGGATGGGGTGCGGGCTGTGAGTAGGAGGGAAAGACACCAAAGAGAATGATTTGTGTGGACCAAAGTGTTGAACAAAGTCTTTGACTCTGGACCAGGAATGCTATTTAATGCATGTTTATTAAACTGAACCTCATTATTCTTTCCAGCCAAGGTGCAGAACACACCAAGGTAGCTCTCACTAGAGTGATTGGCTCCCCTCCTTCATTCCTTTCTGGATGTTGATTCAGCCCAGCTACACAAACAGATTAACTTCATTCTGCCTCCCATGTTTATCTACTTGATGAAGTCAACATTTGATGGATTTGCTCAAACACTGGGCTCTGGGCACAATCCTCCATTGTTTCCCTGGAGCGGAAGGCTTTGTCTTCCATAATGGATGGGAAATTCTTCCTATTTTCTTGAAGGTTCAAGATCATCTGTATGCGACTGATGGTTGAAAAAGCCTAAACAAATGGACTTGTTCTTAACTGGTAGAATGTCCAAAATTCGAAGGGAGACAAAAGATAGAGAGGTTGGGGGAGGGAGAGAGATAAGCAGATTCAAAGACACACACACACACACACACACAGACATGGAGAGAGAAACAGAGATAAAGACAGAGACCCAGAAAGAGAGACACAGAGAGAAGGTTAAATCAAAGAGCTTATGGATTTTTCTACAGGAGAGTGAGAAGCAATGGTTGCCATAGCTTTCAAGATGTCGGTGTTTGCAGAAGCAGGATAACCCTATTCTCCTTATCCATGCCTGAAGAGCCTGGGCAGTCTGGGAGATCCTTGTGGAATGAGAGCCCAATGCAGACTGTCCTCTCTTTCTTTGAGGTATTCAGTCATTTCCTTCACACCTCGTTCCTAGTCTTAACTTCTTCATTTTACACATGTGGAATATCTTGCATGTTGACACGGTACTTGGAAAGTTACATAAATGTCTGTGTGTGTGTGTGTGTGTGAGAGAGAGAGAGAGAGAGAGAGAGAGAGAGAGAGAGAGAGAGAGAGAGAGAGAGAGAAGGATTCTAATGTATTTTATATTTTACTTTGTAGATCAGAATCCTCAAATCCTGGTTTCTGCAGGATGAGTGACTTCAACACTGGGCACTATCCCCAAAAGTCCCTCTTTCTGCAGATGGTTTTTCCCTACTGGGAGCTGTCAGAATATAGCTCCGATATAGCTTGGACCTATGTTTCTACAGATATAGGTAGATAAGTCCCCAAATTCAGTGCAAGCATCCAAAGCAGGGGTCCTCAAACTTTTTAAATAGGGGGCCAGTTCACTGTCCCTCAGACTTTTGGAGGGCCAGACTATAGTCAAAACAAAAACTTTGTTTTGTGGGCCTTTAAATAAAGAAACTTCATAGCCCTGGGTGAGGGGGATAAAGGTCCTCAGCTGCTGCATCTGGCCCTCGGCCGTAGTTTGAGGACCCCTGATCCAAAGTAACTGCATATCTGAGTTAGAATATCTATTATTTTGACCTGCAGAAAAGGTGGAAAGATCCCATAAAGACTGAGTAGCCCAGAAACACTCAATTTCCTTCTCCCCTTTGTTCTGGTGAATTTTTCCCAATGTCCCAAAGTTCTTCATATTCATAACACCATGCTGGGTTTTGGACTAGTTTGGGAAGAGACACAAACACAGGATCCTCATTCCCCTCCACGCTGTATTTGTGCCTCTGGCCAAAATCAGTCAGCATGGGGAAGTATCTTTACCTCCCCTTCTGAGACTTGAGTCCATCTTTGCTCTGTGCTCTTGTAGATTTTCTTAGAATAAAAGACAAAAGGTCTGAGCCTGAGCTAAGGACTCCCTTTTGTTTGGGGTCAGCACAAAGTGGGGGATGCTCCAGTCTGACTCTGTCCTGGCTGTGATTTTCCCCAATTCATATCCTACTAAGAATGGGTCACATGGGGATGTGTGAAGAGAACACTGTATCTGCTGGGGAGGAGACAAGTATTCCAGGATAAATAAGTGCTTGCTCCCCAGAAGCTCATTCAATTGGCCAGGGAACTCTCCCGCTCAGCTTCCTCCATTCATCCACTGGCAGACCATAGTCAACTTGCTCTTCCGGAATTCACTTCCATTCCACAGACTCTTAAGTGTCTCATTGCTCACCCTTCCTTCTTGGAGAGGATCAACGACATCACAGGGTGATGACTCGTGCGTGAATTGGGTATATAGCTCCACTGTCATGGAGCCTACCATCTACTCACGCAAGTGAATGCACATGGAGCCTCCAGAGCCTCTGGAAGGCTTTATTCCAATGATCCTTTGTACAAATGTGTTAGGCTGGCCACATGTCCTCCCTGGGGATCTAGGAGTAGCTCTGAATTGAAGGTTCTTCTCTTGCCCTCTTGCCTTGTGCCTCCATTCTAATGTGTTTTCCCTAATATCAACCACCAATTGTAGTTACTATCTCCCTTATTTCATCGATGCCCTTCAGTGACTCAGTATCATTTAGTCAACTATTTATTTATTTTTAGCCATGCCAAGCCAAATATATATTTAGCCAACATTAATTAGCTTTTGCATATCGATGTTTACTAAGAAGACAGAGCAAGAACAGCTGTAACAAAGCACTTTGCCCCAGTACCTGGAAGCACACTCTCCCATCCACCTTCCTGATCTCTGGGGAGAGTGTGTGTGTGTGTGGGGGGGGACAAAACATTCACTTCCCCAAGGTTATTTCTGGATATGGCCCAGTGCAGGAGTCACTGTCTCTCCCTCTGAACTGTCTCCTGGACCACGTGGGCCACTTGCTTCTCACAAAATCTGTCTGGCTTGGGCCCAGTTCCCAGGTCTTCAGTGGCTTGCTTTCATGATCCTTCAAAGCTCAAGGCTAGCTCAATGTTTCTTCATCCAAGAGCAGGAACAAACAAATATAAAGCACTAAAGAAGAGAGAACAGTGATGGGGCCAGGTGCGAAGGGCTCAAGGTCTTTCTGAAGTAAATCTTCATCACTTGAGCCATCTGGGCAAGAAAAATGGACAAGTTGTCAGTCTTTGATGTCTTTGATGTGACTTTTAGCTCCTGTCTGGCAGGCAACCAACAAGGTCCCTCTAGAGCACTAGGTACGTGGACCTGGAAAGTCAGAATACCCAAGCATGTTCTGAGCTAAAGAACGGGGCTGCTTACAGCCTCTCAGAACCCATACACCCTATACAGAGCTCCCTGAGGATCTGCCTTCTAGCTCTGCAGGTCATAGGTCTGCAAGATGGATCCTCAGGAAGGTGAGGCTTTCTTTGGGAAAGAAGCTCTTGTCAACCCTCCATAGCTACCTTCCATTTATCAGGGAGAACCGAGTTATCCCCATAGGCTGCCTCCACCCCATTAGAGTGGAAATTCCTTGCAGGCAGCGATTCTTTTTTCTCTTTCTTTGTATCCCAGAATGCAACGCAGTTCTGAGAACATGGGAAGCATCGCTAGTGCGTATGGATTGAGAGTAACAGGCTGGTAGAGGAGAGAAGTGAGGAGAGGAATCCAGATTCCCGCCCTCTTGTACTCCCATCACATGGAATAATCTGAGGAAAGAAAATGCAAGGAATGAGGAATAGGGGAAAACCTCATTCAGGCATGTGGGCTGTGCTTTGAATAAAGAGAGGGATTGTGGGAGGTGGAGGTAAAATAGGAGGGCATTGCTCCAAGACCAGAGAGGGAATTTTCTGGGGGAGGACAGTCAGCAAGCAAGTATAATCATGGGAACACTAGGGGAAAATACTAGAAAATAAGTAAAAGCCGTGCTGCTGGAGTCGTACACTGGCTGGAGTTTTGAGCTAGAATTTAAGAAGTCATGAATTCAAATTCAGCCTCAAACACTTACTAGCTGTGCACAAGTCACTTAACCCTGTTTGTCTCTATTTCCTCATGGGGATAATAACAGCACCAACCCCCAAAGGGGGTTATATACTACAACTTGTTCAGCCATTTCCCAACTGGTGGGCATCTGCTTAATTTCTAATTCTTTGTCACCACCAAAAGAACTGCTCTGAAAATTTTTGTACATCTGAATCCTATTTCTTTTGTTTTTTGATCTCTTTGGGATACAGACCTAGTAGTGATATTACTAGGTCGAAAAATAATGCATGTTTTTATAACCCTTTGGGCATAGTTCTAAATTGCTCTCCAGAATGGTTGGATCAGTTCATAGCTCTACCACAGCATAAGAGGCCCAATTCTCCCACACACCTGCTAACATTTATCATCTTCCTTTTTTTCACATTAGTCAATCTGATAGATATAAAGGAATGTTTCAGAGTTGTTTTAATTTGCATTTCCCTAATCGACAGTGATTTAGAGCATTTATAGGATTACAAATAGTTTCAATTTATTTGTTTAAAAACATGTTTATATGCTTTGATCATCTATCCATTGAGGAATGGCTCTTACTCTTAATAAATTTGACACAGTTCTCTATATATTTGAGAAATGAGACCTCTATTGGAGAAATTTTCTACAAAATTTTTTTCTATTACTAAAATAAATATGTTAAATATTCTATCTATTTACTTCCATCCTATTTCCCCTCATTTATCCCCTTTTCCCTCTCTTTCCTTTTACTCTATCCCTCTTCAGAAGTGTGTTGCTTTTGCCCACTGCCTCTCCTAATCCACCTTCCCTTCATATTTCCACCCCTTTCTCTTATGTCCTTCCACTCCTACGTCCCAGTAGAATAAGATAGATTTCTATACTCAGCTGAGTGTGTGTGTATGTTTTTCCTTTTTTGAATCAATTCCAATGAGAATAAGGTTCAAGTATTGTTCACCACTTCCACCCATCTTCCTCTCTACTAGAAAAGCTATTTTATACCTTTTTTTATGAGATAATTTGTCCCATTCTACCTCTCCTTTCCCCCTTCTCCCAGTGCTTCCCTATTTCTCACCCATTAATTTTGTTTTTAAAAAACATCACAAACCATCCCAGGAGGCCAGTATCACTGAGTGGAAGAGTATATGCTGAGGAATAAGGGGCAAAAATAATGGAAAACTAGGCTCATAAAGGGTTTTTTTAAGCAGAGCATCTTGTATTTGACTTTGGAAGCAAAAGAGAGCTGAGAATTTGAGAGACCTGAATAACTTGGCAACAGAGTATGTGCCTTTGTAAATAAATACTGTTAAAAGGTGTTCCCAAAGGACTGGCAATGAGAGTCTGGGAATAACTAGTTCCCGAGTGTGTACCTGCATGAACAAGCCAACAATCCATGATAAAAATCAATGCTCCTCCCTGTGACGGCCCTTCATCTTCTAGCTGCCCAATGCCAATTATTCCTTGAACTTGACTTGAACTTGGTTCTGGACTTAATCTAAGGAGTCCTTCCAGGAGGTTGATTGGTATCTGCAGAAAGACCTCCACTGGAAGAGAACCCACCTCCTCTCAGAGCAGCCAATTTCCCTCCCTTCCAAAGGGTGGATCTGCAGACCTCCTCTTCTGGTCACAAAGGTACAATTCACAATCTCCATGGGAAGAATAAGCTTAGGGATACAACATACAGAAGTAAATGACCAGAATAATCTAGTATTTGATAAACCCAAAGATTCAAACTTTGTAGATGGGAAGGAAGCTCACTCTTTGACAAAAACTGCTGGGAAAACTAGAAAATAGACTGGCAGAAACTAAGCATATGCCATACACAAGATAAGGTCAAAGTGGGCAAATGATTTCGACATTAAGGGTGATATAAGCAAATAGGGAAATGTGGAGAAAAGTTACTGATAAGACCTTGTGGATAAAGGGAAATTTTATTACCAAACAAAAGATAAAGAAGATTTTAGGATATGAAGTGGATAATTTTGATTACATGAAATCAAAAACTTTTTGCACAAACACAACTTGTTCAGTCATTCCCCAACTGATGAGCATCCCCTCCATTTCCAATTCTTTGCCACCACAAAGAGAGCTGCTACAAATGTTTTTGTATATATAGGTCTTCTACCTTTTCCTTTGAAATCTTTGAGCTACAGTCCTAGCAGCTGGATCAAGGGGCATGCATTGGTTTTATAGCCCTTTAGTATCTTCTTACCATCTCCTCCCTTAACTACAAGTTAGGCTCCCTGAGACAGGGACGTTTTTGTTTTTTCTTTGTGTCCCTTGCACCCACCACTTAACATATGATTGTTGAATGACTACCTTAGGTCATTGAGTATATTTTGCTTTGTTTTGTTTCCAGTTTTGTTTCATTTTTCAAACTTGGTAAAGATTCCATTTAGGCCTTTATCCCAATCAGTGATAAAAAAAAATGGGATGGTAAATTGGACCACATGTTATCTCAGTTCCTATCTTGCCTGCAGTCACTGAATGGGTGTCGCCTCAGACAGAGGGAGATCTGGGAAAGTTCTTAATTTAGAAATCCTGGGCTATCCTCATTTTGACTTTTGTCCTGCCACTGGACTTTGAGGAGTCTGGAGGAGACATCAAGGCGGATAATCTCGCTCAAGTCCAATTCATGCTCAAGACATAATGCTCATGATGTCATTGGTCCTCCTCAACAATGATTGGCTGCTCTTTGAATCTTGGCATTTAATCACCTTTGAATCTAGGTAACTATTATTGTTTAGTTTACAATTCTGTGGACTTTGTGCCTAACTTGTGGTAAAGTCTTCTGAGCTCATATTGGTCTGATCAGTGACAGTCAGACACAGTCTCTTCACCCTGACAGAGATAGATATTATTTGGTCCCTTCTAAGCATGAAGGACAACCATCAACAGCCTAGTTCATATTTATTCATCTTTTTCATAAGAATACCCTACTTCTCTACAGTTTATAGTTGAGTCTGGAGGTCATGTTCCCAGGGGACAATTATTCTTATTCTCTTTAGTGTTCTAGGAGTCACCTGGGGAGTGAGGGGTTTCTAGTACTGATGCTCATGTGTAAAGGGCTGAAACACTTGAGTTCATGCACAGTCTGGACAACCAAGCACTTAAGGCTAATTACTGATTGGACAATATTTTATAAGCATATATTTGGAAAATCGCCCTTCCCACTATCTTGTGCTGGCTTGATAATTGGTGTATACAGAGAATTGTAGGAGGAACTAGGGGGCGGAGGAAGATTAGTCAGGGTCACTTTGTCGGGGGACAAGGAAGAAGGAAGGTCGTGGAGATTCTGAGTCCATCCAATTTACTCCTACCTTTAAAGACCAAGAATAAAGACGGAGGACTTTTGCTTATCCTGACTCCCGGCTGATTCTAAAGTATCCAGGGTGCTAATGTGATCATCACACTAATGAGCCCCCACTGGTGTGTTTCCCATTGATTATCAGCCAGAGTTAATTAGCTTTCAGGAAGGGTATTTATTAAGTAGGGATAGCAAGGAAAGTTGTTACCTAAACCTTTCCCCCAAACAGAATTTCACTCTCTCTTGGCACATATTAGGTACCTGAGGAGAATGGGCTTAAACTGAGGTAATACATGGAATATAGGGTAAACTCACAATTCCTGGGCATCAGAAGACCTTTTTTCCTTTGTGGAGTCATGAAGTTCCCCACAGGTGTAGCTCTCTTCTGGGCCCTGAGGGCGAGTGCCATTATAAAGTCCTGTTGCTACCTTCTGACTTCTCAGAGTCAGTCAGGCAATAAGTATTTATTAAGCACCTCTGTGCCAGACACTAAGGTAGTCACTTAGAGGGGAAGAGTAGAAGAAAAAGGTTCAATTCTCCTGCCTCAATTTTTTCCCCGGAAGGCTTCCACCACTGGCTTCAGTCACCACTTGACTCACTGTGGCTTGTCTTTGAACTGATTTGCTATTCCACAAGTTGGCCCAGTAGGGTTTCGGATTCTTTTAGCCACCATAATATATTTTCTGTATGGCTCATTTGCCTTCAATGAACAAAGCATTTCCCTCCTCCTAATTTTTTTTCCCCCACCAAGTTTTTCAATTATACTCTAATGCATATCAAATGTTAACTCTAACCCATCAAACCCCATCAAAATACTCTTGACTGATTAATGAAATTTAGGTTTGTTAGCCTTGATTGGAACAGGAATGGAATTGTATGGAATACTTTATTCAATTTTTGGCTGACCTCACTCATGGAAGCTTGGTGACACAGTGGAGAGAGAGCTGAGCCTGGACTGAGTTCAAATCTGACCTTAGATACTTACTAGTTGTGTGACTCTGGGCAAGCAATTTGACTGTTTGCCTCAGTTTCTTTATCTGTAAATTAAGCTGGAGAAGAAAATGGCAAACTACTCTCTTCCAAGAAAACCCCAAATGGGGTCACAAACAGTTAGACATGACCTAACAATAACAACAAATAAACTCTATGGCTAGCACTCCTCTGCTCTACTGCTCTACCTGCTCTATACTATTAAACAATTAATTAAAAATTAAAGAGTTTCAGCCTGGCATGACCCAGCAGTCTCAGTCAGGCTGGCTTTTCACCATCACAGAGTAAACCAGGCATCTCTTTAGTGACCCACCCTAGAATTCTTCCAGAAATCAAAGTCAAATTGCCGGCTCCTGAAAACCTGGAAAAGAAACCCTTACTATCAAGTCCTTGGCAACGTCCAGTGGATCAACATCAGAAATGGATGGGATTTTTCAGCAGGAATGACATCAGTGGTTGTCCTTTATCCCTGAAGAGGATCAAAGTGACATCACTATGTTGGAATCAAGTATAGTACGTCCACTAATCAAAGTGGTAGGAGCTCAGAAGGCTCTGTCACAGGTTGGGGACATGTAAAGTGGAGCTGGCTCTACATTTGCTCCTGTGTCTTCTAAGCTACTACATTCACGTCACTCAGAGTGGGCACGTCATGCTGGGTGGTCCTGGGCCTGTGTCTCCCGTGTCTCCCAGTGGATTCCGGTTCTTCAGAGAAACCTTGGGAGTGTCCTTGCAGCACCACCATGCCAGTGTCTGCCCCCTGCCCGTGTGAATTCTCTGTAAAAGGCTTTAAGGGAAATATGTGTGGCATTTGAACCATGTGGCCGGCCCATCAGCGTCGGGCTCTCTGCAGTAGAGTCGGAATGCTTGGCAGTTGGCTCGAGTGACTGGTAGCTCATCCTGCCAGGAGATCTTCAGAATCTCTCTAAGACTCTTCGAATGGGAGTGATTTGGTTTCCTGGCCTGGCACTGGTACAATGTACAGGATTCGCAGACGTACATCAGTGAGATCAGCACAACGGCTTTGTAGACCAACTCCTCAGGCCGCCTAATACCTCTTATCTCCCTTTGGAGCCTCCCAAAGGCCAAACTAGCTCCGGCAATGTGTGTGTCAACTTCATTGCTCACGTGGATGTCCCTGGAAAGTTTCACTGCCAAGGTCAGTGAACTCATGACAATATTCAAAATTTCTCTATTTGCTGTAACCGGTGGTTCCATGTATACGTGATATGGTGCCGGTTGGTGTCTGGCCAAAATTAGGTTAAGCAGCAGAAAATTGATGCATATTTTGTTGCATTTCAGCTGCAGAGGCTACATTGAGTGCACAGTCATCTACAAACAAAAAAATCACACACCAACTCTCTCTCCACTTTAGGCTTGTAGCCTTTTCGAGTTATATAATTTACCATTTGTGTGGTAGCTGATCCTGAAGCTGTTTGTGTCCTCATTGAAAGTATCTGACAATATTCGGCATGGCAATAGAGCAGCTAGATGGTGCAATGGATGGAGGACCCCCCACCCCTGGAGTCAGGAGGATCCAAGTTCAAATCCTGGCCCCAGACATTTAATACTTCCTACCTATGTGACTCTGGGCAAGTCACAACCCCGATTGCCTCGCAATAAATAAATGGATAGATAGAGACAGACAGAATGCATGAGAGCAATCACACAACCCTGCTTCCCTCTGTTGATGCCTGGGAAAGTACAAGAGTGTCATCCATTATCCAGAACCTGGGCAGACACGCTCTCATGAAATTGCCATGTAATACTGATGCTTCTCTGGGAGACTGGATTTTGGGGATGTAATTTTTTTCTACAGGCTCTTACGAGTGACAGTGTCAAGGACGGTTGGACGTGGTGTATAGACCTCTCTGGCACTTCTTGATAGACGGCCATCCTCCGGTGAAGCTCCGGCTTATTAAGGAGGACTCTGGTCATCATCTGCTGCTGTGCCAAGGGAGCTTTCCAAGTGTGGCAAGCGACGCTTCCCCCCATTAGAACGTAAGCTCCCTCAGCTCTTTTTGTGGCAGCAAAGAACGGGAAATGAGTGGGTGCCCCTCAGTCGGAGAATGGCCGAATAAAGTAAAGGGATATTATTGTTCTATAAAAAATGGTGAACAAGCTGATTTTCGAAAGGCCTGGAAAGATTCACGTGAACTGATGCCGAGGGAAACAAGCAGAAGCAGGAAAACGTTGCACACAGAACATCAAGACTGTGCAATGAGCAACTATGACAAATTAGGTTCTTCCATCCAAAGCAATCCCATAGCCTGGATAGAAAATGCCATCGGCATCCAAAAAACCCGCTCCTAAGTGCCCGAGGCTGGGTTTGTGTTCAGGTCTTCCCGCTCCTCGGCCTGCGCTTCATCCGCCGCTCTCTCGGCCCAGAGAGCAGGGCATTCATCCAAAGTGCCTGCAGGGAGCGCCCAGCCAGCCAGAGGCTCCCCGCGAGGATGGGCGCGCCCGGCTGGGCTGGAGGCGGCGGGGCGGGCTGCCCAGAGAGGGGGGACAAATGGCCCGCTGCCCTCGGGGGGCTTCGGGTGGGGGCGGGGAGTGAGAGCCCCAGAAACCCCGGCCAGGTGGAGCAGGGGGGGGGATGCCCGACTAAAGATGAGGGGGGGAGGGGGTAGGGGGTAGGGGGAAAGAGACAGAGACAGAGAGACAGCCTCGGGCTGACGTCACCGTCCCGGGGCCGGAGCAGTAGAGAGGGAAGCCTCCCGGGGCCCAGAGCGGCTCGGAGCAGCCTAGAGAGACCGTAAATGCCCTAAAGCGCAGGCGCGGCCCGCGCGGCCCCGCCCCCTTAATGGCGGCCCCCAGCTGCCGACACGGGACTGTCTTACTTGGAACCATGGAAGTGGAGGAAAAAGCAGAGAAGAAGGAAGAAGAGGAGGAGGAAGAGGGAGGCTTCGCACCCTCAGCCCTGGGGACCCGCGAACAGTGAGTGCGGCGCCCCGGGGCCGCTGCGGGGATGGGGGGCGGGCTAGAGAGACCGCGTCCTTACCCCCTCCCCCCCAGTCACGCCTCTCTTTTTACCGATTATCCCCCGCTCCCACTTCTCTCTGAGAGGTCTGAGGGCGGGCTGGGAGGCGTCCCGGGGCGGGGCAGCCTCCGGCGGGCCTCTAGTGGTCTTGCCCACACTCACCTTGGGCCCTCCCTTGGGGTCGCCCCCGGGCAAGCGGAAGCCTCGGAGCCCCCGAGGTCGGGCCGCCGCGGGGGCCTGGGTGCTCCTCCCCCCCTCCCCCCCCCCGGTGTCCCTCCGCCTCCCTCGGGTGTCCTTCCTCCTACCTCGGGTGTCCCTCCTCCCCCGGGTATCCCTCCTCCTCCTCCTCCCCCCAGTGTCCCTCCTCCCCCTCCCTAGGTGTCCCTCCTCCTCCTCCTCCTCCCCCGGGTATCCCTCCTCCTCCTCCTCCCCCCGAGTGTCCCTCCTCCTCCTCCTCCCCCGGGTATCCCCCCTCCTTCCCCTCCCCCCGGGTATCCCTCCTCCCCCTCCTCCCCCCGAGTGTCCCTCCTCCCCCTCCTCCCCCCGAGTGTCCCTCCTCCTCCTCCTCCCCCGGGTATCCCCCCCCCCTCCTCCTCCTCCTCCTCCTCCGGGTGTCCCTCCTCCTCCTCCTTCCCCGGGTCTCCCTCCTCCCCCTCCCCGGGGTATCCCTCCTCCTCCTCCTCCCCCCCCCCCCCCCTATCCCTCCTCCTCCTCCTTCCCCGGGTGTCCCTCCTCCCCCTCCCCCAGCTTCCCGGCGGGCATCCCTCGGTCTCTGAGCTCCCCGAGAGCTGGGTCCGTTGGAATCCTCGGAAAGCCGGCCCAGAAGGGACCCCCTCCCGTGAGAGGCGCTGCGGGAGGCCGGGGCGTTCTCCGACCTCCCTCCGCCCCCGATTTCCCTCCCTCCCGGTCCCCAGCGCGTGGGTCAGCAAGGCCGCCCCGCAGCCATCGCGGGAGGGAGGGGGGAGGGGGGGGCTCCCGGGACCCCCGCCCCCGCAGCTCCTTGTCAGCTCGGGGACGTTACGGGCGGTATCTCTCTCTCTCTCTCTCTCTCTCTCTCTCTCTCTCTCTCTCTCTCTCTCTCTCTCTCTCTCTCTCTCTCTCTCTCTCGCAGTTGGGACGCCGTGTACGAGCGGGAGCTGCGGGCCTTCCGGGAGTGCGGAGATTCGGGAGAGATATGGTGAGTCCGGGGGCTTCTAAGACCTCTCCAGTGATCTTGTCTCCAAGTGCAAACGGAGCCGCGGCGTCTGCGGAGAACGCGGGGCTGGGGGCGGGGAAGCGGGGAGGCTGCGGCCCTTCCAGGTCCCGCTCCCGGGGCCCGGGCCCTGCCTCCTCCTCTGCTTCGGCCCCGAAGCCTCCTTGCGCCCGGTGACACCGGGGGAAGCTCCCGGGGGCGGCCTGGCTCGGGGCCGGCCTCACGCGTGGGGGCGGGGCAGGTCACACGCAGACCGCCAGCGCGGGCCTTTGGAGGCCTCCCCGCCCTCCCAGGCGTGAGTGAGTGTGTGTGTGTGTGATTGCTGACTAGAGAGTCAGAGACAGGCTTTGGGACTGGCACATGCTACAGACCACCTCGGTGTCAGGAGGCCTTGGGGGGGCCTTGGAGAATTACGGTATCATGAGGGAAGTGAGCTCCCTTGGGCCTCCGAAAAGAGGAATACCTCATCATTTCTTGACTCAGCTTGATAATAATTAAATCCTTCAAGAAGAAGAGGAAGTAATAAAGGGAACTGTCGTGTTTTCCACCTAGATTTCTTTCCACCGAGGAAGTGCCGGTTGCCAGAATAGAATTGAGGTCCATTTATTGGGGAAATGACTAAGTACTCCATCTTAAAATTTAGTTGGGAGAAAGTAAGGACATCTGGACGTAGCCCGCCGGGGAATGTAGATTTTAGGAAGGTTTGGAAAATAGTCACTTGGATCTTCTGAAGTAAACTTCTATTGCAGAAACCTGACTTGAAGAATAGGAACTTTTTAGAAAATTTGAAGACAGGCGGTTAAGAAAGGAAGAAAAATACTTCAATGAAAATGATGTGGTTGCATAGGAAACTCTGCAGCCAACTGAGATTTTAAAGAACTATTTATAGCACTTAAAGGCCAGACAAGTAATGCAGGAACAGTCCTGTAAGAAGGCTTCTCAGTGGGGCTCAAGCTCAGAATGAGCAGACTTTGCTAGCAAGGAATGCTAAAGGCAGGATAAAGTGTTTTTTGGAGAGAAGAAAGAAGATTGAGATTGGTAATAAATGCCGAAAAGAAGAGAGAAAAGTAGAATTAGCCAACTCACATTGCTTCTGTTTTGTTTGCCAAGAAGAATGATTGTTCAATTGGAAAGGACAGAAGAAAAAATGGTTACCGGAGATGCCCAAGGTAGGGACTGACAGTAGGGAGGGGACCAATGGCATGGCTGTAGAGCCAATGTCCCACCCAGATCTTTAGAAGATGATGGAGAATGGGAAACGTGATACCAAACTGGACAAGGTCCGGGTCTTGATTGCAAAAAGAAAAAAATGAAATCTGCTTGTTATTATGCCAATGAGTTTGATATGGATTCTTGGCAAAAGCTGGAAGGGGTATTTAGCAAATGTCTTTGAAAGGAAGTGTTGGCCAGAGAAAGCTAGCTGGACTCTTCACAGGATCGGTAGACCCTGATGAAGGCTCCCATCCTGTACTGGGATAGCTGATTAAGGCCTCAAACTGACCCTTGATTGGCCCTGAGTCACTTCCCTGTGATGTCACTACCAAGGCAAAATTCCCTAGTTGGGAGAAATTCTTGCCAGTAAAATTTGTAAGTGACTTGTATCTGTCAAGTTTTTGCTTTTTTGGGAATATTCTCCACATATTCCTGAATGGGTTTCATCCCATGTAAGCTATGTCTTGGTTGCTCTATAAACAACCTGAAAGCCCAGGGCATCTGCTAAGGGATCATCCCAGAAACAAGGCTGTAACCAATCAAAGGCCAAAAGATTTTAAAACAAGGCTCCGGAAGACAGAGTGAAAAAGAATGCCTTGTCTTATGACCAATTGAAGCCTAGAAATTCCAGAGTGGAGGTCATTGAAAGTGACCCCAAAGTGTACCGTTAGAAAGGCATGTCCCAGGAGAACTGGCATTCCTGGATGGAATAAGGGGCAAAAGGAATTGGCTTCCCTTACTAAGACCAGCTGATTATGTCATATGTATACTTAGTGTTTTTTTTTGTTGTTGTTTTATTCCTCACTTAATAGTATTTTATTTTTTTCCAATTACACATAAAAGTTGTCTTCAAATTTTACTTTTATAAGATTTTGATTTCCATTTTTTCTCCTTTCCTCCCTCCCTTTCCTCTCCCCTCTTCCTAAGATGGCAAGCAATCTGATATAGGTTATACATGTAAAATCATATTAAATATATTTCTATATTAATCCTGTTGTGAAAGTAGAATCAGAACAAAAGGGAAAAACCATGAGAAAGGAAAAAAAAATGTGAAAATGTGAAAATAGTAGTATACTTCAATCTATGTTCAGACTCCATAGATTTTTCTCTGGATGTGGATGGCATTTTCTATTGTGAGTCTTTTGAAACTGTCTTGGGTCATTGTCTTGCTGAGAAGAACTAAGCCTGTTGGAGTTGATCCTTGCACAGTGTTGCTGTTACTGTATACGCTGTTCTACTAGTTCTGCTCATGTGGGTACACTTGTCACCAAATGACAAAACCAAATACAAGAAGGCCTTTCCAAACTAACTTTATTTCCCTGGTGATTCTTAGCATAGTTGAGTAGGGGAATACTAGATATATAGTTTGCCTAGAATACAGCAAAACATTTGCTAACATAATGCCTGCTCTTTGTGGATGAGTTAGAGAGGTATGGGTCAGATGGTTCATTTAAGTCAGAAGTTCTTAACCTGAGGTCCAGGAACTTTCCTGTTGACAGTGTTTTGATAACTATTTTAGTGGCCAATTTAAATAGATTTAGAACAAGTAGATTGAACCCAAAGAGGAAGCATTATTGGATTCACTGTCACTTTGTGAAGGTCCCTCATGCGGTGCCTTAAGGATCTATCTGTCTTTGGTGCTGTTAAACATTTTTATCACTTTTTATCAGTTTTCTTGGATAAAGGCATAGTCAGGAGTTCTTCACCTTTTTAGTATTGTGGACCCCTCCCGGGCTGTCTTGGGAAGACTGTGGATTCCCTCCCAGAATAATGGTTTTCAGCTCACAAAATAAAATACATAATATTAGAAGATAGTTATATCAAATAACATTTATAAAAATATTTTTTTAAAAAAACAAGATGAGATCCCAGGTGAAGACTCCCTGGCAGGGATGGAATGATGTTCTTAACACATTGGCAGCTGACACAAAGCTGTGAAGGATATCTGATGCTTTGGATGACAGTCAATAGCCCGAAATATCTTCGTAGGCTAGAATGCAGAGCCTAAAACAATCCATTGAGACCCACTGGGAATTACTGTAAAATCTTGCCCTCTGGTTCTAGAAATACCTTCTCAAGTGCCATATGGGACAAACATAGGTGATAATTCATCAAAAATATCTGACAGTGAGATTTGGATTAGGAAGCTGATAGGCCCACTGTACAGTTGAGCCCACATATGGAGGCTTAGGTTCAGTTCTGAGCTTCATCTGGCCCATTTAGCAAAACTCAATCAAAAACATTTCTGTGGTGCCTGGAATTGTGTTAGCTGGGTTCTCAGCTTACAAGTACAAGAGTGGGACTCAGAGAGCTTATTGTGTGCGATGTAGATTATCTGGGATGTGCCCAGAGGTGGGGAGCCGTGTGATGAAAAGTCTCCAGATCATGCCTAAGGGAATTTGCCTGAAAAAAAAAAAGATTTAGTGTACACATGATGGCTCTCTCAGAGTATAGGAAGGGTTCAGTTTGTTGCTTTTGGCCTCAGAGGGCAAAGTGAAAAGCGTCAGAGAAATCAGAGCAGCAGATTCAGACAAGTCCTGGTGGATCTGGAGTGTAGTGGGGGGTGGGAGAGCTGGGGGGTGTATTGATGAAGACTAGAGGATCACCTTTGTGGGCTTGCCTTTTCCCATGTAATATTGTCTTAATTAGTCCATTGTCTTCAATATTAACATTAACTAGAGCCATCCAGTCATGTAAGTTTTAGCTGGATCATAATAATATGAATTAACACTAAGACTCTAAGGTTTTTAAATTGAATTGACATTCTCACTTGACATATAATTCTAGCCCTCAACCTTTCCCTTTATTGATAGTAAATTTTATTTTTTCAATCAACAAAAATCTGCCTTTTCTTCTTTCTATCTCCCCCATTGAGAAGAAAAATAAAACTTCCATTGTTTCTCTTTCTCTGTTTCTGTCTCTGGTTCTCTGTCTCTATCTCTTTCTTTTTTTCTCTCTCTCCCTGTCTCTGTTCTCTGTCTCTGTCTCTCTGGTTTCTGTCTCTCTCACACACAGACACACTCTCTCTCTCTCTCTCTCTCTCTCTCTTTCTCTCTCTCTCTCTCTCTCTCTCTCTCTCTCTCTCTCTCTCTCTCTCTCTCTCTCACATATGTCAAGGGAATCAATCACCTCCTTGGTCATCCCCCCTCCCAAATATGTGTCTATCTGCACTCTTTAGAATCAACCTCTTTATCTTAGTAGGTGGGCAGCAGGCTTCATGATGAGACCTTTAGAATTGTGGTTGGGAATTGTGATCAGAGTTCCTAAGTCTTTAAAAGTTGTTTGTCTTTACAGTGATGTTAGGTGTGGGTTAGGCCATATGGTCTCCAAAGTCCCTTCTAACTTTGTGCTTCTCTAATCTCTTAATTATTACTTACAATAATGATAGTTTTTTGAAGTCCTTGGGGGTTCTGAAAGAGTAATGGACTTTGTGATTTGTTTTAAAATCTCAGGTTTGACTTTGTCTTGAGTGATTTTAAATTATTGCCATCTGGTAGTTATTCATTCTTCAATGCGAATCAACTCCCAAATTGTAAAAATATCAGTGACCTAGAAAACACTAATTGTTGTAATTATAGAGTCTGCCTAGTCCCCCCCTCTTATCCTTCAGAGTGCATGCTCTCACATCATAAAGAGAGCAAAGTTTGAGTTGTAATGGTTATGCCAACAGTTTGAATGAAAAGAAATCCTAATTGTAAATGTGTTTTTAAGCCCATTAGGTAAAATGTAGTTACCCTTGTTACAGGTCCTCTTGATTTTTATTATTTGAATCTTTTTTGAAAGGTTTGGAGAAGAAAGTATGAATCGATTAATCAAATGGATGGAAAAATGCAAGATCCCATTGGATGCTTCAGTGCTTGACATTGGAACTGGAAATGGGATGTTTCTGGTTGAACTGGTTGGTAGTTTTTTATGTCTTTGTAATAGTGAAACCTTTAAATGGTCTTTAAGAGAACTGGAATATTAACATCTGTGTCTAATGCAGCACCATCTTGCTTTTATTAAACTTCATTGTTCACTCATCTCAGCAGTGTCAGGAGCCTACCTTTTTTTTTCCTTTACAGATACATATTTAAATTGGGTGTAACTGAGACTCTAGCTGGCCTCAGGTCACCCAGGAGGAGTCCTTCAAGAGAAGGAACCCAGTGGCAAGGTGGAGAAAGTGCCATTTTTTTTTTTTTTAAAAGCAGAAAGCTGCAGCCACATCTATTATAACAGCTGAGTGACCCATGCAGAGGCTGGTTGAAGTTTAGGGCTGAAGAAAACACTCTACTTTTGTCCCATTTCCTGGTATCTGGTCTTTGTCTCCTTAAAGGAGCCAGACCATCTGACATGTCCCTAATTTGAGCAGTGCCCTCTAGGATGGTGGGTGGTGCTTCCCTGAGATCTCATAAAAACTGCAAAGAAATTATCATGGAAGGAGTCTGCTTGAGAAGTAGGTTAAGAGCCTCTGATTTAGACCGGCTGCCCAAGCATTGGAGAGGCAGCTGGCCTGGAGAGGACTCCTCTCCAGGGGTCTGCTTTGTTTCTGAGATAGAACTGCTTAGAGATGGCACTGCCGGCTTGTCAGCCCCCAGCCCTGGGGCATCCCACTCACCTCCTGGCCACTGTCTTGAACCTTTGTTGTTGAGGACCAGTGACGTGGGGAGGTGAGTCCTGCCTCACTCATGAATTAGATTAAAGTGAAGCAGAATTGCACAGAGTCGTCAGCCTCACTCTCTCCTCCAGAATCATGGAAGCCCAGTGGCAGGTCAGAGGTCATCAAGATGACTGGCAGTGTTCCTGGATGCAGCGTCCGACCTTGGCGGCTTTGATGTCTGACCAAGCACCTGCTTCAGCCCCCTTTGTGGCCCATTCCTTGGGAAAATCTTTCCATGTTTGTGGTAAATGTGGCAAAGGCCCCACTAATTCACCGATTGGTTTGAGGCCTGTCAGTTCTCCTGAACCTGGTTGAGGATAGTTTACTGGGCTGTGGCCACAGTGTGTGCTAAAGCTGCTTGGAGCCATGGGTAAGAGACTGCGTCTGTCAAAGGCTCTAAAAACATTGTCCTGCCCAGCTTACCGGTTTGTTAGTTACTTATGAAGCTTCATTTGAATTTGTTCAGATCATTTCGTGGAGTCAGTTTTGTGACATATTTTTGATTGTGGAAAGATGAATATCAGTATCAGAATCTGAAGCTGCTGATTTTATGAGAAAATACCTTTTCTCATTATTTTAGAGTGTTTGAGAGAATATAATTTCTTTTAAAAGAAGAAACCAAATAATGTTAAAGGGAATGAATTGTTATGATATTCAGACTTAAATTTTTGTTTCCTATTCAAACTATTTTAATACTGTAATAACCAATAGATTCATGTTACTTGATGGCTCTATTTTCTAAAAGAAAAAAAAATCACTAAAAGAATATATTTAGGCTAAATAATATGTATTATACAGAATAAATTGTTCATTTTTCTTTATTTTAGGCAAAATTGGGATACTCTGATATTACTGGAATTGATTACTCTCCTTTGGCAATACAACTTTCTGGAAGAATAATAGAAAAGGAAGGTTTATCTAACATTAAGTTACAGGTAATTTTATCGTTACTTTTTTTAAGGAAGTCATTTATATATTCATCAGTCCCTTTTTTTCATATAATGGATTTTTTTTTATTTAATGTACATGTTGCTGTTTCAGATTCAGTAACAAATGATGTGACTTGAAATGAACGTGCACATTACAGCAAGAATATAATTTGGAGGAAAGTGTTTGTCCTTTTGGGAAAAGTATAAGTAAATTATATCTAGTTCAGGCGGCAAAGCTGAAAGGGACAAAATCAGAGACTTACTGAATAAACTTCATGGAATCTTGAGGCCTTTAACATGATTTTTCTGCCTCTGGCCAGGGAAGCTGAGTATCTTTACTATTCTTTCTTGATCATTTCTTTGCTTGTTAGTTAGCGATTTTGTTTCAAGTATTCTAAGTTGCCAGATTTCTGGATACATTCCTAAAAAAAGGTTTATTAGTAACTTTTTGTTTTTGTCCCAGTCATTTCCTGATATGTCTATTTCCTTCCCTCAAATCATTGCATGTGCCCTGGTAACCTAATGAGTCAAACCCACCGACACAAAGCCCATATCTGAGCAGACGCAGGATTGAGTCAATTCTGAACTTAAATGCCTTTTTGTGCTTTTTTAATTGTCATTTTATACATCGTTTTCCTGGTTTTGCACACATTGCTGCATCAGTTCATAGAAATCTTTTCTGTGTTTTTTCAAATTCTTCAATCATCTTTTTTTAATTGCACAGAAGTATTCTCTTTTATTCATATACAAAACTTATTAATTCATTCCCCAGATGATCTGGATCACATTTGGACCACTTTATGTGTAGCTCTTTTGCTACCAAAAAAACAAGTACGTTATTTTCAAATGTGATTGCAGTTACACATTCTAAAGCCAATTTTAAATGATGTATTTATCAACGTAGGATTACTTTATCCATTTTATATAAAGAATGGAATTTTCTTGTTGCAAAGTGTAATCAACAACCTTTTGATCTACTTTAGAACATTATTTTTATTATCTACACCAGTAGTAGAATCTACTTAGGACTGTAGGATTTGTAGCTAGAGGCTCAGAGAGGAGGGAAATGAGACTCAGGACAAGTAAGTGCACCAGAAGCAATGAAGAGCAGAGCTATTATTAGCGCCCATTTCATTGAGTCATAGATTAAAGTTGACATCTGGTTGGAACCTTGGATGTCCTCTTATGCTAAAAGCAAATGTTCTTAATATAGATTAATAAAGTACCCCCAAAATGAATGAGAAATGTGTTTCTTAGCTTGAATTCTAAAAAACAAAATGCTGCTTAATGTATTTTCATTACTTATAGTTTACATTTGTTCATTTACTTCTTTAAACCTTGTAAGCAGTAACTATTGCTATAATTGGTTAAAGGAAACCAAGGAAGTTTTTGTTTTCCCATATCTACTGTTGCTTTATGAACCAAAATTGGAACTTGGGAATTTTAGCTTTAGGCTTCTGTTTTATGGTTTAATCATGTTATTTTTCTTTTGCTTTCTTTTTTTTTTTTTTTTTTTTTTTTGCTGAGGCAGTTGGGGTCAAGTGACTTACCCAAGGTCATAAACAATCATGTTATTTTTCATTTTGAAAAGTAAGCCTGCTTATTTAAGCACAGCCAGCTTTTAGTGTCTAGGCTTGTGGTCTCCACATAATTTACTTTACTGTCAGGACTGCTGACTTGAATTTTTCTGGTTGTATCTTCTCAAATTGGTGGAGGTTTACAATTCAGTGGAAACAACATGAATCTTCTTTAGTTGTCTAGCTAGTGGTAGCTAGTCTTTTTATTTTTATTATTATTATTATTTTTTATTTAATAGCCTTTTATTTACAGGTTATATGCATGGATAACTTTACAGCTTTAACAATTGCCAAATCTCTTGTTCCAATTTTTCACCTCCCACCCCCCACCCCCTCCCCTAGATGGCAGGATGACCAGTAGATGTTAAATACATTAAAATATAAATTAGATACACAATAAGTATACATGACCAAACCATTATTTTGCTGTATAAAAAGAATCAGACTCTGAAATATTGTGCAATTAGCTTGTGAAGGAAATCAAAAATGCAGGTGGGCATAAATATAGGGATTGGGAATTTAATGTAATGGTTTTTAGTCATCTCCCAGAGTTCTTTCTCTGGGCGTAGCTGGTTCAGTTCATTACTGCTCCATTGGAAATGATTTGGTTGATCTCGTTGCTGAGGATGGCCAGGTCCATCAGAACTGGTCATCATATAGTATTGTTGTTGAAGTATATAATGTTCTCCTGGTCCTGCTCATTTCACTCAGCATCAGTTCGTGTAAGTCTCTCCAGGCCTTTCTGAAATCCTCCTGTTGGTCACTTCTTACAGAACAGTAATATTCCATAGTATTCATATACCACAGTTTGTTCAGCCATTCTCCAACTGATGGACATCCATTCAGTTTCCAGTTTCTAGCCACTACAAAAAGGGCTGCCACAAACATTCGTGCACATACAGGTCCCTTTCCCTGCTTTATAATCTCTTTGGGATATAAGCCCAGTGGTAGCTAGTCTTTTAAAAGCTGTTTAGTATTTGAAAGAAGTCTTTAGCATTTAGCATTATAAAACAAAGTGTTTTATAAAAATAAAATGTAATGAGGATTAACTGATCATTATTTCCATAGTATTCTATGTGGTTGGTTTCTCTAAGTCCAAGAAAGATTTGAGCTAATTTAGTACACAAATATCTGTTTTTAATTTAGGTGGAAGACTTTTTGAATCCTTCCTCCAAATTATCTGGATTTCATATTTGTATTGACAAAGGAACCTTCGATGCCATCAGCCTGAATCCTGATGGTGCACTTGAGAAGAGGAAGCAGTATGTGAAATCGCTCTTCAGGGCATTGCAAGATAAAGGGTTCTTTCTCATAACGTCTTGTAACTGGACCAAGGATGAGCTGCTCAATGAGTTCAGTGAAGGTAAATGGTCCATATGCAATTTTAAATGTAGTCGTGCTAAGGTTAATATGGAAGCAGTTTCTTTGCTGATAGCTTATAAATGTCCCATTGTTGTGCGGTGTGGTTCCAGGCTAACAATGTTGGTCTGTGACCTGATCCATTAAATAGCCTTAGTCACAGGATGGCATTTAATCTGAAGCACAAAGACTTAAGCAGGGGACGGCCGTGGCCTTTTTGTAAATGTTAAGGTCAAATAATTATCCATCATTTATTAGGTATCTCCTATGTGCCAAGCACTGTGCTAAGTGATGGTACAAATAAAGGTGGTGTAAGAGACAGAGGATAAGTTGGATATGATCTCAAGGAAAGGCAGTAGAATTGAGGAAGATCAAGAAACGTTTCTCAGAGAAGCTGAGATTTTGTCTCAGACTTGAAAGAAGACAGGAAGTGGGGGTAAGAAGGGAAAGAATTAGAGGCCTGGAGGAGGTCCAGTATAAATGTTTGGAGTTAGGGAAGGAAGTGTCTTGTGGGAGGAGCAGAGAAGAGACCAACGTCTCAGAGTTTGTGAAGAAGAGTAAGGAGTAAAAACACTGGAAGATGGGGATGGCCCTGTCAGGAAGGGCTCTGAAAGTCAAACAGGAGATTGAGAGGAGAGGTGTTAGGGAGCCATTAAAGTTGACTGAACAGAGTGCTCAGACTTGGACTTCAGGAAGATCTTTTGTCAAAGGAAGATGGATTGGAGTGGGGAGAGTCTAGAGGCAGGCAGACCCCCAGCAGACCTACAGTCATGCATGGTGTGAGGTGAGGAGGGTCTGTTGGGAGCAGTGCTGAAGGAGAGAAAGTCCTTGGCAGCCCGTTAGGACTGAGGGCAAAAGAGGGAGGAGTGGAGGCAGGCCGCAGGGCTGTCAGGAGAAGCTCTGGTGTCTGGGGGTGGCTCTCAACAGTCAGAGAGAAGTTTGGAAATTCTCTTAGGAAGCTTGAAGAGCTTGAAGCATTCAGCCTCTCTGTGCTTGGCTCTCTGTAATCTGCCTTGGTCAGAGGAGAAAATGAAAATGAGAATGTTTGTGCTACAAACCTCCACTGCCCCCCTAGATGTCACGGAGTTGTGAGCCTGGGGAGATTTTGCCAGCTGCCAGTCAGGAGTCTGGGGTCTTACTTGGTTCTCAGTATTTATAGAGCAATAGGATATTTAACACTGCCCAGATTGTCCATTTAGAAGGAAATGGGAGATTTTTCTCATGTCACTTTTCTATGTCTATTTTTTATCACAGGCTTAGCCCAGCCTGGCATGCAGTAGGTACTTAATAAGGGCCTGGATTCAGGAAGATCTGACTGTGTGATCCTGAGTGGGTCAATTAAACCTCTATTTGCCTCAGTGTCCTTATCTGTAGCACGGGGACAAGAATAGCATCAGTGTCACAGGGTTATTAGGATCAAAAACTAGCTGGGGTTGGTGTCTGGCACATGGTAGGTACTCTACAAATGTTAGCTGTTATTATGATCAGCTCTGTTATCATTAGCTGACCCACTGATTGGTGTCTCTTACCCGTTTTTGTTTTTGTTTGTTTTCCTCGTTTTCCTTTCCTCTGCTCACCCACCAGCACTTGGCTCAGGCCTCCATCCTCCCCTGGCCCAGCCTCCTGGAACAGTCTGTTTGGTCTCCTTGTCTTGAGTGATCCCCTTCCCAGGGTCCCTCAGCCTCCTTTCAAGGCCCCCATGCTTGGTGTGCTTTCTAGGTGCCCCCATCTCTAGGAATCCCTTCTCTTGCTTCCAGGGTTTGAGGCCTCTCTGAAAAGCCTGGTTTGCATTTGTCTGCTCAGTGGCACTGTGCCCGGCACCTTGTGGGCGCCTGCCTGGAATGCTGGCTCCTTCAGCCCTTGACCCTCCTAGCAAGATGGGCTCCTGTCATTGGCGTAGCTCAGGGGGAGGGGGCTTTGCAGTGCTGGAATGGCAGACTCTCATCTCTCATCATCTTCATCCTGAAGCCTCTTAGCTTTTCAGGGCAGAAGGTCTGCAGCCCTTTTGCCTGAAGTGATTCTTCATAACAATCCCTTGTGCCTGGCTAGCAGTAGGTGTGTGTGCACACGTGGGGTATGTTCATGCATGTGCATAACCAAGGAGATGATCAGTGTCCTTAAGGCTTGCAGTGTTGTCATAATTGTCACATTTTCCCCCGTTTCTGCTCACCTCGCTTTGCATCGGGCTTTCTCAGACTTCTCCAAAATCATCCTTTTTGTTATTTTTATTTTATTTTATTTCTTTGTCAGTCAGATTTTTTTTTTTAATTAAAGCTTTTCATTTACAAAACCTATGCATGGATAATTTTTCAACATTGACCCTTGCGTAACCTTTTGTTTCAAATTTTCCTCTCCTTCCCCCTCACCCCCTCCCCTAGCTGGCAGGTAGTGCAATATGTTAAATATGTTAAAATACCTGTCAAATCCAATATATGTATACAAATTTATACAGTTATCTTGCTGCTCAAGAAAAATCAGATCAAGAAGGAAGGAAAAAAATGAGAAAGAAAATAAAATGCAAGTAAATAACAACAGAGAGAGAATGCTGTGTTGTGGTCCATACTCAGTTCCCACAGTCTCTCTCTGGGTGCAGGTGGCTCTCTTCATCACTTAACAATCGGAACTGGTTTGAATCCTTGCATTGCTGAAGATATCCACTATGTCCATCAGAATTGATAGTATTATTGTTGCCGTGTACAATGATCTCGTGGTTCTGCTCATTTCACTCAGCATCAGTTCATATAAGTCTCTTCAGGTCTCTCTGAAATCATCCTGCTGATTGTTTCTTACAGAACAATAATATTCCATCACATTCATATACCACAATTTATTCAGCCATTCTCCAATTGATGGGCATCTACTCAGTTTCCAGTTCCTTGCCACAACAAACAGGGTTGCCATAAACAATTTTGCACATGTGGGTCCTTTTCCCTCCTTTGTGCTCTCTTTGGGATATAAGCCCAGTAGAAGCACTGCTGGGTCAAAAGGTATGCATAGTTTGATAACTTTTTGAGCAAAGTTCCAAATCACTCTCCAGAATGGCTGGATCTGTTCACAATTCCACCAGCAATGCATCAGTGTCACAGTTTTCCCGCTCCAACATTCTTCACTATCTTTTCTTGTCATTTTAGCCAGTCTTAACAGGTGTGTAGTGGTATCTCAGAGTTGTCTTAATTTGCATTTCTCTGATCAGTAGTGATTTGGAACACTCTTTCATTGACTGCAAATACTTTCAATTTCTTCATCTGAAAACCCATTTATCAATTGGAAAATGGCTTCAATTCTTGTTAATTTGAGTCATTTCTCTATATAGTTTAGAAATGAGGCCTATATTAGAACCCTTGAATGTAAAAATGTTTTCCTAGTTTATTGCTTCCCTTCTAGTTTGCATTAGTTTTGTTTGTACTAAAACTTTTTAACTTAATATAATCAGAATTATTCATTTTATGATCAATAATGATCTTCAGTTCTTCTTTGGTCACAAATTCCTTCCTCCTCCACAGATCTGAGAGGTAAACTAACCTATGTTCTTCTAATTTGTTTATAATCTCATTCTTATGTCTAGCTCATGAACCCATTTTGACCTTATCTTGGTATATGGTGTTAGGAGTAGGTCAATGCCTAGTTTCTGCAACACTAGTTTCCAATTTTCCCAGCAGGTTTTGTCAAACAGTGAATTCTTATGCCAAAAGGTGGGGCCTTTGGATTTATCAAATACTAGATTGTTATAGTCATTGACTCTTTTGTTCTGTGAACCTAACCTGTTCCACTGATCAACTCCTCTACTTAGCCAGTACACCAAATGGTTTTGGTGACTGCTGCTTTATAATATAGTTTTAGATCAGGTACAGCTAGGCCACCTTCATTTGCTTTTCTCTTCATTAATTCTTTTGACATTGTTGACCTTTTGTTCTTCTAAATGAATTTTGTTATTTTTTTCTAGGTCATTAAAATATTTTTTTGGGAGTCTGATTAGCATAGCACTAAATTAAATAGATTAGTGTAGGTAGTATTCTCATCTTTATTATATTTGCTCGCCCTATCCAAGAACATTTGGTATTTTTCCAGTTATTTAGATCTGACTTTATTTTTGCGGAAAGTGCTTTGTAATTTTGCTCATAAAGTTCCTGACTTTACCTTAGCAGATGGATTCCCAAATATTTTATCCTTTGGACAGTTATTTTGAATGGAATTTCTCTTTGTATCTCTTGCTGTTGGATTTTGTTGGTGATGTATAAAAGTGCTGATGATTTATGTGGATTTATTTTGTATCCTGCAACTTTGCTAAAGTTAGAGATTACTTTGAATAGTTTTTTAGTTGATTCTCTGGGGCTTTTTGTTATTTCTTCAGGTCCAGTCATGCACATAGAGGTCACTCCTCTATATCTCCTTAAAGATGCAGTCCTTATGTACCTTCTTTTATGGCATTAGTGAGTTTGCTGCTTGGCTTGGAGAAGGTGGAGGAAAAAAATCCCAGAATGTGGCAGGAAACAAGCCATGCTCCAGCCTTTCCTCAGCCTTTTTGGACCCCATCCTTTCTGATTTAAATTTCATTTCTGCCGAATGATGCATGTTTTCTAATCTGTTTTTCCTTCTGTGTTTCAAATTGTGGAAAAAGATCAAGTGAGTTGGGTTACACTAGAATGGAGGGGGCTGGAGATGGGCAAACGTGAGAACCATGACGGATGATCCAGGTGCTGACTCTCTGCCCTCTGCTTGCTCTGACCACCTCACTGTTTTGGAGGACTGGGCATGGTGGCCCCTGGAGATTGTATGTCAAAGGCTCACCAACCACCTCTTGGGCAGAATCACCTTGCCTTGTAAAGAATAGGTCGATGAAGTGCTGACGTGACGCCCTTTTGCCAAGACAAGAGTCATTCCTAACAGAAGCACTTTCATTCTGTCCTGCAGGATTTGAAATTCTGGAAGAGCTGCCAACACCCACGTTTACCTTTGGAGGGAGATCTGGAAACAGCGTAACAGCATTGGTTTTCCAAAAAAAGTGAGATCTTTCTCTGGGCAAATCCGGTATTCGTTTTGAAAAAGTCTAAATGTTGGATTCATTCTGACCGAGATAGACATGTGGGGAAATCATTCCTAAGGATGTGGCAAGAGAGGCTGTACGTATCAAATATTTACAGTGGGGCAGTAAGACACTGGGACCTGCAAGGGGCTGGTTTGGAGAGACCGGCAGAGAATTATTTTAAATATATTTTATATTTGAAATGGACATATTTTCTTTGCTTAAAACATGTCTGTAATCGTGGAATAATTTAAAATATGAAAGTAGAAGAGTAATTCTGTCGTTTTAATTGTGTGTCTTGGTGTGATTTGTTGTACACTATTTACTGTGGCTTGACTAAAACTTCATTTTAGGTTCAATTTTTTTTTTTAAAAGATTTTTGTTTTTTTATTAGACTGTTTTGGAGTTATAGCTAGTAAAGATTGCCATTTGATTTTAATTTAGATTTGTTTTATACAGTAAACTACCTTTTGGTCATGTCTAGTATATAAATGGGTAGCTCAATGATAGCTCCCATTTAAACAGCTCTCAAGATTTACAAAGTGCTCAGTACAAACAGAAGCATTTCACCTGCCCATGAGTCTCAGAGAGGTCACATCACCCTCCTGTGTAGCAAATTGAAGAGGCAGGGACTGCAGGTTTTCAGACTTCAGGCCCTCATGTGCTGGAGGGTGGGGGCGGGGATGCTCCTGCCTGGTAATGGGGACATTGAAACAAAGGCCGCAGCCAAATCTTTATTGAACACTTTCTGTGGAGGCAAAGGCTGGGCTTTGGGGCACAGGGGATGCCCTCAGGACTTAGTCTGACGAGAAGCTGAAACAAACCCAGGTTTCCCAACATTGAAGACACCTCTGCTGATGCAGATTGCAGCTTCCCTTCCCCTCCCTAATGATGTGCCCCTTGAGCCCTCGCTGGGCTGGACTTACCTGTTGGTGGTCGGGCCTTTCTGCTTAGGGCAGACCCTCCGGAAACCTGCTCTGGCAGAGCCTACGAAGCCCAGGTGTGACTTCCAGACATGGCCATGTTAGCCGGTCTGCCCCAGCCCTCTCCCAGCTTGCTTCACTTGCTGTTGGGAATTTAGGAGATTACATCATAAAATGAACAGGATGAGAATTCATTTGGCAAACATTAGTCTGTAAGGAGCTGATAGTGAGTCAGCCTCAAACTGCATCCTTTCTGCTGCTTGAGGAAATTTCCCTTTTTTAAAAAAAAACTGAACTTTGAAGGTTACACTGAGAGGACATCATTTGCCTTGCACATGGGCAACATGAAGATTGAGAACTCTTCCTTTGGTTCAGCTTCTCAGTGAGGGAACGGGGAGGGGAGATAATCTGGCCAAGACAGTTCTTATCCCCTGGAGCTTTTCCTGGCTTGGAAAAGCAATTATAATTAGTATTGCAGGAAAAAAAAAAAAAAAAAAAAAAAAAACTAAAGAAATTAGGTTGAAATGTGTTTAACTTTATTAGGCATTTTTGAAAATGTGATGAATGTACTTAAATTCAACAAGCATTTATGATGTCCCTATTCTGTGAACTGGAACCACCAAGATAAAATAACAAAATGGTCCCTGATCTCAAAGAGTTTTCACTTTCCTGGGGTTTGGGGGACAGAACCCATCCCCAGATGGGCCTGGGACATCCCTGGGAATTCTCTGATATCGGCAGTTCCTGGTTGGACAATCAGGAAGCCTTTACTGAGCGACTGCTCCGTGGCAGGCCCAGTGCTGCATTCTGGAGGCACAAAGAAAGGCCCCAGGTGTTGGTGTTTCTTTTTCCAAAACACACCAGGTGATAAAAGTTCTGAACTTTTATTGTGTCTTTCAATATAGCCCGGTTAGCTCAAAGGCCTATCTCTCTGCTTGGTTCCAAGAACTCCACCCGAAATGTCTCCAAATCCAAAGGTTTGTCCTTCCCACTCCAGCCAGCACCAAGGTAGAAGATACGATGAATCTCTCTTGCCTCAAAGATAGGGCTTGTAGGCTTTCTTGCAGAGTGCTCCTCTCCGACTCCTGGGAATGTTACCAAGTAACTCTCCCAAGAAAACTCCCCCAAGCTCTTAAGAGCTTCCTGTGTATATATGATCTCCCAAAGGTTAACTCCTCCTTCTGGAGAGAGAGGGATTCTGGGTTATCTCCCAGAGTGCTCTCTGGTCCTAAGGGAGGTGTGAATTTGGATATCTCTTTCTAAACCCTGAACCTCTCCCAAACGTGTGAACTCCATTGAGTACTTAGATACATATGAACTCTCTAAAGGTATGAGCAGGAGCATTGTTTCCATCAGTTGTACTTAGTACCTTGTTTCAAATTCTGGCCCAAAATATCTCTTTCTAAGATCAAATCAATCATATTGAACCATACTGAATTAAATAATTATTGTCTCTATCAACTCCAATGGCTTATCAGTTTGTAAAGATTCCAGGACCCTTGATAAAAGTCAGCATGGCCTAGAGTTGCCTAGAATTGCCCAGAGGATCCACTGAGAGGTGAAGCGATGGCTGCCTTATAGGATGTATCAGGCCTGGTCTCCATCCCAGGGGAGATCATTCTTCCTCTTAGGCAGCAGGTGAGTGAATACTCACAGACCCTCCTCAAGGCCGGTGGATCTGGGGTCTCCCTGAGGTGGACGCCATGCAGGCCTCTATTCCTCCCCACCTGCTGCTAGTCCTGTCTCAATTCAGGGATGTTGTCAGAAACCTGACAGGCTGTGTGGTTGGAAGGGTCTGGTGCCCCTTCAGTTGATGAGCCTTGAAGAAAGTGATAAAAGGCTGAGGGGAAGAGGGAATACCTTCCAGGGAGGAGGGGAAGGTAGAAGGGTAGAACAGTAGGGCTTGTCCATGTGAGACGTGGCTCAAACAAAGGGCAGTGATATAAAGTTTGACCAGATAGGTTGCAACCAGAGTGTGTGAAGGGTTGGAGCTACCAAAGAAGCAACTTTTATTTTGGAGACACAAGGGAGTCAGGAAATCTTGAACAGGGGAGTGACTTGGTCAGATTTCTACTTGGTTTTTTGTTTTATTTTAATTAAAGCCTTTTATTTTCAAAATATATATGTGGATAATTTTCAACGTTCACCCTTACAAAACCTTGTGTTCTAATTTATTTTCCCTCCCTTCCTCCCACCCCCTCCCCTAGATGGCAAGTGATCCAATATAGGTTAAGCATGGACAATTCTTCTATCCATAGTTGCATAGTTATCTTGCTGCACAAGAAAAATCAGATCAAAAAGAGAAAAAAATGAAAAAATACAAACAAAAAAGGTGAAAAATGCTCTGTTGTGATCCCCTCTCAGTCCCCAGTCTCTCTCTGGGTGCAGATGGCTCTCTCCATCGCAAGATCATTGGAACTGCCCTGAATATCTCATTGTTAAAGAGAGCCACATCCATCAGAATTGATCATCTTATAATCTTGTTGTTGTGTATATCATGATCTAGTTCTAATCACTCAGCATCTGTTCCTGTAAGTCTCTCCAGCCTCTCTGAAATCATCCTGCTGGTCGATTCTTACAGAACAATAATATTCCATAACATTCATGTATCATAACTTGTTCAGCCATTTTCCAGCTGATGGGCAGCCACTCAGTTTCTTGCCACTCCAAAGAGGGCTGCCACAAACACTTTTGCCCATATGGATCCCTTTCCCTCCTCTAAGATCTCTTTGGGATACAGGTCCAGTAGAAACACTGCTGGATCAAAGGGTGTGCATAGTTTTATGGCCCTTTGGGCACGGTTCCAGATTGCTCTCCAGAATGGTTGGATCCATTCACAGCCTCACCAACAGTGTATCAGTGTCCCAATTTTCCCACATCCCCTCCAGCATTCATTCTTATCTTTTCCTGGCATCGTAACCAATCTGAGAGGTGTGTAGTCAGACCTGTACTTTGAAGGATGCATTGGAGAGAGGAGAATCTAGAAACAAGGGACCAGTTGGGTTAAATGAAGAGCCACAGGAGTCTGCACCAGAGGAATGACATGGCAGCAGGGAGGAGGGAAAAGGTAGGAAGGTGCTAGGAAGAAGAATTGACAACCAATGGGATCTGGGAGGGGAAGGGAGAGGAGGACCAAGGACCAGTCTGAGGGTCAACCCTGGGAGACTGGAAGAATCCTGGTGTTTGATAAATAAATGGGCATTTTGGGAGCAGAGCTTGGGCTGGGGGGAGCTTGGGATGGAGAGTGGATTTCATTTCAGATAACCTTGGTGGCATTCGGGGGGAAATGTCCAGTAAACAGCTGCTGTTGTGGAAATGAGGCTCAGGAAGGAGAGGAGGAAGGGCTAGATATGTCACTGTGAGAGTCAGCTTCCTAAAGAGGATCCTTTCAAGTCAGAGAGGAGGGAGGGAGAGAGAGAAAGAAAGAGAAGAGGAGATGAAACACAGAGAAAGAGACAGAGTGAGAGAATTGGTAGAAGAGGAACTTTTTTTCCTATCTGTGTGCTTTTCAATGGGACCTAAATGCACAGGACACCCAGAAAGAGCAGAGAAAAGGGGCGGGAGTGGGAGGTGGGGAAGGGAAATGTCCTAAGAACAGTGACGAAAGTTAGAAGTGAAGAGGAATAAAGGATGATGGGATTGAGCATTTAAGGAGTGACTGGGGATTTGGAAGCCACATTTTAAGGTTCTGAGAAGTGAAAGAGATGGAGGAGGAACTGAGAATTTGGCTCTGTCTGGGAGCAGAGATATTGAGGATCTGGCATGAAGAGTTAGCAGAGTCAAGGAAGCCTGCTACTTCTGGGTCATGTCACCCACCTGGATATAATATATATTGAAAACAAAAGGCTTTGTGACCCAAGTGGCATCCTCTGATTTTGACTGAGAATTATTCACGTGAACTTTCTTGGCTTTCAGATGGAAAAGTAGGAAAGTGAAAGGCTTTCTCGCTGTTCGCAACTATGGATGTATTTTCTGTTTTAAATAACCCCTTGATCAAACACTGGCCCTCTCGAGGATGCTCTTGCCCTCCCAAGTCCCTGGCTAGCAGAGACACTGCGCCGTTGGGCATGACGTCACAGGGACACCTTGTTGGTGACACGAGACAAAGGAGCAGGACGAGCCAGTTTGGGTCTCCTCTTGCCAGATGATCAGGCTGCAAAGAAGACTCCAGGGGTCCAGATCTGAGCATGGGGAAATTCTGCAAAATGGGACCCACAAATTAATACTTGGAAATCACACCATTTCCTTTGAGAAGGCATTGAGAACGTGGCCAGTAAACAGCCCGTGGTTAGTGAGAGGCGAGGCGCAGAGCAGACCCCCTCCTCGTTCAAGTCTTTGGGCATTGTTCGATCAGCTGATTGGACTGTGTGGAAGGAACGACAGGGCATTGCTGGGCGGCAGCAGTTTTTGTGTGTGAATGCTGCTTTCTGTGGAGAAGGAGTTGGAATTGTAATTTTATTTCATCAAAAGAAACTCTCATTTGAGGGGAACTTGTTTGAAATGCAAACGAGGCTCTTCCATGGGACTTTACCGAATTGTTGCTTTTCATCATGATGTTTTTGCTGCCTAACAGGCTGCTTCTGTGCTCAGGAAGTGCATATGGAAGTCCAGAGGGATCTGAGCCCTGAATGGGCAGGCCGCACCAATTAACAAACAGAAAGTTGTCAGAACATTTTGTTTTAAGCCAGGTGCACGAGCAAGAGCCGGGTTCAGAGACGGGCATTTGTGCAGCTGAGAAGCCAACTTGACACTGACCTTGGCAGCTTCACTGAAGCCATTTTCAAATCCAAACTGTTCCTGAGTGATTTCTCCCCGATTGTTGTAGATCTGAATTTGCTTTTCCTTGTCATCTGCAATATGTCATCTTTTGATTTCTCTCATCGTATCACATATTGTTCAATACAAAAACAAATCCCTTTTCTGTACATTCGTTACGTTTGAAATCCTGGATTTAAAAAAAAAACAGTACCACAATGCAAATCTCTGTCCCCAGGGAAACTGACATGCAAGGAGAGCCCCTAAAAAATGGAAGTTGTTAAAGACTGATATCAGTTATGTTTTCTTTGGCATCGGAACTGCTTTCCTCCAATTTGTATGCTAAGAAGTCAGAACACGTTCCCTTCCACATTAATAGAAACTTGGTTTGCCATGTTCTTAAAGAACTTTCATGTCTGTCTTCCCGTCTATTTTGAGTGGCCCACAAGGAAAATAAGAGCAAAGGCTGTGGAGAAGCAGCTGGTGCCCGGGCCAGGGCGATCCCGCCACAAACAGAAAGGCCTGACTTTGATTGCTTCCCTCTGGCTCTGGGTGAAATGTGGCACAGAGAAAGCTTTCTGCTTCTGAGAGACAGAGAGAAAGAGAATGAGAGAGCCAGAAAAAGAGAACAAGAGAAAGAAACAGAGAAAAAGAGAGAGGGAGAAGGAAGAAGGCAGGGAGGGAGGAGGAGAAAAATAAGGAAGAGGGAGACAGAGCAAGTGAGCGATGGAGCAAGCCCCTTGTATTCCACAGTCGACATCACTTGGCTAATTAAGGAGGGGTGTTGACGGGATCTGAAAGGAGTCCTGTCTAGTACACTTCACTGGAAGAATGGGGCCCCTGACCTAGGGCTTTAGTGTGTGGGAGGTGAGGCGCAGGGAAGGTTGGAGCACAATTGCATAGTGGGAAAAAATGAGGAAATCCTTAGGATTTCATTTGCCGAGGGAGGAAGCTGAGGTGGCCCTAATTGAAGAAGGAGCTCATGAGCATGTTTTATTAATAGGTAACAGAAGAAAATTCATGCTAATTTATTCTTCATCTACACCATGCAATTTGTTAGGCCAGTAAAAGAATGGTTTGGAATTCCTTGTTCCGTTGATGGATCCCTGTGTTAGAAGCATAGAAATGAGGCTCCACATGAAGGACACAAACAGCCAGGCAGGCCCACAGGCCTGGTCGGCGCTGAATGAAGCGGGTGCACAATGGGGCTCTGAAAGCCTGGGGAAGAGAAGCGGCCTAATGAACGCTCTGCCTCGGACTTGTGCAAAATCCCCGGAGCGCTCTTCAAAGATCATTCATCTCCAAGCTTAGATGTCGAGAACTGCTCCAGGAGCCCAAAGAAGGCAGCGCCTCCCACCCTGTGGGCCGTGGCGGGTGGATGATTCAAAGGGCTGCGACCCGGGCCGCATCTGTCGGTTGTACCTATGCTCTGACAGGAGGAGGAAGCGCCGCTTGAAAAGATGGCCTGAATTCCCCAGATGCCGGGATTGGAGGGAAACTTCAAAGACAGAGATAAGGAGGCAGCGGGACGTACTCTGTCAGCCTGAAAGATACCCTTGTTGGAAGGGCTTGGGAGCCACGGGAGGGAAGGGGCCACTCGCCCACATACCGGGCACAAAGCACAACTTTGCGTGTAGAAATTGGCCGACGAGATGAAGCCGGAATAAACTAGTGTGAGGCAGATTCGGTTTTGGGAGAGAGTGTATCCCACCAGTTTTAATAAGCATCTTAGTAAATCATTTTTTAGTGAGTCAGAGGGGCACTTGTAGCAGGAAGACCTGGACTCAAGTACCTGTTGGTGACCCTGGGCAGGTCATTTTGCTGAAGTTGCAGCGAGGGTACGGTCTCTTGCACCATGATGATTTAAGGACAAAACTTAGAGAGGTCGCTTTCCCAGCTCCTTAGAACCTTCCCTCTGCTGAGCGTGGGCTTCTTGCTGATTTACTCATCAAAGCGAGTCAGAAGGTAAAGGACATCCCAGCTGAAGCAGCAGGTGGGGGGTGAGCTCTGGTACTTCTTACCAGGGACACACAGGGCCGGATCCCTTCAGGCCTGGGCTGCATCCTGCAACGTCTCTGGGTCTGAGCTCTCCAAAGTGGTGCCATTGGGCCGGTGACTTCTAAAGCTACTCTGAATTCTTACCATGGGCATGTGGCTCAGGGTCGTAAGGGAGCTGGGCTTGGAGAGGCAAGGCCTGGGTGCAAATGCTGCTGGCTGGGGATAACAGTTGCATCTCACCTGTAGGCCCTAGACAAATTGTAGGTAAATTCAATAATTAACCAAACAGATGGTGGCTAAAGGACTTGCAGACCCTCATGCTCCATACAAACGTGAGTTGTTACTCTTCACAGACAGCAGGGTTTGATAAGAGGGAGATAGAACAACTTGTTCCCATCGAGTGCGATGGACACTTGGGAAGAAAGTATTGGAAAGAGTCTGAAGCTGAACCCCATTCTCTAACTATCTTTGTGACCTCAGGCAAGGCTGAGAACTACAAGGATCTCCAAGATCCTTTTCCATTTACAGTCCCGTGATCTTAGCCAAACATGGTAGGGGGATCTCAAACCATAAAGGTGAGTGGTGGCTTCTGCCCCCACTTCTTCTCATCCCTCGGTATACATGGCATTTCAAGGTGGGGAAGGACGTCGGGGAGGAAGTTCAAACCCATAATTAATTTTCTCTTCATCAGAGTTTGTTTATAAACAGAAAATGTTACTAATTTTTCATTATAGCGAGTACTCTGTATCTCGACAGTGTAGGAGGATATTTAGTCCCATGTATATTATAGGTAAATGAGTAACTGGAGAAAAAAGAATGTTTGATTAGGTTAATATTAACGACAATTTTCATTATCGGAGCAAGGCAAGGAAACGGGGCCCAGGAACACAAGTGGGTAGAAGCCAGTTAGGGAGTCCACATTTACTGAAGTCCATCCACTTATGAATGGGGCAAGAGAGGAATACACCGGGCTTGTAATGGATCAGAGGGGAGCTGAGCGAGATTAATAAAACACCATCAGGCCTGGTAGAGTCAAGGTGAGCGGTAGAGAGGGCCTGCAGGCCCCGAGAAAGCCCGATTCTACCCATGTAAGTTGTGGTGTGCAGAGGTCACCTGTTCCAGGAGACATGATAGTTCCCAGCCTTTGGTTAAGCTGCGAGACAAAAGCATGGTCGGTTGGAGTAGAGGAACTGAGGGATGGGACCAGAACTTGGGGCCTCTGTGGGAAATGGGCATGGAGGCCAGAGCAAAGAATGATCCAGTCGTTTTACATACGTATCAGGACATGGCGTATATCTACACAGCCACCAGCCAGGCAGCAGCCACCCGGAAAGGGAGATGGGAGGCAGGACAAACCGCTGCTGTCATCTTTGCCACCCTCTCCCTGAAGACCCCTGTGGAGACCGCCCAAGGCTCTGAGCCTTGGGAACGGCCACGGTGCTGGGGAGCAGCCCCTGTGGAGATTGGCCATGGTTTCTGCAGGGGCCCCAGCCCCTGCTACTAAGGACTCAGCAAAGCGAGAGTCCCACCAGAGACCTTGGTCCTGTCACGGAAAACCGATACCGTTTTTCTTGGTGCAAACAACATAAAGTTGCCTGACCATCGGGATCTTCCTGTGGGATGTGAGGCTGAAACCTTCCCCAAGGCAGCACAGGAGCTCCTGGAAAGCGGGGACCCTCTTCTTGTCCCCTTTATCCCTCCAGAATTTAGCCCAGTCACTCCTTACACTGGGTGATGGGAACTTACTTTAAATATTTTGATCACTTTGCTGTTTTGGTATAATTGATTTCCTTTGTCATCCAGCGTATTTATTTTGTGCACTAAACACGATTCAGAGAAGGAGTCCCAGGCTGCTCAGGGGCCTGGGCACAAAAGTTAGAGAGAAGGAAGAGGAGGAGCTCCCAAGGGAGGCCAAAGGACTCAGGCTCTGGAGAGACCTTTGCGGATGCCGGGAATGCTCAGCACGTGTACGACATCTGACTGATTCCTGTCTCGGGGAGGAGAGAGGCCGGGATAGGATTTTTAATTAAAAAAAAATAAAAGGTTAAAAATTGTTTTAACATGTAAGTGGGGGAATAAAATGTATTAAAAAAAGGAAAAGCCAAGCCCAGAAGGCAGACGGAGGCCTACAAGAGGGTGAGTACAGAGTGCGGTAGCAGGACCAGATTTCCAAAAATGCTTTTAACATGAGGCAGATCTGATCGTTTTTATACGGAATGAGCTCATGGAGAGAGAGGAAATGCTCCAGAGGAAGCCGGCTTCCCTTGGAGGAGCTAAGTGGACGCTGGACACAAGAGGGAGGCTCAACCTTGCTGGGCTCGTTAAGGGGATTTTTCCAAAAATTGACATTTGACTTTTTAAGCAGCAACTTTTGAGAAAATCATCTTTATGGGGAAAGGGAGGAAAAGAGAATCAGTATTATATAGAACTGATCTGGGCCAGACACTGTGCTGAGTATTTTACAGTTATCTTACAATAACCCTGGGTGGGAGGTATTGTTATTATCCCCATTTTACAGATGAGGAAACCGAGGCAAACAGGTGATGTGACTTGCCCATAGTCACGCAGTTAGTGAGGGTCTGGGGCTGGATTTGAACTCCTGGTGCTCCTGTCTCCACTGCCACGTGCAGTCTCTCAGGGTGTGAGGTCAGTCATTTCTTCCGGGCCTAATGAAGACCTTGGGCCCCAGCAGACATTTAGGGAGCACCTGCAGTGGCTGGCGGGTGCTGGAGAGCACTAGAGGAGCTCCTCCCCCTGGGGCTTCCAGCCCACTAGATGGTGGCTTTTGAGTTCAACTGAAGGCTCCAGGGTTGGGATGGGGGGAGGGAAGAGAGGGAGCCTTGATGAAGCACCTACTGTGTGTCAGGCACTGTGCCGAGAACTGTTCAGCAGCCCCGGGAGGTGGGCCCCTTAGTCTCTATATGCATCTATATGTAGGAAACAGAATCCATGGTGCTGGGGGCTTGGGTCAGCTCCCGGGGTCTGTGTGTGTGGGGGGGGCTGGAGCAGCCACTGGTCCCTCCTGGGAGCAGGGGAAAGCTGGTCACTGTGCTGCTTTACCTGTAGGCCAGGCCTCCAAGGCCAGATGAGCTTTCACTGCCTTGAGGGAGGGATCTGGGCCTGCTTCTAGTGAGGGATTCAGGTGCAGCTCGCCTGCTTTCTTGAGAGCCCCCATTGGGGAGGGATTTCCCGGGGGGTGGGGCTGGGCAGCATCCAGGAGCCCCTTCTTGTGCCCTGGATCCTCTGGGCAGGCAGTCAGGGAAGCCCTGCAGGCCCCTGTGCTCATTGTTTGGGTTTGGCAGCCTTGTGGGAGGCCCGAGCCGCTCTCTGTGATACCGGGACGGCTTCCCAGCCTCTGCCCTTTGGGGGCCTGGACGAAGAGGCTTCGGGAGAGAGATGGACGGCCAGGGTGAGCTTCTGGAGCACCGGGCTAGCCAGAGACGTGCAGATGTGCAGGTGTGACACAGGACTGCAAGGAACCAAGGTAACAGCTGGGCCTCTGAAGCCGCTGGGGCCGAGAGCAGGGCCTAGGAAGGCTGTGGGCTTTGTGATCCCAGCCGCGCTCTGAGGGGGGTCTCAGGCCCAGCTCTTCTGGTTTCGGTCATCAGGCCTTCCAGGGGCCTTCTCGGGGATTCTGGGTCCTTCTGGCCATCGGTGCCATGGAAAGGCCCCGCCCCGCTCCAAAGCCATGAGCCTGGATGCAGGATGGGTGCCGTGAAGGGGGCAGCTGGCAGCGGATGAAAACTGCCCCAGTGAATTCTGATCCTGCTCGGACCCTGGCCGTGTGACCCAGACAGGGAGCCTAACAGCAGGTCCCTTCTCGGGCGCTGGGAGGGGATGAGAGACACTGGTAGAGAGCTCTGCAAACCTAGAGCGCAGCAGGACCCTTAGCCTCCCTCACGCCCGTCTCTTTCGCTCATTGACACTATATTTCTGGCAGTGCGGGATTACTTTGCCGCACAGTTTTGCCTGGTTTATGACGGAATGTCCAGCTGCCTTTTAGTTTTCCCTCTTTCTTCGTGGCAATCCAGGTTAAGGAACCTACTCAGGATAACGGCTAGTAAGTGTCTTAGGCCGATAACTCAGGACCTCCTGATCCAGAGCTGGCACTCCAGCCACACTGCCTGTGTGCACGCCAGGCCAGGGCGGGCTGGGTAAGATCCCGGGCAGGTTTAGCATCTCCAGCGGCAGCTCCCTCCGGTCCCTTTGGCCTTCCCACGTTGAGAGCATCCCCTGGCCCTGGGGCTCTGTCTTCCCTGGCTGTTCCTTTACCTTCCCCTTTATCAAACATACCTGGCTGAGCCCCATGAGAAAGAAGGAAGGAAGGAAGGAAGGAAGGAAGGAAGGAAGGAAGGAAGGAAGGAAGGAAGGAAGGAAGGAAGGAAGGAAGGAAGGAAGGAAGGAAGGAAGGAAGGAAGGAAGGAAGGAAGGAAGGAAGGAAGGAAGGAAGGAAGGAAGGAAGGAAGGAAGGAAGGAAGGAAGGAAGGAAGGAAGGAAGGAAGGAAGGAAGGAAGGAAGGAAGGAAGGAAGGAAGGAAGGAAGGAAGGAAGGAAGGAAGGAAGGAAGGAAGGAAGGAAGGAAGGAAGGAAGGAAGGAAGGAAGGAAGGAAGGAAGGAAGGAAGGAAGGAAGGAAGGAAGGAAGGAAGGAAGGAAGGAAGGAAGGAAGGAAGGGTGAGAGGAAGGCTGGCTGGCATTCAGCCTCAGAGCCCAGTTTTACTAGAACTCAGAGGATCAATTCACACTCATGACCTCAATAAGTCGGCCTCTCCAGTGGGATGTTTGCATTTTAAGAGGTCAGAGGAGTGAATCTCTTGGTGGGAGCTTTAGTCAGCCCAGTTGGGGAGAGGCCTGGGGACAGGCAGGCCCTTCAGAGCTCCTAAATAAGAACTCACACCACACACACACATGGGTGTCTGGCGACTCTGTGCAAGGGGATGGCCCAGGGCCCCCAGAACTTGAGACCGTTACCAGGAGCAGGAAGCCCAGCTCCAAAGTCTGGGTTCATGAGCTAGCCAGCCTGTCCCTTCCTGGTGGGAGAGGATACTTCCTTTGTGGCAGACCTTTCTCTGGCAGCGCCCTGAGAGTAGAAGAGCGGGGCTGGGCAGGGGTCAGTGCCCTCAGTAAGAGACAGGAACCACAAGGAATTTCCCCAGAGAATGCAGGTCCTGATGGTGATCCCAGATGAACAGATCCGGGGACGACGCCAGGCAGCAGCATCTCTGCGGGGTTTGATTTGGGGCCCCAGGCCTAGGATTTTATGGTTTAGGGAACTCCCAGGAAGGAAACTCCATCTGCCCAGGCAGCCTGGCTCCAGTTCTGCCCTCATTCTGGTCTTCAGCCCATGCTTTCCTGGCTTGTGCCTGTGCCCAGTGAGGCCGGGAAGGAGGCCCTAGGGGGGCACCTGGCAGTAGGAAAGCGTCCCCAGGGGACCTCAGGTAGATGGAGGAAGTCCCTCGTCTGTAAGATGGGGACGATTGCCAGCCCACGTGCCCCCTCATCCGCCCCAGGAACGATCAGGAAAGTCCAGTCAGAGGGGCCCGTTCCACATGCTTTGTGACTAAAAGTCTCGCACACACGTACACGCAATACATGGATCTATAAACACACACACATGCATGTGCGCACACACCAGCATAGGTGGCCACACACGTGGTTACATATGTACTTTGTGGTATTTTTTCTTTTTTTCTTGATAGATTTTATTTTTCCAAATACACATAAAGATAGTTTTTCAACATTCATTTTTATAAGACTTTGTGTTCAATTTTTTCTCCCCTTTACCTTACCCCCACCCCCAAGAAGCAAACAATCTCATATAGCTTAAACATGTGCAATCCTTTAAACATATTTCTATAACTGTCATGTGTGTAAGGAAAACCAGACCAAAAGGGAAAAACACAAGAAATTAAAAAACAAAAAAGACAAAAATACTATGTTCCATCCACCTTCAGTCCCCATAATTCTTTCTGGATGCGGATGGCATTTTCCATCCCAAGTCTTGAATCAGTGCAGAGAAGAGCCAAATTGAGGTATTATTATTATTATTATTATTATTATTTTTTATCAAACTGATGAATGAAAACACGTCCAGATAGAAATTACGTTATCTCGTCCCCGTGTTGTTGTTCGCCTTTTTATCCCTAAACCTTCTTGGCTTTCGTCCTGGGGTCCAGTGTCACCGAGAGTACCGTTGGTTAGTCTGGCTGCATTTCAGTAGATCCTGGGACTGATAGAGTGAATAAAGCCTGCTTGGGAGAACCTCCCGGATGCTTTTTGTTTATTTGGTCTTTTTTCTTGGAACATTGTGGTGAATTTCTCAACACACGGACTACTGATAGGATGAGAGAAACGAAGACAAGGTTGGCTTGGTTTTATTCTGGTTAACTCAATCTGTCAAGAAACATTTATGTCCCCGCTCTGTGCCAGGAACTGAGCTAAACTCTCCCAAGAGCTTCATCCCAGCCATCTCAAGAATATTCTGAAAAGTCATCAATAAATCATGTACATCTTTAAGGCAAACTATTTTTAAAATAGGTTAATAACCTGGTGGTTAAATTACCTGGTTTTGATGAAAGCTTTTTCTTTTGTAAAAGTTAGGAATTGCTGTGAAGTAAAATATGTAAAAATTTTAAAAGAAGAGACAGTACTGCCTAATGGACAGAGTCCTGGCCTTGGGATAAGGGAAGCCTTGAGTTCAAATTCTACTTCAAACATTTCCTACCTGGGGATGATAATATTTTCCTCGAAGAGTTGTTGGGAGCATCATTCATTTTGTAAATATTGTGATACATTTAGAAAGGATTCTCTATAGTTTATTATTGGTCTGGACTTATGAGTTTATTGATTTAGGAAACTTAAAAAAATCTTTTTATTTTCAATGCATGAACATAGTTTTCAACATTCACCCTTGCAAAACCTTGTGTTCCAAATTTTTCTCCCTTCTCCTGCCCCCTCCCCTAGGTAGCAATAATGCAATACACGTTAAACATGTGCAATTCTTCTAGAAAAAAAATCAGATCAAAAAGGAAAAAAATGAGAAAAAAAAACAAGCAAGCAAACAATAACAAAAAGAGTGAGAATGCTATGTTGTGATTCACACTCAGTTCACATTCAGTTCCCGCCTCTTTCTGGGTGCAGAAGGCTCTATTACAAGATCATTGCAACTGGCCTGAATCACCTCATTGTTGGAAAGAGTCCTGTCCATCAGAAGTAATGATCATATAATCATGCTGTTGTCATGTACAATGATCTCCTGGTTCTGCTCACTTCACTTAGCATCAATTCACATAGGTCTTTCCGGGCCTCTCTGAAATCATCCTGCTGATCATTTCTTATAGAACAATAATAATCCATAACATTCATATATCACAATTAATTCTGCCATTCCCCACTGATGGGCATCCACTTGCTTTCCCATTCCTTCTGTCACAAACATTTTTGCATATGTAGGAGCTGTAGGGAACTCCTTTTAAAAATCAATCCTTCCTTCTTTTTTTCCTTTCTTCTTCCCTTCCTCCCTCCCCCTTTTCCTTCCCCTCTCTCTTTCCCTCTCTCCACTCCAAATAAACCACCACTTCCCCAATCCTTGTAACAAAAAAGCATAACCATACATAAGCAAACCACAGCTGTGCTACATCTAAAACACACGTCTCACTTTGTACCTTCCTACCTTCCTTCTCCCAGGTTTGTTATCAGTCCTCTGGAATCGTGGCTGCTCGTTGCAATGATTATGCTTTTAAATGTCTCAGAGTTGTTTTCCTCTTTTCTGTTATCCTGTCTAAATTATTGTCCCGGGTCTGTATCGGTTCATACAAGCCTTTCTTGGATCCCCAGATTCCGTCCCTTTCATATATTTCTGTGATGAAAGAATATTTCATTGCTCCATAGAACTATTTTTGTTTTCTGATTGAAAGTGATGTGCCAGATGACGTTGTTTCGCTCAGATTCATGTGACTGAATCAATGTTTGATTGAATTTGAATCTTCTGAACATCTTTTAACACTTGATTTTTGTAAAATCTTTTTGGGCGTACACGTGCGGTAGACCCAGCAAGCCCCCGTCTGTCATTGACATCATATCGATCCCAGGGAGGATCTGTAGCCCCCGCAGAGATATACAGAGCTCAAAGACCAAGCCAGTATTAATTGCACCCTTAAATCTAAATACACAAAAAGGCTAACTGAGCCTAATGTGAAGTTGAGTATCCAAATATACCATGTTAACGCAGGCTGCCAAAGTCTTGGGGCAATATTGGGCCTTGATAGCTTAAAATGGCACAAAGATTTTGGGGACAGTTTACACCCATTGCCTTTGTTCTCTCTAGGAGGGTGACCGCCAGTAAATGTGAGTGTTAGGCCATTCTTTACAAAACAGAACTCTCTCACCTCCAAAACCTCTCCACAAGCTGCTCTCATTCTCCTCCATCTCCTGACCCCAGGCTCTCTTGTGTCACAAGCTGCAAGCATGACATCTGTGATGTTTCAGCACCTGCCAACTTGGAAGTCGAGGTCTGTGCCCGGGCTGGAGGCTTTCAAGCCCCACTCTGCGGCACACAAAGCCGTCCCAGCTGGCCGGCTTTCTTACCTCAGTGGGGCTGGGCAGGCAGCTCCCAGACTGCGGGGCTTTCAGTGGTGCTTTCCCCCTCAAGCTGCATTCAACTCTCAATTCTGCCAAAGGAGCTAGATGGGAGTCATCTTGGCTAGTCTGAACTGCAAGGGACTTTTAATCTCTGAATTATAAGGCTCAACGCACCAATTACAGAGCAACTATATTGGTTATAGTTCATTCCCTTCTGGGGACAAGTCAAAGGCCACGAGATAAATGGGGCTCGGTGCCTTGGGACGGGCTTAAGCACCTGAGCTGGGAGCACAGGCCTCGGGAGGCCCCACTGGGACCATTTCCTTCCTGAACAGCCAACTCCCAAAATAGAGCCTTTCCCATAAGATTGATTTTCAAGTTCTCTCTACAGCCGTGCTTCCAATTCCCCTCCATGAAGTTAGCTTTGTTCCCAGTAGCCGGTTATCACAGAAACTGTCTCGGAAAGCTTGGGCTGTGTCTGTCATCTCATAATCCATCACGAGCCATTTATCAAGGTTCTGCTTTTGAAAAAGAGCCCTCTCCGATGTAAAAAGTGGCGTGTGAAATGTGACTGACACTGGCAGTGACGGAGGCAAGGCGAAGGGGTTCATTAATTCTCGGGCACCTGCATGTCCTTGGTGTGCAGATCCAGCTCATCCGATCCCTGGATTCGGGGGTCAGTTCTGGGAGGAACTCCTCTTGTTGAACAAGCAGTGTTGAGCTCCTTCCCAGACCAGGGCTGCAGGGGTCAGTCTGGCTCATTAATAATGGGGGACAAACTGAACATCGAGAGATCTGGCTCTCTGCTTTGGATTTATTTCTTCTAAAGAAACAAAAACAGATTCGTCCAGCTACAAAAAAGCCCCTTTTGTTGCCTTTCAGTGTTCTGCCTCCCCCCCCCCCCCCTGCCCAGTTCAGATTGATCCTAGAGAATCTTTGCTTAGCCTGTCCATACAAGGTCCACTTGGCTGGGCCTTCCTCCAGAATGGCCACATTTCATTGCCCGCTGTTTCTCAGGATATGTTTATGTGTTTTTTTGTAATTCTTTTCCCCTCCACAACTCTGAGGCTGTGGTGAAGATTGTAATGCTTCCTCCATCTTCACCCAGGGATGGAGGTCGGGATGAGGTCTGATGACTGAATGAACCCTGCTTTATTGTATCGGGAAGGTGTAATTTGGGGTAATCACCCCAATGCACCCACAGGAGTATGGATTCATAATAAAGAGGGGAAACTGCCTTAAGGATCTCTTCTATCGACTTGCTTTTAGAGGCTGGGGGCTGTATCTTAGCTCTGCTGCTCCACTTTTTGATGAAGGGATCCCTATACTGTTTCTAATGCTTCAAAATGTAGCCACTGACTGAATTTCCATCTGGATGCTGATAGTTTGGAACTCCTATTTTGCTGGGCTTTTGTAGTTGTCGTGGCTGAAAAAATCCCCTCACTCCCCAGAGAGCCTCTTTCCCTGGAGCTGGCTGGATGCTCATGATATCACGCCCATTTCTGAAGTTTTCTAGCCCACCCCAGGCCCACCTCTGAGCTAGCTCTGAGCAGGATTTCACAGGACGTATGCAATCGGATAGAAGGCAGCCACAGCGGTTTGTGTTATACGGGAACACCGGATAGTAGAGGGCTCAGATCCCCCCAGAAATAGGAGTTACCCATCATTCTCTGTGTGGCCCATCTTACAAAGTTGTTAACTAGTGCAGTGGGACTGACGAGCTCTTCTCCAGAAGGTCCAGAACAACAGGGTGTGCCGGGAGGGGCCGTGGCCCCCTCTGCACACGTGTGAGAACAAGACTTCTCAGAAGAAAGGAAACAAACAGGAAACCTACTAGTGCTTGCAGGCCTCCCAAAGCAGCCCATTTCAGGGGACCTGATGGCTGTTGTTTGCCAGCAGGAGTCACTGTCAGCCTCCTAATGAAAAGGCTCTTTCTGGCAGTGAGTGGCAGAGCAGGGAGGCGATGGGACAGCAGCAAGAAAGCCCTGATGTTTGTCAATAAGTACTCGTGTTCCTGAGTGGATCAGCTGCCCGGCTTGTTCTGGACTCCACGCATGGAAGCATTTGCAAAGCCCAAGCTTGGATTCTGAGAACATTTTTAACACAAAGGCATATAGGTAAATGCCGATGCTGCCAAGATCTGAGCCTGAACCACAGCAACTGGTCTTGGCTTTCTTAAGATCGGTGGGTCCCTTCTGGTCTTCTCCACTCGAAATGAGTAGATCCAGAGATGGGAAGTCTCCCTGATCCCCAGCAGAACTGGCCGGAGTGGGCCATGCTGGGTGTGAAAGTGGACATGGGCTGAGGCTCTCTGGGAAGAATGGGCCTAATGAGTAGATCCAGAGATGGGAAGTCCTCCCTGATCTCCAGCAGAACTGGCCGGAGTGGGCCATGCTGGGTGTGAAAGTGGACATGGGCTGAGGCTCTCTGGGAAGAACGAGCCCAGTGTGATCAAAAACTTCAATATCTCGGCAATAGCCATGAAATCGAAGCGTTTCCTGAGTGCGTCTGAACTCAAGAAGTTCATTGATGTTTGATGCTGGGGATTGAAACATTGGATTAAAACCAATTAAATGTTCCTAGAAGCAACAAGAAAGTTTCTTGATTTATCAATAGGTCCATTCAAATGGCTCAGACACCGTCCATCTGAAGTAATGAGGTGTTTTATTTTTTTGGCACGAGGGAACAAAGCAAGAAGGGGGAGGACGCTGAAAAATCTGGCACTTTTAGGAAGCCCATTTCTCCAGAAATGTGAAGTCTTTTGTGGGGGAAGCAAAAGGGGAGAAAGTGAAGGTTACCTAAAGGACCAAAGGGAAGGAGAGAGAAGAAATCCTGGCCTCCACTGGCTAGGGAAGGAAAGCAATCCAAGTTTCCGCCCCCCCCCCCCCCCTTCCAGGTAAGGAGCACAATGAAAACGAGGCTTATTCCAGAGGGGTGGGGGGCATTCCTGAACTAAAGTCAACATCCCAAGTTGCCGAGCCAAACACCGCCGGCCTCTGCTTAGCAACCGCCAAGCCTCCCTTAAGCAGCTGAGTGGATTTGGGATGTGGCCGCCCAAGGACTCGTTCTTTTATTTCATTCCAGCCCCTCTAGGTTAGGAAAAGAGCCATTTTTTTTTTCTAAAGGAACAATGCACCCACAATCCCTCGCCCTCCCCTTCTCCCCATAAACGGAAATAAACTTTGGGATCAACGGCGACTTCAACCCCCCGAAGCTGGGGGCGGAGGCTGAGGAGGCCCGGAGGGCCGGGGCGCGGTGGTGGCGCGGGAGGGCGGAGGGCCGGGGCCCATCCCGCGCTGCTCTCACCTGGGCAGGTGGGCGGGGAAGCAGGCCCGGGACTGCGGGTGGGCCCCGCGCCCTCTCCTGCGGGGCAGTCCGAGCCGCCGGCCCCTTTCTCCGGACGCCCTCTAGCAGAGCCAGCCCCCAGCACACCACGCGCTGCCGCTTCCCAGCCCGCCCGCCCCCCGCCCGCTGGAGGCTCCGTGCGCGCACACACACGCGCACAGCCCGACACACGCGTCCATGCCCACACGCCCCCGTGGGTTCGGGCCACACGCCGCCGCCGCCGCCGCCGCGCCTCGGAGCCCCGGGCCGGCAGAAAGCGGGCGGGCTGGGGCTGGGCGGGGGCGGGGGCGGGGGGCGGCGGCGGCCGAGGTGGGAGTAGCGACAGCAGCAGCAGCAGCGGGAGGAGGACCAGCGGTGGCGGCGGCGGCGGCAGCAGCAGGAGGAGGAGGAGCAGCAGCAGCAGCAGCGGCAGCAGCAGCAGCAGCAGCAGCGGCAGCGGCGGCGGCGGCGGCGGCAGCAGGACCCCCAGCAGCAGGAGCCCCGCGGCAGCGGCCGGCCCCGCGGGGCCAAGCCCGGGGGCGGCGCGGCCCGGCACTGCGCGGCGCGGCCCGGCCCTGCCCTCTGGGTGAGCGCCTTTTAAAGGGACTAGTTGCGAACAGTTCAGGAAGTGACAAGTCTATTTCCTCCCCGTTCGCAGATCGCTACAAAGCGCAGCTGCTCTCGGCTCCCGCCGCCCCGCGCCCGCCGCCGCCAACTTCCCGAGGGGATCCGCGCCGCCGCCGCGGGAGCTCGCCCGAGCCAGAGTAAGACCCGCTCCGAGCGGCTGCGCCCCGCGCCCTGCTCCCGCGGCCCGGGCCCACGCCGCCGCCGCCGCCGCCGCCGCCGCCAGTGGGCTGGCCCTGCCGGGGCAGACAGATATTGTTACAATGTGTCCGAGCGAGCCGGGCGCGCCGACCCCGCGGGCTCCGGGCCGGCTCCGGGCGCGCTCGCTCGCTCCCCTCTCGCTTTTTGTCCGCGCGCGGCGCCGCCGGGGAGCGGAGCCCGTGGGGGGCAGAGGGGCCGGGCCGCGATGAGGGCTCGGCGGAGCGCAGGCGGCCGGGGAAAGCGAGCCCAGGCGGCGGCCCGATCGCGGCAGCCCGCTCGGGGGTCCCCGCGGCGCCGGGAGGCTCGCCCCAAAGTTTCCGATTTCGCGGCAGACAACTCTTTTGTTTGCCTAAGTTTACGCGTGCCCGGGGCGGGCCGGGGGCACGGGAGGCTGGGGCTGCGCGCTGCCGCCGGCGCCCGGGAGGCCGGGGGTAGCGGGAGGCGTGCTCGCCGCCTGGCTTCGCGTGCATTTATTTTGGTTCCACGCGGGAGTGGGGCGGTGGAGGCGGGGTTGGGGGAGGGGGCGGCTCGCTGACTCGCACGCTCTGCCCTGCCCCTCGGCTGCTGGGTACGGCCCGGGGGGCACCGGGGAAATCCCCTTTTCGCCGCCCCTCCTGCGTTTGGCAGTCCCGGGGGAGCGGCCGTGGGCAGCGGCGAAGCCCGGTCTCTGGGGTCCCGCGCACGTTAGCGCAGGACCCCCCCCGGGCGCAGACGCCGGGGACGACGCCGAGTTCCGGGCCGATGCTGCCGAGGAGCGGGGGGCAGAGGGGGCGGCGCGGGCGGCCGCTGGCGCTGCCTGCTTTGGCTCCTTGGGCTGGCCGGAGGGAGGCTCGGGTTTCTCCGGTAACTCTTCCAGTGCCTCCCCGAGTGGAGCCGGGTTAATTAGCACATACTGTACTTAGAAAGATGGGGAACAAAGAAAGGCTCTTTGCAGCGTTTGATGGATGGTATTCTGCCTCCTATAGGCTACGCTGCCAGTGTTGCGTACGTTACATTACATGCTTTGTGAGTCCGGAGTGGGGAAGAAGTGGCCCTGGCAGCGCGGGGGAGCTCCGGCCCGGCTGCCTCCCCACCTGTGGGTGCCAGGCCAGCGGCTCCCAGCTCGCCACTCCCTGCAGAAGGGCAAAGCCCAGCTCTCCCCAGCTGGGGACAGTTAGAAAACTCTGTGTGTGTGTGTGTGTGTGTGTGTGTGTGTGTGTGTGTAACGGACTGCTGGAGTGGTGGGAATGCCACTGTACCCTCCCTGGAGGAGCCCCTTCTGGTGGAGGGTCCCTGGAGCACGTGGGGAAACTTCCAAGGACCTGGCTTCCCGGTGCTAGCCACTGCCCCAGCCTGGAGAAGCCAGAGGCCCCTGGCCTGAGCCCCAGAGAAAAGCAGGATAGCACTGCTACCTCCAGGGAGGGAAAAGCAGTCTGGGGCAAACACCTCCCCGAGGTCCCGGCCTGGAGATCCCGGCCTGCGCACCCGGAGTGCGGCTCCAGTGCTTGGGAGGGTGGAAGTAATTGCTAGTCTCCGAAATCTCCCTCCGGGGAGAAGTTTGCATGTTAACCGAAGCTCAGAGATTGCTGGAAAAGCATGTCAAGTTGACCAGCTTCTGCTTTCATTTACCCGGAGCACTTCAGCAGTAACTTGTGAGCCGGAATTGCTCTTGTTTAAGGAACCTTATTCGACTCCTAACCCCCCTCCACACACCACATCTCTCACACTCACACACACACACACACACACACACACACACACACGGTCAGGAGGACAACAGGAACCAGCAACATTTGCCTCCTAATCCCCCCTCCACACAGCACAACACAACACAACACACACACATACACACACACACACTCTCTCTCTCTCTCTCTCTCACACACAGACACAGACACACACACACACACACACACACACACACACACACACACACACACTCGCCAGTTTGGTCAGGAGGACAACAGGAACCAGCAACATTTGTCCATATTGGCCATCCTTTTTTGTCGGAGAGAATGGACACCTTCAGGCTCATACTTCTTCAGCCTTTCCGCCTCATTCCCACAGGGACCTGGTGTTTATTCCACCCAGGGTGGGTGCCCCGGCTGTCACCAGCTCTGTGGAACTTAGAGCCCTGATCCGATTGACTTCTCTAAACCCCAATAGGGAAGGAGAGTTGTCTGGGTCTTTCTCCATAATGGCCAATACCTTCTCTGCTGCCCCCCCCCCCCAAAGGAGTGGGGGAGAAGAGGCGTTCCGTGCAACAAGGCGATCTTAAGGTTGAAGCCTTGATGTGTTTGCCCTGAGTCTGTTTTTTCCTCCCTGGGAGGCTGGGGTGATATTCTGCCTTTATCTCTATCTTAAAACAAAACAATTTGGTGATAACAGCTGATATTGTAACTGCTGGCTGAAACTAGAGTTCACTTGGATGAGCCAAGTCTGTCTATTCAAACAGTAGCTCTCCCACCTATCATCGGCTTGGCCAAGAGATCTGTGACTCAGTTTCTCTGTTCTCCCTTTAAGGGAGAGAATCAGCTTTTGTAATATAACAGCTCGTTCCAGTCCTTATGCAAAAAACCAAGCAACTATCCAACCCTGAATCGAGGAAAGCTGGCGTCTCTTTGAAACGTTACCTCTGGTGCTTTCAAGAGTGGGGTGCTTCAAGTGGATTCCATCTAATATGTCTTTCAAAACTCAGATGCTCCGACTTCTGGTGTTGCTGTGCCATCTGTTTCAGTCTGGGGCTCAACTTCCTCTCAGGAGGCAGCAGAGAGATGGGCCTTCTTGGGAGACCATTCTGGGATTAGGCAGCAGAGGATGCTGGAGAGCAGCGTGGCGTTCACGTGAGGCTTTGGAACTGAAAAGGGATTTTGGAGGTCATTGAGTCTCATCCTCCCTTTTTACAGATGGGGAAACTGAGTTCAGGAAGTCACCAGGGTAGTAAATGACAGACCCAACTTCTGAACCAGCTTCTCTGACTCGAAATCCGGATGAAAAAGATTTTGCTTCATCCTTGATATTATCTACAGCTGAAGGGAGGGCAGCTGAATGATCATTTCAAGCTCAATAAATGTGTTTTCTCTGCAGCCTAAAAAACATCTTTTCCAAAAAAGCAGAAACAAAAGCCCAAACAAGTAAAATGGCCAAAGAAAACAGGCCGCCACCGCACACCTTTCCAGCGTGTAACAAAAGAAACCTGGCGGCATCATTTGTTATGTAATAAGCTGATAAAACAAGTTCCAGGTTTAGATGGAAACCAGATGTGGAGAGAGGCTCTAATTGTTCCAGCAAGCGGGCATTTTGGTGAAATCACCAGCGTTTGCAGCCCGGAGAGGTGCTGTTATTTTGCACTGGGCTCAGGGAGAAATCTGCAGCTTGGAGGTGCTCTGGATTTTGCCGCTTTGGCCGTGTCTCCGTTTTCACTCACATTCTTCATCTCTGTTGAAAGAGCCCTTTCCTTGCCAGCATTCATGCCTGCCTGGGGCTTGGCTCCGTTGGCCCGGCCTGGCCCGGCTCGGCTGGGCTCAGCCTGGTCTGGCTCGACTTAGTCTGGGCCAGCCTGGTTCGGCCCAGTTCAGTTCAGTCTGGCTTTTTGGTCTAGCCCAGCTCGAGTCAGCTCAGTATGGCCCGGCCCGGCTCGGCCCGGTTCAGTCCGGCTCAGCTTACTAACCCCAGCCTGGCCCTGCCCGCCCGGCTCAGCTTATCTCGTCTTGGCTCACCTTGGCCTGGTCTGGCTCAGCTGGGCCCATCCTGGTCTGCCCAACTCTGCTGCTCCCTTGCTTGCTCCTGAGGCGGCCATTTTTCCCCTCCTGAATAGGGGGCACTCTAAAAAGTGCCCTGCCCTTCAGAGCCTCCCACTCCTTGGCCAGAGGCCCCATGGACTTTCCCGAAGGGGGAGCTTTCCGATTTGCCGTCCCCTTCTCTCCCTTTCCCCTGCCTCTTTTGGAGCGCATGTGGGCTGTCTGTATAGAGTCCTTGTGTCCTGTGTGGCAGGGCCTGGCCTGGATTGCCCGGCCTCGGCAGTGCTGGGCGCAGAGCTTGGGGCCAAGCCAGAGATCTTCTGTGCCCAGAGACCTTTCCTTCCAGAGTGGGCAGGGTGATTTACATCACTCTGACTAATGGTCCTACTGCTTACATGTCTGGATTCAAAAGCAGTTTGTTCTTCTCTTCAGAGCTAGGTTTAGAGGCTGAGACTGTGCCTGTCTGTCCCATCCAGCTCTGCTTCTTACTCCCTGGTACAGGTGACTTCTCAGGGCCTCAGTTTGCCCAGCTGTAAAATGGTGGCTTGGTTTGGATGGCCTTGAAATCCCTTCTAATTCTCAGTCTCTGATCTTGGAATATGATTTACCTTCTTGTCACAGTCATTCTCTTTACCAAACAACTCTATTTTAGGACATAGTCTCTTGTGAAAATTTGGGATCCAGGCTCTTTCTTTCTTTCTTTCTTTCTTTCTTTCTTTCTTTCTTTCTTTCTTTCTTTCTTTCTTTCTTTCTTTCTTTCTTTCTTTCTTTCCTTTTTCATTCTCTCTTTCTCTCCCCTCTCTCTCTCTCTCTCTCTCTCTCTCTCTCTCTCTCTCTCTCTCTTCCTTCCTTCCTTTCCTCCCCCCCCCCCTTTTACTCTCTCTCTCACTCTCTTTCTTTCAAGCTTTTTATTTTCAAAGCATATGCCTGGATAATTTTTCAACATTGATCCTTGCACAACCTCATGTTCCAACTTTTCCCCTCCTTCCCCCCACCCCCTCCCCTATATGGCCGGTAATCCAATATATCTTAAACACATTAAATCCAATATATGTACACATATTTATGCAATTCTTGCTGCGCAAGAAAAATCAGATCAAAAACAAACAAAAAAAGAAAACAAAATGCAAGCAAACAGCAACAGAAAGAGTGAGAATGCTGGGCTGTGAGCCACCCTCAGTCCCCAGGCCTCTCTCTGGGTGCAGATGGCTCTCTCTATCATAAGCCCATTGGCCCTGCAGGCCCATTTCTTGATGTCGCTCTTCTTAACTTTGCTGCAACTTTGTCTGTGGCAATGCTAGTTCTTGTCTAAAAGTTGCTTTGAGATCTACAATTGAATGCAGAGCAAGAAATGGTCAAACAGCTTTCTGCTGGCAAGAAAGGTTCCTTAGAAAACACATCTTGATGTGAGGGAGTGATAAGGAAAGGGGGGAGAGAGGGAGGAGAAGGGAGATGGGGAGTGGAGGGACATTTTTCCCCAGCAGCATCTGGAGAAAGTGAAATGTTTCACTGGTTGGCAAAGTTTTGAAGGGCCGGCCTGTTTATTTGGGGAGGAGGAGGAGGAGAGCAGAAGGCTTAGGAATGACAGAGGAGGGAGAGATGGAAAGAAGCCCTGCAGGGGTGTCTCCAGGGGCAGCGGAGAAAGCTCGGGAAGAACCTTCCAGGAGTTTGCATTTCAAAGATTCCACCTTGTAGAATTTCCTCTTGGGTTAAGGATCAGTGGGATGGGAATCTGGCCTGTTCTCTGCCTGGCCTGCACTAGGGAACTTGCAGCTCACGTGGCCAGGGCCTTCAGGGCCCCCGAAGACTGAGCCTGGAAACCGTAGCCTCCCCTAGGCCCTTCTGTCAGAGCCCCGGGGACCTTGAGTGTAAGGGAGGCCAGGTGAAAGGAGGGAATGTTTCCATCACTTCATTCTGCTGAGATTGAAAGCATGGCAGGCTTTTGGCCCAAGAATGGATTACTAGGTCACCCCTGAGTTTGCTTTTCTCCTTCCCTCCCAAATAGACCTCCCCCCCCCCTCCCCCGTCACCCCCACCTTGGCTGCCTCCTAGCCGGGCTCTGTGGGCTGAGGACAGAAAAGATGGCTTCAGGAAGGCTGAAGCCAAGATGGTTGTCAGTGGTTATCCTGGTTTTTCATGAGTTTGCCCTGAAGTGAAGGTTGCTGTGTTTACTAGATGGAGGCCCTGCCTGGGTCCTGTTTTATCTCAAAGGGGAAATTTTGTTTAGTCTTGTTAATGCTCAGCTCGGATGGAGAAATGTCAGTCCGGGGGGTTCTGGAGCTCTGGGCTTCCTGATCTGAACGTGGGTAATTCGTTTGAAAGCTTTTGCTCGTTCAGAGAGCTTTGGTGCACCTTTTATTTAAAAAAAGAGAGAAAGAAACCCATTTCTTAAAAAAAAAAAATGCTTCCTCCTTACCTGTTGGATGCTCCTGCCTCCGTCCTTAGTCCCATCCAAGTCTCCACTTACCAGATTGAGAAGATCTTTTCCAGCTTTTGGGGTCGTTGGTTGTTGTTCCCATTTTGTAAAGTCAGTGGCATTATGATGCCTTCGCCACAATTGTGTTCAATATCAGGTTTTGTTTACGTGCTCGAAGTAATCTAATAATCAGATCCAATCATTCAGCGGACGGGAACTTGGCGTGCTCTGGGCTCACAAAAGGAGGGGGGAGGCCCGAGCTTGTTTCAGATCTTCGAGAGGAAGATGTCCCGGGGGGGGGGCGAGTGTGTAGTCTTGGGGGAGCCATTTCCGGGGGTCCCCGAGAACAGCCCAGCGGCCTGCTCAGGCTTCCCTTTCTGACAGTGAGGTGGGTGCAGGTGCCGTGAGCGGGGGAATCTGTCCTTTGGGATGGAACAAGCCCATCTTTTGAACCGAGTGCTTTTGAGTTTAGAGTTATATTTGCCTGCATGGGAGTGACTCCGGGTCCTAGGGAGCTCCGGCAGCTCTGATCTGAGTGGAGGTGCTTCTAGGACAGCCCTCAGGAGGGACAGAACATTAAAGGCTAAATTTAGAGAGGCACCCAGCTGGCCACATGGTGATAAATGCAAGGAACCAGCCTTTATTAAGCACCAACTGTATACTGCACATGGGAGTAGGTGTTGGGGATGCAAATATAGTAAATGAAACATCCCATTCCCAAGAAGTTTACATTTGTGTGTGTGTCTGTATACACAGATTATATATATATACATGCACAGAATAAACATAAAGAATAAATGCAAATAAATTCCAGATAGTTAAATACAGGCTAATTGGGGGAGCACTGCCAGTTGGCACAATGTGGTGCTCGGGCCTTGCCGGGAAGGGAGGCCGGGATTCGATGAAGGAGGGATCAGCAGAACGTACATCCCAGACATGGGGGTGTCCAGTGCAAAAGCAGAGGTGGGAGACGGAGCCATGTGGGAAGAACAGAAGGAAGGTTCGTTTGACTGACTTGCATAGTGCGTGTTGGGAGGGATGGGGGGAGGCTGGAGGAGACAGCAGCGTATAAATGAATTTGGAAAGGCAGACGTGGCCAGGTTGTGGAGGATTTTAGAAAGTAAACAGAAGGCTTTATCTTAGAGACACAAGAACCACTGAAATTGATATCGATTAGGAGAGCCACGTGGTCAAATCAGGAGAATCAGTTACGAGATTGATTGGAGAATGGACTGGCGGGGAAAGAGCCTGGGGGGGGGCATTTTTTGCCATCTCTAGGTGAGAACTGATGAGGGGCTGAACTAAGGGAGTGACCTGTGGGTGGGGAGAAGTGATTGGGTGGAAGAGCCGCAGTTAGAAGCAGTAACATTGGCTCACTGAGGGGACGGGGGGTGACGGAGGCGAGGGATTAGAAGATGTGGGGGGTTGGAAGGACTGAGGGGACTTGGCCAGGGAGAGGGGAGTCTAGATGAGGGGAAAGTTGGGGGGGGGAGGAGAAAGCAAGTCTTGTTTTGGACACACTGAGTGTGAGGCAGCTCTAGGAGAGCCAGTTTGAGACGTCCAGGAGGAGTTTGTGATGTAGGCCCGGAGCTCTGGGGAAAGCCTAGGGCTGGATATAGAGGTCTGGGTGCTGCTGAGAGAGATTTTAATTAAACCCTTGGGTGCTGTTGAGGTCATCAAGGGAGAGAGTATAAAGGGAGGAGGCCCCGATGGCTGCCGTAAGAACCCTCCCGGATGAACTCACACGTCCTGAAGCTGCCGAAAAGAACCGCCTTCTGCCCCCTTTGGTCCCTTGAAGCAGCGCCTCAATCCCTTCCTTGGCGCATCTTGGAGCAGGATGGCGGATAAGAGGAGGGCAGTATCTGGGTTTATTTCCAGTTGTTCTTGCTTAGGTTTAGGCTTCCTGGCCTTGTTACTAGAGCTCCCACCCAACACATTGGACCGGGGCCAGCTTTCACAGGAACGCTCACAGTCCCTTCTGGACCGCATACTTGTAGGGGCAGGCCGAGCCACCCCCCCTGCCCCCCAGCTAGTGCTGTGAGTAGATTACTGACTAGGGATCCCCCTTTTCTACTTTTTTCCCTCTATTCTAAGGGTCAGAGGGCAAAGACCTGCTCTCAGCCTAGTGTGGCAAATGGTAGATTTACAAATAGTAGGTGCTTAATAACTGTTGTAGTCTCTGGAGGCCCAGCTGAGCTGGGGCTCTCTGCACTTACCACCTCCCCAGGAGGCTGCTGCCAGGCCGGTCTCCTCCCTCCGAGCCAGAGCAGCCTATGGGTGAGGGAGCACAGGTCACCTGTGGGTCCTCCCTCTGAGCAGGCTCAGCACGTGGGGCTGGGGCCTGCCCTTGGTGGGGAGAATCTAATTCTAAACCTCCCCCGAAGTGCTTCATGCTCCCCTCTGTCGTGCCGGAGGGCCTAAGCCTAGAGAAGTTTGGCTTATTTTTCCTGAAATAACCAACATGAGGATTTCCTCCTCATCCGTTATTGGCCGAGCATTTATTAAGTGCCTACTGCATGTCAGACACAAATTTGGGATTTCAAAGGCAGACAAAAAATAGCCCCTGACCTCATGGAGCTCATGTGCTAAGGGGGGAGACCACACGGAAATAATTAGGGACAAGCCAGTTACCTCCAGTGTAAACGGGGGTGGAGGAGGTGAGGGGAAGTGTGGAGGAGGTGAGGGAGGAGGTAGCTGAGAGGAAGGTCTCTGGGCGGTTTGGGGAAAGAGGGGACGGCAGACTGGGAAAGACCCGCCTGACCCCCCAGCCTGGAAGGCCCCCTGTGCTCAGCTTCCTCCCTGGATGCTGCAGGCCTGTCAGCCTCAGGAATCAGCCCGCCCTTCTGGAGGTTACTTTGTATCCCGCGGCTTCCTGGTTGCTCAGTGGTGAGTGTATCACTGGGAGAAGAAAGTGCAGGCTCTGATTTGTAACTTATTTTGGCAACTTCTTAGCCTCCTGGGGAAGGGCTTTGGGCATCTGGGAGTGGATGGAAACTTTTTAGATACATTTTTCTTCTCCCTCCCATCCCCAGCATTAGCATGGAAAAGTCAGGATGATTTGAACAGGGCCAAAGTGCCTGGGAAAGGCCCGAGATGGCTTCTGAGTTAATTAGCTCCGACCACTAATTTTTATCAGAAACTCCTGCTGTGATTTTAAATCCTTTTGGCTTATCTGACAGTAGAATCCGTTTGTTTACCTCGTGACTCAGTTTCCCCCATTTGAAAGTCCCACTCTAGTCAGTAGAGCGCAAGAAGGATTGGGGAAGTTTAAGACTCACCCAAAATATGGTTGAACTGGACTCCGTGGCTGCTGGGGTTCCCTCCTCCCTCTGAAACGGGGGTTGCTGGGTCTTTGTGGAGAGGGGGCATTTTCTGCTCATTAGGTCTGGAGGAGGCAAGACAGATTGCTTCTCTGCTCTGGGCCGAGTGAAGGAGGCAAGCGGGAGTCTTGTCCCACAGGCCGAGGGAGGAGCGGGATTTTCTCTTGGTGGATTTTGAAAGACCTTTTCCGCTTTCAACATGAGAGGTAGTTGGCGGGTCGCGTATTTGTTCACTAGAAAACTTGTTGCTGGGTTTAAAATAAAACCCCATTGCCCAGATGAGTCCACTGGTGTCCTTTGAGGAAGAAGTCCTCGCGTTTGCCTATCAGATTATAGCTAGTTTCCCCAGCAGGCCTTTTCAGCATAGCTTGAGTGTTGCCTGTTCAGCTCTTCTTGGGAATTTCAGTGTTGGTTTTATTTTAAAAACTAAACGGATCAGACTGCTCAGGGTGCCCTCTCTGAAGCCACTTAGGGATTCTGGAGCTGAGACTTAAGTGCACAAATGCTGGCAGCTCGTTTCTTCCGGAGGAGAACCTGGTCTTGAGTTTCTGCTGACAGTTTGCCAGGCTTGAGGTGGCCCTATCTGCGCTTTTCCCTTTGGTTCCGGCTACCTTGTGCTGGCTTTGGGGCCTTCTGGCTTCCTCCTTACCATATACCTCTCTTCTTCCCTGTCTGCTGTCCTAGGTCAGTAGCTCCCTCGGGGCCCTGAGTGTGGATCCTACTTCTGGCTTTTCTTTTTTTTGGAGGCGGCTGGGTGGCTCAGTGGTTAGAATGCCAGCCCTGAACTCGGAAAACTCTGAGGACAAATCCAGGCTCAGACACTGACTGACTGTGTCATCCTTATCTTATTGATGACCTCCATGGTATATCAGCTTGGTAGGGGAATCATTGAGGTTTTGACCTTTCGGTCACTTATTTGTATAATTCCAAATAGCCATGGAAGCAGAAAATGCACTGCAAGTCCCTGCTGGTGGCTTCTGGGAGTTGGAAGGATCCTCAGTGGCCACCGAGTTCAACCTTTACATGAATGAGGAAAATCATTGCCATCATCTATCTGACTCGTGGGTCTCTGGTGCCTGAGAGCCCGTGACCTCCAGAGGCAGCCGGAGGCCTCTTTGCCATACCTCGCACCGTTAGGGAGTTTCTCCACACGGCTAATCTATTTCCGGTGCAGCGTCCCCAAAACGATTCCACTTCCTTGCAAATAGTACTTTGGTAAGGGTTTCATCAATCTGTCGGAACTCAGGCCATCCAGCTTCGAATGTGTGAGGGACTCTCAAGACGCTTTGAGACTTAGCAGAGTGAGGCAAATCGGAAGCAATTCAGCAGCTTCGAAGTGCCCGGAGCGGGGTGAGAGCTGATGTATCTTATGAATTGTTGGCGAGGGACTCCCCAAATCGCGTGTTTAGCGGTCTCCGGTGTCTTGTTATTTTTCCAGAGGAAGAATGGAAAGCTCATGTTGTGAGTTAGTTTGCAGCTCTACAGAAGAGGCAGAGTGAGTTAAATCTTTTCAGCTTTTACTTGGAGAAACTGGATCTGTCTGTACCCAGAGTAACTTGGTTTGGCCCTGAATGTAGGAAATGAAATGCAGGTAAGTTTAATGAGGTCACTCGAATCTCGCCTTTGCCTTGATCTGAACACTCCCTGCAGCAGTTCTTTGGCAGCTTTCTGCGGTCCCTGTTTGCTTGGGCTAATAATAAAGGTTCTACTTGCGAGACTTTTATAGTCACATTCCTTTATATGTTTGAGTATCGAATCTTTCTTTTTATTTGCAGTCCTGATTTTTTAAAATCCCGTTAAAGTTAGAGCGCCTCTTTTATTGCTAGAATCTGTATCCTCTTGGGACGGGTCACCTGGGAACCGATGGAGGCCTCCCCGTTCTGCCCCGTTGCCGTGTCTCGAGATGCATCCATGGTCCCGGCAGTCTGGAAAGTCCACTGGGTCGGTTTCCTCAGTAGTAGCTACACCCCATTCGAGGGCCACTGAAGGATTCTGGGACCGTGCTGCCGAGCACTATGGGTGCCCTACCCGTAGGATGCCACGGCTCTAGTGACCTTTGGTTCTGATTCACGGTGGTCTGTAGCTGGGATTGGGACACTCGGCCGTTAGAGATCTTCAGTTTCTGTGACAGGGGATGGCAAACTTTGCCTTTGGCCAGTATTGGGAAAGAAGGGTTCCTTGTTTATTGGAACACAACCATCAACTTTATCCAAAGCTCCTCTGGGAGGAATTGTGAACAAGGTGATATTTCCACGAGAGAGTCTTTCTTAATCCGCCAGAGGTTCCAAGCCAGGGCAATGCTGACTGAAGAGCACACAGAGGTGGAGTCACCCTACTCCCTGGGCCAGAGTAAGGGTCTGTCTGGTCAGAGACCTTTGGCAAAGTCACCCGGCTTGCAGTGATGATAGCTTTGTGCTTACAAAGTATTCTGTGGGTATTAGTGCATTTGAGCCTCACACTGCTCTTGTGATTTGAGTTTCTCTGTTTTAGAGACTCAGAGATAAGTGACTTGTACAAAGTCGCAAGATCACAGGATTCTAGGAGGTTTGAGATGGAAAGTTGGCTCAAACCCCTGCTTTCAAAGGAGCCCAAGTGGTGGGGAGTCTCCAAGCCCTGCATTGGGCTGCTCTATAGGTCTCTTTGATGGGATTGCTCTGTAATGAAGCCCTCCTCCCTTTTTTCTTTCTTTTCTTTTTAAAAGTACTTTAATGACCCTCCTTGGAAGAAGTCCAAAATAAAACCACTTTATGTGTGCCCCATTCCCTTCTGTAGTAGGTGAGGTGCTAGCAGGTACAATGGAAATAGATTCCTTGAAGTTAGATGTGTGTGTGTGTGTGTGTGTGTGTGTGTGTGTGTGTGTGTGTGTGTGAGAGAGAGAGAGAGAGAGAGAGAGAGAGAGAAAGAGTGTGTGTGTGTGTGTGTGTGTGTGTGTGTGTGTGTGAGAGAGAGAGAGAGAGAGAAAGAGTGTGTGTGTGTGTGTGTGTGTGTGTGTGTGTGTGTGGTTTATAATTCCAGCACTGACTAGCACATAGTAGGCCCTTACTAAGTGCTTGTTGAATTAAATAGTAATAATATCTAATATTTGAGTCGAGTTTTAAGGTTTTCAAATTGCTTTGCAAATATTTTATCCTTCTAACAACTCTGAGAGGTAGGTGCTACTATTATTCACATTTTGCAGAAAGGGAAACTAAGGCAGATAAGCTAAGTGACTTGCCTAAAGTCACATAACTAGTAATTTTCTGAAGTTTGAACTGAACTTAGGGTCTTCCTGACCCTCAGACCAGTGCACTATCCACTGCAGCTCCCCCTTCCCCCCAGCTGTCTAGCCAGTTAATTTGGTATCATAGAAAGAGCTATGAAAGTGGTCATGGATCCTGGCTTGGTTACTTGCTTTATGGCCATGGGGAAATCATTTTTGTTCTCTGAGCCTCCGTTTTCCCTTTTGTCCCATGGAGGGATTAGACTAGATTAGCTCTAGGGGTCTTCCAGCTTCAGATCTAGAGTGTTTCTATAGACGTAAACCAGACTGGATAATCTTGCCCAGCTTAGTGGAGATTTGAAATGGATTGGGCCAAATGGATCTGGGTTTTGTTGCATTTGAAGCCCTCCCATTCTCCTGGTTAAGACTTGGGATTCCTGGAAAGCCCCCTTGCAGCCCCAAAAGGATGAAGGGAGCTGGGCTGGCCAGGAGTCCCACAGGATGGCTCCGAGCCTTCGAGGCTGCTTCCCACAACCTACCTGAGAACTTTGGTGCAATCCCCTTAGTCAGGGCAGCTCCAAGCGCCTTTTCCTTGCAGCTTCAGGGCTGGTTCAGAGGGTGGCAGAGACATCCGTCCTTCCCTCGGACTCCCCTCCGATCCCTTGCCGACCGTCCGAAGCTTTGCCAGCCCCATGTGCTCTGCAGTGAGACTGGCTTCTTGAGGGCTGATGGGCCAGTGATCCCCGCCTTGGGAAGCAGGAGAGTGTAAGGTGAGGGGAGATGGGAGAAAGGGAAAGGCAGCTGCACGGGGCCCCAGCCTGGCTCGTGGGGCCGTTGCTTAAAGGAGAAGGCAGCGATTCAAGCTAGAGAGTCTTGGTTTTAGAAGCACGTCTCCGTCCACACAATACAGCGGATTCTCCGAGAGTTTAGCGGCTGCCCTTGCTGGCGAGAAGGAAAAGGAAAAAAGCCGGCCCTGCCAAGTCAAAACAGGTTGCAAGGTGACCTGGGAAGTTGTCAGGAATTAGGAGAAGGCCAGAAATATGAGCCGCGATGCCCCCATGAATCAGGTGTTGTGGGTGTTGCCGGTGTGTGATACGCAGATAAATGTGTCCTAACTTGCCTTTTAAAAAATCATTTTTCCCCCCACTTGTCAGAGATTTTGGCATGTCCTTGTTTGCTCAAGACTCCCTGGAATGCATTGTTCTAGGACACCGAGCCACGGGTGTTGGGAAGCCCAGAGCTCCCTGGCAGCCGCCCGGCCTTCCCCTGCCCCTCGAGCCCCCACTGCCCCACATCCCTGGCTGAGCCGTTCGCCTCACCGTCGGCCCCCCGCGTTTGTGACCTGACTCGGTCTCTGACCATCTGCCCATGGCTGGCTCTGTTCCACTGAGGAGAGAGAGTGTGAGAGTGGAAGAGGTTTTGTTTGACCAGATTTGTTGGGGGCGGCAGTTATTGGATTTCAGTCTAGAGGTCGGGCCCTGCCCCCCAAAGGTGGGCTAGAAGCCACCTCCGATTCCTTTCAGAGACTCCGTGATTCCTCAACCATCGGGGATCAGGCCGGGCTCTCCTGGCCAATCTAGCGCCTTCCTTCTGTCCCACTCCTCTCCCCATTTCCCCTTCCCTCCGTTGGACTCAAAGCACGTGGGGCCCTCCCGGAGAGTGTGTCCTAGGAAGTGTCAGAGGAGAGCCTTGAACTCCGGGCCTCTGACCCGCAGCCTTGGGTGCTCTTCCCATTGTGTCTGAACCCCATGGTTGCCTTCTCTCACTTTCTGGACTGGGATTCCTGAAAATTCCCATGCTCCTCTAAAAGCACTCCAGGGAAATCTAGCATTTTTGAGCTAAAAAGAGCCCTTAAGCTAATCGTCTAGTCCCTCCTTCCTTCTCTCCATCCCTCCCTCTGTCTCTGTCTGTCTCTGTCTCTCTGTCTCTGTGTCTGTCTGTTTGTCTCTCTTTATGTTGTAACTTTTGCTTCCCTTTATCTCACCCTCTGTCTCTGTCTCTGTGCATATCTGTTGGTCTCTCTCTTTCTGTCTGTCTCTCTGTGTGTCTGTTGGTCTCTCTGTCTCCCCCTCTGTCTCTCTGTCTCTGTCCCCCCCTCTGTCTCTGTCCCCCTCCTGTCTCTGTCCCCCCCCTCTGTCTCTGTCCTCCTGTCTGCCTCTGTCCCTTCTTCCTGTTTCATTTTATTGGTGAAGAATCCAGGTGTAGAGGGGGAACCGCAAGCTGCCGAGTGCGTCCCACAGGGTCAGAGGGGCTGGTAAATGGTGGCTCCCAACATGCCTCTAACCTTCACGTCTCGCCACGGAGCCTCGGTGGGCACCAGCTCTGACTTTAAGGATGTTTAGTAGTGTGAGCTCAGTGCCCAGAGCTGAGGGGGAGGGGGCCTTTCAGTCCAGAATGGGCAGGGAAGGGTTGGAACTGGCTCAGCCCTTCAAGCCCATGTCACTGTGGAAGTTCCTGCATGGGACTGCTCAGCCCTTGGTCACCATGGAAGTTCCCACTTGGGACTGGCTCAGCCCCTCGAGCATCGGCTGAGAGCAGACATGTGGGAAAGCCTCCGGTACCCCAGACATGGCGGCTGGTTTTCCCGGACCATGTGATCTGCAGTTCAGAGACTTGGGCTCCCATAGTCCGGCCTCTCCTCCTTTTACAAACTTGGAATGAGAGTCTCTGAGGGCTCTTTCATCCCCAGGATTCTCACAGTGGCCCGGCCCTGCCTCCCAGTTAGCTTTCAGCCCCCTGGGAAACCACTTGGTCCCGGCTAATGGCCCACCCGGCTGTGGGGGTACGGGGAGTCGCTTGTTCTTCCAGTCCCCGGCTTTCAGGGGCTGTTCCATGGGCTAACCCAGCCATATTCAGAGACCCGCCAAGGTGGGGGCCCTTTCCAACCCAGCCCGAGAGAGCGGTTCTCCATTGCCAAGGACGCGGGCAGATGGCCCCTTTCCCCTTGCAGGGCTCTGCTCGGAGCCCTAAGTTCTCTTGATTGCGAGGAGAATTGCTTCTCCCTCTCTGGGTGGCGAAAGGAAGCCTGCCAAGAGCAGCTTGTTATCCCCAGTGGGCACACGGTTTGCCATGCTGAGAGCCTTTAGGCCATTCCCTGTGCTGGGGCGGGGGAGGCGGGGAAGGGACAGAGCAGAGCAGGTGGGGAGCGCGCCCCAGTCCTCGGCCGGTCCCAGCAGCACCTGTGGGTGCAGGCCCAGAGTCCTGGGCTGGTTCTGACGTCCTAGGTGGGGCAGGCCTGGTGCTTGAGGCTGCCTGCTTGCCTCGGGGGTCTCCTTGGGAAGCTTCGCTCCTTCCACTCCCTGCCTGTGGACCTGTCCCACCTTCCCATTGACGTTACCTTCCCCCTCTGATCTCAGCCAGCCCTTGCTGACCCCCAGACTTGCATTTCCTTGTGCCTGGGAACGGCCTGGATAATCCATGATTGCCTCAGACTCAACACACCCATTATCTTTTCTCCCAACCTCCCGCCCAGTCTTTCCTATCACTATCCAGGCCACAACATCTTCCCATCGTCTTCCAAGCTGGACTCTGAACTCTCACTTCCATAACCAACTGGTTGCCAAGATTTGTCCATTTTACCTTTGGCAATCTCTCTCTTCTGTGCCCCCTTCCCCCTCCCCTCAGGGTGTGGTCCCACTACTCATACCTATTGGGGAAGGGTCTGTGTGCCTTAAGGCTCTCCCCCCTCCGGCCCCTCCTTCACTCAGCGACCAGACTGAGCTTCCTGCATCACGGCTGGCTCTGACGCCCTCGCCCCCTTCGGTAAATGCCGGTGGCTCCCTATTGCAGCATGACACTATTTGGCATCGAGTCCTTCCTCACCTGTCCCTCCCTAAGTCCTCTTACACTCTCTCATCCGCAGGTGCTTTGTGATTTAGGGACCTGGCTCCCACCCACAAACCCCTCCTTCTCTTGGCTACAGGTCTTTTTCACTGTCTGTTCCCCTTTCCTGGAAGTCTCTCCCTCCTTTGCCGACTTCATTCACTAGAAGCCTCCCTTTTCTCCCGGAGGCCTCTTTCAGTCCCCTTTGGTGCCTCCCCTCGGAAACTGCCTCCAGTGTGTAGCCTCTTTGTTCACAGTTGTTTACACATTTTCTTCCGCATTAGAAAGTGTGTGCCTTGAGGACAGAGATTTTTTTTGTCTTTATTTGTAAATCCAGAATCTATTATAATGCCTGACATACAGTAGGCATTTAATAAATGCTTATTTACTTACCTTGTTGACTATTTCTTATATGTACTTAGTTCCTTACCCATTGCCCTTCTGCTTTAGAAAATTAGTTTCTTGGGAGAAGAGATTGTGTTTTGGAATTTCTTTGTGTATCCTGGAACATAGAAGGTGCCTAATAAATGTTTTTTGATTGATTGGGCCATAGTAAGTACTTATTAAGTACCCTAGTGGCTGGTGCCCTGGGGATCTCCTAGAGGAGGACTTCGGGCTTGTTTGAGGAAGAATAGCACAGAAGCAGATGTGCATGGATTTTGATTTGCGTCTTTGGAGAATGTGCCCCATTGATGTTGTCTCTGGGCCACTGAATGCAGGACAGTTGACAGTGCCTCAGTTATGTTTATGTAGCTACCTATAGGTGTACTTAGAGCTTTCCTGACAAGCACCTGTCAAGGCAGATCTCCTGGCTTTTGTTAATAACATTTTATTTCCCCAAATCCATGTAAAGATAGTTTTCACTTTGTTTTTGTAAAATTTTATGTTCCAAATTTTTCTCCTTCCCACTCTTATCTCCCCCTTCCTCAAGACTTCTAGCAATCTGATAGAGGTAAATAGTGCAATTCTTTAAAACTTGTTTCCATATTTGTCATGTGATGCAAGAAAAGTTAGATCAAAAGGGGAAAAAACATGAGAAAAACAAGTAAACAAAAAAGTGAAAATGATGTGCCTCGATCCACATTCAGTCTCCATAATTTTCTCTCTGGTCCCAGATGGTAGTTTCCCTCCAAAATCTATAGAAAGTGCCTTGAATCACCGCATTGTTGAGAAGAGCCAAGTCCATCATGGTTGATCTAGATCTCCTTGTTAAGCGACTTAACCAGAGTCACATATCCAAGGCAGTGTGAAAGCTGGACCTGAAATTTGGATCTTCTCAATACATATAGCACAGCAGTCTGTGGTAGAATCCAAAAATTGACAGGATGGACCTTTTGGGAGCTTTAAATACTCAGGTTTCACCACAGACTCAGTCCCTTTATATATCTATTTAAATTTATTTATTTATTTATTTATTTTGCTGAGGCAATTGGGGTTAAGTGACTTGCCCAGGGTCACACAGCCAGGAAGGTGTGTGAGACCAGATCCTCCTGACTTCAGGGCTGGTGCTCTATCCACTGCACCACATAGCTGCCCCAACTGTCCCTTTTAGATAAAATTTGCTTAAGGATATAATATTATTTTCACTCTGATGAGTTATAATTGGTAAATTAGTTTCAATATGGCTCTGGAACTGTAAGTATCTGGGTGACCTTGGACAGCTCCTTGTAACTGAGTGGGGTAGACCAGTTGTCTAGAAAGTCCCTTCTCCCTTGAGCTCTGTACTAAAAGCTATAATCTTCTGATCCCCCTTCATCATCTGGTTGGCTGTTGTGTTTTATTCTTCCTTCTATCTCCCTGTGTGCCATCTCCTGACCATTCTAGTCTGGGATGAAATATGTTCTCTCGAGGATCTAAAGTACTTCTCATTGGCGTGGGTCTTTTATTTCCAAGGAACAACCCAAGGCATTGGGTTTCCTTCTTCAAGTAAAACTTAAAAAATGAAATGGCCTTGAATTTTGTTGTTAAGTCATTTTCAGTCCTGTCGGGCTCTTCATGATCCCATTTGGGGTTTTCTTGACAAAGGTGCCGGAATGATTTGTCATTTCTTTCTGCAGCTCATTTTACAAATTTACCAAAATTTGCTCATTTACAAATTTACAAAAAAAAAAAAAGTTTACCTTGGTAAACTGGGTCAAGGGACTTCTCCAGGCCTTTGATATAGACCAGGAATATAGAAATGCCAAAGTGTTTGCATGAGATAAAATGAAATATAAAGATCCACCATGATCTTGAAGGATAAGTTCCAGAGCACATTTTAATTTCTTACCCTCAGGAAGTACCGAGGAAAATGATTCGAGGCAGTGTCAATTAGGCGCCCATGGCAAGACTGTGTACTGAAAGTCAGGAGGGTGGCTTTGGGTACCAGCTCTGCCATTAACCGAGTTGCTGTGGGTAAATGGTTGTTTTTCAGAACGTTTCTTCATCTGCATGATCATTTTTAAAGTGGTTTTTAGTGTTTTCCCTGATTTAGTGGATCCCATGATTAGTGGATTTAGTCTTTTTTGCAGTCTCAGGCTCTATGGCCATCCCGGAAGGTGCAGAAGAAGGGGTGCTCTCCCTTCTCCATATCTTCCAGGGCTCCAGTCACGTTCTCTCAGTAGTGCAGATGGGTGGGGTCAGAATGAATTTCCAGACCTTCACTTTCCCTAGGACTGTGTCTGATGGAAGAGCTGTGAACAGGAAACTACTTTGTCTGTGCAAAATGGTACCCGTTTCAGGTCAGGGGGAAGTGAAACAAGGCTCCGGCTTTCTGGTTTGCGCCGTTCATGTTGTTTTATCCTTAAAATACAATCGGCTTTATACTGTGAAGCAGCACATTGGCTCAAATGGAACTCAGAAATGAACTTGAACTCTGATGCTCTAGGACAGATACTCTTGGAGGACTGCTTTGAGGGCCATAAAAGAGCGCTTCTTTCCTGGCAGATGGAGCCAAGTTATTTTGGAGATGGAGGGAAGAGCACTAGGGAAGGCAGCTCTTGCTTTAGCGGCCTGGGCCAGAAAATGCCTGGAGCATTTCGGCAGTGAGCGAAGGCCACCCAAGAGGCTTTGGAGAAGGGCAGAAGCTGTTTATTCTTGGTGGACGAGCATGGCCACCTCCAGGGACATGGCTTTTGCTATGGAAACCCAGCAGTCTTGGGAAGGCCAGTGCGTGGTACGGACTTATTGTCGGTGCCCTTGAAGCTGTCGAGGTGATCTTTTGAGTGATTTTTTTCTTAGAAATGCTCCCGTATTTACCACATCAAGGCAAAACCTGGGGTTGAAAAGCATCCTGTGACATTTCCATTCTTGTGACCAAATTTGCAGAGCGGAAATTTGAACCTGGTGAGGAGAGTGCAAAAATCTTAAAAACAAACAAAGAACACAAAGATGAGCAACCCCTCCAAGATGACCAATTAAATGACCCCAGCTTGCCAGGGCCATGGAAAGCCCAGCAGAGTCTGGTGGAGAAGAGCATTAGGCTTGGCCAGGATCTGCCTCCGTCTCTCACCAGGTGGGGACTCAAGCCAAGGCCCTTCATTTAGAAATTGAGGGATTGGATGAGTTGTTTGGTTTCCTTCCCTAAGTTGTGAATGAGCCCACGGGATGTCCCTGCACTGGCTAAGAGGCAAGCCTGGGGTTAGGCTAGAACTATTCATTTAAAGCTCTGGGTTTTTTTTTTCTTCCTCTACATTTAAAAGGAGAAGCGCATAGAAATGCCAGGTTTTTACATAAAACAAAATAAAATGTCAAGGTCCACCATGTTCACAATATTGCCAGCTCTCTATAGAGAAGGAGCGTGTTCTCTGGGGCCTCGTGGAAGTCAGAACTCATCCCCGTCTTGGGTGTTGCCATGGGGTAGCCCATTGGTACTTTTCACTAACGGAGGTCAGAGAGGGAGAGATCTTGCTTTCTGAGGATTGCTGCCCCGGGATTGGGGCTGATTTACGACCTTTTTCTCGCACTCATAGAAAACACATGCTCATCCCCCCAAAGATTAGGGGGAACACTGGGACAAGTGAGTGAAAAATGGAAACAATTGCATTAAAAGCACCCACTTACCACACTGCTGGTGCAGGCCCTCGTGGGAGGGACTCCTTGGCTCATCGGTGTGGGACCTTGGATTTTATTTGGCGAATGGGTTGTGGGTGTCAGTGCACCTTCCTCAGAGACCGTTGCCTCTTGTGAAGGACAGAAAGGTCTCTGCATAGACTCACCTGTCCGTTAGGAGCGCTGCTGGAAGAAGTCTTTGTGGCTTCCAAAGGATGCAGGACCACGTGAGTGTGTAAGGGTCCATCTGCCGCGGGAGTGTGACTGGGTGTGAGGCCCCAGACAGTGGAGACCTTCTTCAGCTGTGGGCCCCGCCGAGATGGCTTGCCTTCTTCCCCAGCCCTTCTTCCTCCTATAGAATGGATGTTTCTGCCTTGTGGAAGCCATTCAGCACCCCAGAGTGGTCTGGAGGAGCCGGGGCAGATGCAGCTGTCCCAGGAGGCTTCTGGGGAGCTTCTCGGTTCGTTCCTTGTGGGCTTCTCTAAGCCCGGGCAAAGTGCTTGGCCCCACTCATACAAGCTGGGTGGGCTGCAGGAAAACCCCAGGGCAGGGACGTGGCTGCGTAAAGGAGAAGTTTGTTTTTTGGTAACGCTTTTAGGTTAGTTTACAAAGCGTGTTCCTCCAAGAAGTCTCTGAGGCAGGTCATTCTTCATCTTAAAAATGAAGAAACTGAGTCCCAGAGAAGTGACATGATTGCCTGGAAGTCTCCTTAACCTGACGTAGAGACTCCCTTTTCCTTCTTTCCTCCAGATGGATGGAGTCGTGTGCATTCGGCCTTAGAGGCCACTTACCGGCACAGACACCCAAGGGGCTTCACGATTTGGTTTCTGGCCACCTGCGTTACCCCGTGCCTGGGCCTGAGTGTGAGCCTGCTGGCAGGCGGACTGGAATAAGCCCGACCAGATGGGGGGGTTCTCCCGTCTCTGTAAAAGCTTAACTGTGATAGCCCAGTTGGCCATTAAAAGTGACCACTTATGAAAGGCTCCCAATACCGAGCTGCCCGTTTTGGAGCCAGCCCCGAAGGTGCGGCCCCTTGGCCCTCCCGGGGACCTTGTGGAGTGCCCCCTTCTGCCTGTCTCCTCTCATCACTTAAGATGCTGGGGACATTTTGAAATAAAAGATTTAATCAGCAGCCAGGCCTCCATGTAGCAGACAGATGTCTCCTTGCTGAAAAAGAGGGAACGTTTTTCTAAAGAAATAAAGAGATGAGCACAGAGTGTCTCCCATCATCCTCACAGCCGGAGATTGCTTGAGGGAGTCAAGATGGAGAAAGAAGCCTTAAATGCCAGTTTATATTAAAAGAAGAGTTAATTTGGAGTCTGTCTCCTCCCACCAGATGGGCAGGCAGGTCCCTTCCGGGCTCATCCCTCTAACTTTTCCCAAGTGTAGATTTTCCTACAAGAGGGACTTCTGACAACTCCAGGGACATAGATTCAGATTCTCCCCCTCAGTGTAGCCACGTGGAGGCTTCTTGGGGTCATAGCCACTCGTCAGAGTAGTCACATCCAGGGACATGATCGGCCACTTCTTGAGTCTGAAGCAGGCGCACTGGGCCCCCCCACCCCCAACAGAGCCTATGTTTTTCTGCCTCAGAACCCCTGGAGCTGTTCTCACTCCATCCCGGGCTTTTTCCATGCTCATTCTTTCCCCCGTGAGTGAGCCACAGCCTACAGGCCCGTCCCTCTGGCAGAGGTGGGCTTTAGGTTGTAGGAACGGCGCAGATGTGGGGTCAGAGAGCCTGACCTCGGCCTCAGTTCTGTGCGGCTCAGCCGAGCCTCCTCCTTGCTGGGCCTCAGTTTCCATTGCTGTGAATAAGTGGGCTGGTGGGTGGAGTCCAGGGTCCCTCCCTGCACAAAGGTTGTATGTCTGTTAGTATCTTCCAAGCCAGCAGGCCAGGCCTTGGGAAGGTGGGAAGTTCTACCACGTTTCAGCCCCACAGAAGTGGGATGGCTGGAAGCCCTGCCCTTCGCTCCCCCCGAAGTGCTGCGTTGTGTCCGTGGAAGACGCTCGGTTTAAATATCTGGGCCCGGGGGGCCGAGCGGCCCGCTTGTTCTGACAGCTGGTGACTTTTAGTCAGTAGAACAGTTAGTGGGGATGGATTATTTTTCCCTTTATGGCTTCTTGGGGTGAGGTTGTTGTCCTTTGCGGCCCTGGCAGATGGCTAACTTTCTGCCTCACCCATTCTTGTGCCTCTCCCAGTTGTCAAAAGGGAATCTGAAAGGTCTTTGGGATTTAGATGGAATAATGGAGGCAGAGAGAAGCTTGGGCCCCGTCCCTCTTTTTCATTCACTGCCTTGGTTTGTCAGGATGCTGATCCCCTTCCATTATTCTCCCCTTAGAGCAAGGGGATAATAAATGGATGTATTTGAATAAAGTCCTTTGGAGTTGCTGCCTTTTTTAAATAGTATTTTATTTTCCCCCAATTGTGTTGCCTTTTTTTCTAGTAAATTATTTCTTTTTCTTTTCTTATCTTTTTTTTACTGAGATTGCCCAGGGTCACTCAGCTAGGCAATGTGAAGTATTTGAGGTCAGATTTGAACTCAGGTCCTCCTGACTTCAGGGCCGGTGCTCTATCCCCTGCATCACCTGGCTACCTCTAGTAAATTATTTGTTAATATATGTTCCTTTATGAATCATGTTGGGAGAAAAAATCAGAGCAAAAGGGAAAACCATGGGAGAGATGAAAAAAAAAAAACCCAGAAAAAGGAAGTGAACAGAACATGTGTTAATTTACATTCAGTCTCCTTAGATCTTTCTCTGGCTGCAGACGACATTTTCTGTCCAAAGTCTATTGGGATCGCCTTGGATCACTGATCACTGAGAAGAATCAGGTCTTTCCCAGTTGATAATCACATATTCTTGCTATTATGTATAGTGTATTCCTTGTTCTGCTAGTTTTGCTCAGCATCAGTTCATGTAAATCTTTCCAGGCCTTTCTAAAATCAGCTTGTCCATCTTTTATTGTTCTATAAAAGGTTCTATAACCCTCATATACCATAACTCATTCAGCCATTCCCCAGCTGATGGACCCCCACTGAGTTTCCACTTCCTCGCCACCATAAAAAGAGCTGCCACAAAGAGTTTTGCCCGTGAGGTTCCCTTTCCCTCCTTTATGATTTCCTTAGGATACAGCCCCAGAATGGCACTGCTGGGCCAAAGAGTCTTAGCATTTCTTTTTGCAGATTTGGGGTTTCAAGTTTTTCTCCCTCCTTCTTTTCCTCACTTCTTCTTAAAATGGTCAGCTGCTTATACACGTTGTAGATGCAATTATGTGAAACATATTTGTATCATAGTCACAGTTGTGAAAGAAGAAATGGATCAAAAGAAAAAAACAAATTTAAAAAAATGAGTGATACCCAATAATCACTAGTCTGTCTCTGTCTCTGTCTGTCTGTCTGTCTGTCTCTCTCTCTCTATATGTATATATATATATATATATATATATATATAATATTATATATATAGTATTTCTATAGCACTTTGCATTTGTTATCTTAGTCCTAGGAGGTAGGTGCTATTATTATCCCCATTTGACAGATGAGGAAACTGAGGCAAACAGGTGTGCCCAGGATCACCCGACTAATCATTGTTTGAGCCAGAATTCATACTCAGATTTTCCTGGCTCTCAGCCCCTTGTTATCTCCTTTATGGCATCTGGCTGTTTCATTGCCGGACAGACCAAACCTATCCGGAAGCCGGGATGCCTGTGGGGAGCTGGGCTTGAAAGTTGTTCCCCCCTCCCCCACCGCCACTGATTTTTTTCCTCCGTTGATTTTAAGAGAAATCGGTAAATGGGAAGCAGACAAACGACGATCAGTGTTTATTATTTTGTTTTAAATCAGCCTGTTTAATTGGATTTCCTGTGACAGAAGTTTTGCTGTGATCAAGTGCGGGGCTGCCTGCTTCCGTCACTGTTCCCAGTGTGGAGGATTCGCATTGAGGGTGTGAGAGCAGAGGATCGCTCCTGTTGGAAACGGGAAGCCTCGAAAACTCCAAGTTCTGGTGAATTGACAGTTTTTTTTTTTTTTTATCGTGTTTTACTACCTGTGATATTCGGGCGTTCTTAGTGATAAATCAGGAGGCCTCCGCTCGGGGAAAAACTGTTTTGGTAACTAGGGAAACCTCAGCTTCAGCAAAGGTAACTTCAGATGGAGCCGCCGATTGCAGAGAAATCAAGTTATTTCATTTATACTGTGAGTTCTCTCTCTCTCCTGTCCCCCAGCCCTGTATCTCTGTCTCTGTCTCTGGTCTGTCTCTTTGTCTCTATCTCTGTCTCTTGCTGTGTTTTTCTGTTTCTCTCTGTGTGTCTCTGTATGTCTCTGTGTCTTTTTTTTCTCTCTCTCTCTCTCCTTCTCTCCTTCCTCCTCCTTCTTTATCTGCTGTCTCTCCCTTTACTTCCCTTCCTTCCTTCTCTCTGTCCCTTCCTTTCTTCTTTTCCTCCTGCCCCTTCTCTCTCTCCCTCCTCGTCCTTTCCCTTTTCCCATTCACCCCCTCTCCCTCTCTCCCTCCCTCCCTCTCCCTCCCTCTCTCTGTGGCTCTGTCTTCAGCAAACCAAATTATCTCTTGGTTTTATCCATTTAGAAACCAATTTGCTCCTTGCTTTATAGATCAAATGACATTTAACTAAGGTTTTTATGCTCCCCCCCCTTTGACCTTTGTCACTGTTCCGCCCGCCTCTGTGCGCTCTTGGCTCCGTAGAAGATGGCAGCGCCGCTCTGTATCTGCGTAGCAGAAGCCCGCTGGACGGGCCGCAGAGGACTTGGGTAGATTTGCCAGATTTGGGGCGGAGCGGGGTCCAGTCCCCATCTCCGCATCCCGCCTGTAAGCATTCGAGTGTAGACTTTGTGCCCAGCAGCGCGCCAGGGCTGAGGGGCTCCCAGAGGAAGTGAGCCAGAATGGGAGCCTTGCACCGCACCTAATTAACGGTCTGAGGAGCCGCCGAGTTTCTCGGAGTGGAGAAGAGGCTCTGGGGTCTTGGAAGCACCTCTTGGAGTGTTTGGGCTGGAGAGGAGTAGAGTGGGGGAAGGGTGCGAGGGTGAGATAGAGCTGGAAAGCCAGTCTGGGGCCATGTTGGGAAGGACCTCGACTGCCCACCTGAGGAGTTTGGCGCTGGGAGCCCTGTGAGTTTGGGCCAGAGAACTGATATGTGGCTCAAGCTATTTTAACACAAGCGAGACCCCAATGTTCATGGTGGCCCGGAGGGGCAATAGGCCAGTGAAGACCTTACGGAGGGTGGTGGTAGTGGGGAATGGAAGGGACATGAGCCCTGTTGCATTTCCTTCTCCAGCTCATTTTATAGATAAGGAAACCAAGGCAAACTGGGTTAAGTGACTTGCTCAGGGTCACCCAGCTAGAAAGTGTCTGAGACTGGATTTGATTTCGGGGAGATGAGCTTTCTTGCCCCCAGGCCTGGCACTCTGCACTGTGGCCCCCACAGCTGCCCAGCAGGTCCCTGAAAGGAGCTCTGGGCTTACCAGGGCTCTCTCGGGCAGCCCATGCCTTTCAGTGGCTCATTGTGTCCTTCTGGAACTCCCCCAAATCAAGGAAAGCACGGCCCCCAGAAGCATTCTACATGCAGTGATTGAGACTGGGCCGAGACTCATTTGTCTGACGACATTTGGGGAGAAGCACTTTCCCTGATGTTTGCCAGTGGCTCCTAAGCTCCTTCGGTTTAGGCGTGTGAGCTGATGTTAGATTGTGGATTTGAGTCCAGTCTTGGACACTAACAAGATGTGTGACCCTGGGCATGTCACTTAACCTAGCTTGCCTCAGTTTCTTTGTCTGTAAGATGAGTCGGAGAAGGAAACGGCAACCCTCCACTCCAGTATGTCTGCCAAGAAATCCCCAAATGGGACCACAGAGAGTCGGGCATGACTGAAATGACCGAACGCAATGGGCAAACACCGGAGGAAGGAGAATCCTGTTCCTTTCTTGGGACCTCCCCCCTTCTGTCATTCCGCCCCTTACCTAGAACATGGAACAGTAAAGTCTGGTACAGTTCTTCCACAGGCAACACGTCCTGAATGAACTTACCTCCTGTGGGGGGCGGGGGGCTGCACAGTGTACAGGAGAACATCGTGCTGTGTGGACAAAGTTGTGCTGGGTCATTTTAGGACAGAGAGAACCCTAATACCCGGGGGTCAGGGCAGCCTTCCTGGGAAGGAGGCCCATGGGCTGCTTTAAGGGAAGTCAGGGACTCTCCAAGATGGGGACGAGAAGACAGTGAACATTTTCCCAGCACTCACTGGGGGCAAGGAGCCCTGCTGAGTGCTACAGCAACCCTGCAAAGCAGGTGCTATTATTCCTATTTTATAATTGAAGAGACAGGGAAACAAAGGTGAGGAAGTCTCTGATTCTGGATTTAAACTCTGCTTTTCCTAATTTGGGGCCCAGTGCTCTGGTAACTGCACCATCCTGCTGCCCGGGGCGGAGGTGAGGAGGGAGCTCGTTTTTGATGTGGGGGTGAGGTAACCCCATTGTCACAGCCCCAAAATGGAGTTATAGGTAGGAGAGGAGGATGTGTGTGCAATGGGAGTGAGAGGAAGGAAGCCAGAAAGATGGATGGAGGCAGAACGAACAGCTCGAAAGGTCCAGGGGATGATTTCTATTTTATCTGAGAATGACTGGGAGCCCCTGAAGATTTTTGTGTGGGCAGTGCCGTGGCTGCCTCTGTATAGCTTCTGAATAGCAGTTTGGTGGCTTGTTTGGTGAGGGGAGAGTCTGGGAAGCAGGGTGACCCCAGCCCTTACTGTGTGTTTAGGAGAACATTTAACTCTCAGGATTTCTAACTATTGAATTAAATACTAGAACATTTAACTATTAGGATATTTGCATATTAAAATAAGTTCAAATCAAGTAAAGATAATTTCTCTTTTTACATTGCTTCAAGGTTCCCAAAGGGTTTTCCTCCCACAATTGACTCGGAAATTCGAATTTTGTCGTTGTGTTTTCTAGACGAGGAAACGGGGTCAGAGAGCCTAAATAGCTCGTTCAAGGTTACACAGTGAGGAAATATCCGTAGACGTTTGAACCCTCATTTGTTGACTTCAAATACCCGGCTCTTTCCACTGTAGCCAATGATTGCGTCCTTCTTCTTTTGAGTTTTTCTGTCGCTATTTCTTCTTCTGCTTTGGAAGAATGAATGAAACGAATGTTGAAACACAACCTTAAAGATGACTTTGGCACAGTATCTTTGGGCGGGTGGACAGCAGGCTGCCCGTGTTTTGATCCTTCTGTAGACAGATGGCTCTTGTTACAAATACCATTGCTTTAAAAAAAAAAAAAAAAAGGCATTGCAATTGATATCCAAGGTCAAAGGTTCCTCTACAGAGCTTTCAGACCCCCTTTGAAAGCACCATCCCTCCTGACACCTTCAATTTGGATTTCTGTGTGGTGTGGGTTTGAGAGGTGACTTGGGACTTGACTTGTTCTTAATTTCTCGGATCCCAGTGGGTCACGCCATCTCTTTTTATTATTTTCTTAAATATTCTTAAATAAATGTTATTTGTTATTATTTTCTATTGGCTTGTGACCACGTTCCCTCTGTACTCCACCAATCACTTCACTAAATACACTAAATTGTAGAGTAAGAAGGATGAATGCATGATATGGAGGATGAGAGGGATGCTATATTTCAGCAAGGGATTTGTTAAAGTCTCCCATGATGCCTTGTGGACAAGATCGAAAGATGTGGTTTCAGTAATGGTCTAGGGAGATCCAGACCTTATTGAACAACAGCCTCAGAGACCAGTGATTAAGGAATCAGGGTCACTGGCAGGAGTTCTCTGTAGGGGAGCGCTCTACAGTCTCTCTTTGGCCGTCTCATTTTCAATAATCTCATCAGGGACTTGGATGAAAACATAGATATTGCGCTGCTTAAATTTTCAGATAACCCTTAGCTTATTGATGTGTTGGATGACAGAATTGCGATATATATATGTATGTATCTATGTATAATGTGTATATATACACACATATATCAGCCCACTAGATAGAATTAGGGAATTAATGGGGTTACACTTGGGTTCAAAAAACCTACTGCAAAAATACAGGGAGTAAGGGTTGGGGGGGGGATACGACACTTTCTGTAAAATGGGATTTTATCGGACTGCAGTTCAGCAGGAGGCGGGCCGCAGTGTGCACGTCAGCCCAAAGTGCCGGAGCCATCTTTGCTTTCAGGAATATAAAAGTGTGGTGACTGGAACATCCGTACTCGAGTCCTGGTGTGGCCCGGGTTTGAGGAAGGCTGCTGAGAAGCTGTAGAGGAGGGCAACCCAGACGGAGAGGGCCCTGAACTGTACGGAATTGGTCGGAGGAGTTGTTGCCTGAGGAAGCCAAGGTTTAGGGGAAATCCAATCTCAGCCGTTAAGTAGTTGAAGGGCTCCCCCATGGGAGGGGGATTGTATTTCTTTTGCTTGGCTCCAGGGAGCAGCAGATGGGCTGGAATTCGAAGAGGGAAAAGATTCTGCTCCATGTAAGGAAAGACTTCCTGACAAAGAGGACCTTCCAAGGGGAGATGGGTTATCTCCAGCCTCCCTGGAGGGCTTGTAGTAGAGGCTGGACCCTTCCTGGTCACCCACATGCTGCAGGGGATTCCTGTTTAGATTCGGGTTCTTTCCCGCCGTGGGAGTCTGCGATTCCACGAGTAACAGGTGAGCTCCAAGTGCTGAGCAGACACGGCTGCCAGACTGAGCCTAGTAATTTGTGCTGACATTAGCGCTCCGAGGTGGGGCTTCTCGGTTGGGTGGGGCAGGCGGAGTCATCTTGGGGTTCTGCCAGCTGAAGGCTGTGGTCCCTGCCATTTCCTTTAATTGTCATTATAAATAGGCTTTATGCTGACATCTTGGGAAGTCACTTTCGTCCTCATGGGCCTCAGTTTTCCCAACTGTCAAGCAAAGGGGTTAGAACAGATGAATCCTTCCTGCTTCTTGAGTCTTGTGCCTCGGAAGCCCTCCCCTCGGCCTCTGCTAGAGTGGAAGCCTTTTGAGGGCAGGAACTCTTTCATTTTTTCTTTGTATCCCTAGCTGGGCTCATTACAGACACTTAATAAACCCTTGCTTTGACTGATGGATTCCACAGATTGAATGATCGATTTTGATTGGCTGATTCAGCGCATTCAGCAAACATTAGGCACCGAACTGTATGTGGGCACGATGGTAAGGCTGGGAGTACAAAAAGGGGCAGAACCAGGCCCTGCCCTCAGGAGCTCACCCTCTGCTCGTCTCCCATATCCTATCTCCATTGTCACAGAATTATGGAGGAGACCCCTAAAGGTGGCAGACTTTTCATTTATCAGGGGAGGAACTACAGAGAGGCCATAGGAATAGAATGGAAAAGCACCTATTAAGCGCTCGTTCATGGGCCAAGCCCTGGGGACACCAAGGGAAAGGCTCCTGAGCAGCTTGTCTTCCAATGGGGAAGCGTCACATCGAGGAGAGTTCAGCAGCCGGGCAGATAGAAACCCCCGGGTGCAGGGGGCGCCGCAGCAGGGCAGCGAGCAAAGCCTTGCTCACTGCAAAGGTTGGGAGGCTTTCAGCTTTCTCCCCAGCTTAGGAGGGTGACTTTGGTGAGCGAGCCCAGTCAGGAGATGGCACCCCCTCAGGTGTCTTTCCCAGAGGACGCAGTAAGTTTCTTTGAGAACAGCCTTGGTCTGGTTCTCATTGTCAGTCCTTATGCCCTGGATGGGCTCCGTTTTCCTGGGACCACAGTGAACCTCCGGGAAGCCCGTTGGGAGTCAGCGGGGCCGAGGAGACGAACGCCCTTAGCCCGGATCCCTGGAAGTCCTGGCACCAGGTTAGCTGGAGAAGGGAATGAATTAATCGTCTGTGAGGAACATCTCTGTGCCAGGTGTGTCCAGGTAGAAATCACCATCAGGAAGCATCTGGCTGAGGGTGGGTCCCACCAGCCCCAATGACTGAGTGCAGGGAGTCCACCTGGGGGCACAATGTGCCCTGGGCTGCAGAGGCAAGTTTTGGCAGTGCCACGGTGACGCTTGGGGTGGGCAGGATAAACAGGAAGGAGCTCTGTCCACCCTTTAAGTAAGGACATTCCCTGTCCACTCAGCAGTCCGTGAGGGAATGGCAGGATGAGTCAGGGCACCGGGTTCTAGGAAAAATGCAGAAACCTGAATTTAAATTCCAGTTCTTCTGGCAGAAAGGAAAGGGAAGTAACTATATGAAGTATCTTACTGTTCCAGGCTAAGCACTTTACAAATGTCTCTTTTGAGCCTCCCTGTACCGAGTTCCTTTCTGTTAATTGTCCCCGTTCCATGGGTGCCCGGCAGGACTTTCTGACAAGGGCAGAAGCAGAACCAGTCATCTCGGCTGGGGGGCAGCGCGGCATCTCGCAGGATCAAGCTCTGGACCGGCTGGTTAGTATTTTTCAGGGAGTGAGGCTTGGACCAGTTCCCCCCCCCCCCCTACTCCATTGGGCTCTCGGGACAGTTTTGTGTGTGACCCAGGGCCACGTTTATCTGTACCATCCCCGGGGCTAGGCAGACATGCCGGCCCACGGCTCCTGAAAGGGATGGGGAGTGAGGGTGACAGTGGGCGAGAAAACATGTGCCGTGTGGCCCCAGGAAGCAAGCCTGGCTGGAGCAGGCTGGTGAGGCGAGCCCAGCTGGTGGGGGGTTGGCCTGTGTCAGGGTCTGGCTGCCCCGGGCCCTCGGGAGGCCCCCTGAGGGGAGCAGCAGGCTCGAGGACTATGGCTGCCAACCCCAGCAGGGTCCTCAAGCACCGAAACTTGCAGCTTGCGCAGTCTCACCGTGACTCAGCGTCCCTTTCTGGCTCAGGAGGGCTTCCGGGGGCCAAGAGACTTATCCCCGTGAGGTAGCTGGGTCGCTGCTCTCCAGGCTGAGCCGGGCTGTTCCTGATGCCCGGACGACGGGGTCCCGCACCTGGGCCCCCACGAGCCTCCTGGGTTCTAGTGCTCCGCTACGCCTCAGAAGACCCACGTCTCCTTGCTGCGGCGCCGACGGAGGGGGCTTGGGAGGGGCAGGATCCAGAAATCCTCCTAAGGCCCCCCAGGGTTGTGACCATCTCCCTGGACACCGCCCCCTTAACAAACCGATCTTTGATACAGAGAACTAGAGACAGTCACATAACTGGAGGGCTGGAGGCCCGAGAAGGGGCTCTATATTTAGCCGCAGACACATGTCCAGTTCCCAGCTGTGCCGGGAACCAAATTGATAATTTGCTTCTCTGGGATGACCTGAGGCCTTCACCAGCTGGAGCTCGCCGGCTAATTGGGCTGTGAGTCAGCAGGCCGGAGGAGCCTGGCCAGGAGCCAGCCACCGAGGGAACCGGGATGTGTGCGTCTGAGTCACCGGGGCCAAGTGCGAGCAGCAACCACAGATAAACCACCTTCCTCTTAGGGGCTGCTGAAGTGCATTGGGTGCCTGGCCCTTCCCTAGGAGTCCAGAGAAGTGTGTGTGAGTGTGTGTGTGTGTGTGTATGTGTGTGTATGAATGTGTGAGTGTGTGTGTGTGTGCATGTGTGAGTGTGTGTGTGAGTGTGTTTGTGAATATGTGTGTGTGCATGTGTGAGTGTGTGTGTATGTGTGCATGTGTGTGAGTGTTTGTGTTTGTGTGTGTTTGTGCATGTGTGTGAGTATGTGTGTGCATCTGTGAGTGTATATGTCTGTATATGAGTGTGTGTATGAGTGTGTGTGCATGTGTGAGTGTGTGTATGAATGCGTGTGTGTGTGTGTGTGTTTGTGTGTGCATGTGTGTGTGTATGTGTGAGTGCTTGTGTGTGTGCATCTGTGTGAATGTGTTTGTGTTTGTGTGTGTGTATGTGTGTGAGTATGTGTGTGTGTATGTGAGTGTGCGTGTGTGTATGTGAGTGCGTGTGTGTGTGCATGTGTGAGTATGTGTATGTGAATGTGCGTGTGTGAGTGTGTTTGTGTGTGTTTGTGCATGTGTGTGAGTATGTGTGCATCTGTGTGAGTGTATATGTGTGTGTATGTGAGTGCGTGTGTGTGTGCATGTGAGTGTGTGTATGTGAATGTGCATGTGTGTGAGTGTGTTTGTGTGTGTTTGTGCATGTGTGTGAGTATGTGTGTGCATCTGTGTGAGTGTATATGTGTGTGTATGTGAGTGCGTGTGTGTATGTGAGTGCGTGTGTGTATGTGTGTGAGTATGTGTGAGTGTGTGTGTGAGTGTGACTGTGTGTGTAAGTGTGTGAGTGTGAGTGAGTGTGTCTGTGAGTGTGTGTGAGAGAAACAGACAGAGACAGACAGAGGTCAGACTTTTGTCTATTCCAGGTCCCAAGATGAGGGTCTTGGCTTCCCAAGTGCTTTTTCTTTGTTCTTGGGGCTGGGATCAGTTTGGACACATTTGGAAACCACGGCGGTTTGGGGGAGGAAGACACGCTGTGGTTCTGACTTCTGGCTCTCCATCTGCCGTGGCCCCGTGGGGCAGGTGGGCAGGTAGCCTTGGATTATGGCAGGGCTGAGACTTGCTGCAATGCGTGTTTATTGAGTGTCTCCTTAAGAGCTGGGTGGGTGCAATTTCCTTGCCCCCCTTCCCTCGGTGTGTCCCCCTTCCCTCAGTGTCCCCCCTTCCCTCGGGTCCCCCCTTCCCTCGGTGTGTCCCCCTTCCCTCAGTGTCCCCCCTTCCCTCGGTGTGTCCCCCTTCCCTCAGTGTGTCCCCCTTCCCTCAGTGTCCCCCCCTTCCCTCGGGTCCCCCCCTTACCTCGGTGCCCCCCCTTCCCTCGGGTCCCTCCCCCTTGGCGGCAGTGATTGGCATGCCTTCTCTCGGGCAGGTCTCTGTGGGGCAGCCCTGGGTAGGATGGGGGGCTGGAAGCCACGGAGCCACTGACCTGGGATGAGCTAATTCTTTGTCGCCGATCAGGGCCTTCCTGACTCTGCGGTGGCTCCCTCACTCACTTGCTCAGGAGGAGCCCTTTGTGCCGCAGGCCCGGCCGAAGCCTTGGCGGGGGGGGGGGGGGAGGGGGGTCTGTGACTTAAGGGGAGCCACCAGGGTGGGTTGTGGCCCCCAGAGTCCGTGTCACGCACATGACATTTAATGAAGGATACGAAGCCCTCCTGTCCCCGTTATCTCTCAGTCCCTCCAGATTGACACTACTTTCGGGACCCTCCCCATCCCGGTCCCTGCCGCCCCCTTTTCCATTTGCCTTCTATCCTTCCTGAACTCAGGGTCTTTCCCACTGAATCCCATCTTCCCGTCCCGGAGGCCACGTATCCAAGCTTCAGCTGATAAATGTCCGATAACTGAAGGAGCGACCGGCTCCATCTCCTCCCTGCACAAGGCGCCCCACAGACCCCCCTCCACCTCTGGCTCACGGTCCGGAGCCCTGACTCTCGGCTTTCCCTCAGTGTGACTCGCAGCCAGACGTCGCCGCCAGAAGAACCAGGCTTTGGGCTGCGGACCTTGGGGCGAGCGGACGACCCTGCCCTGCACCCTGCCTCCCGCCCTGGCCGGGCTGTGCTTCTGGGAGCGGGGCCTCCAAGGCCGCGGTCGTTGTCTGTGGTGGTCCTTGAACCCCGGGACCTGAACCGGGAAATGCAGACTCCTCCGTCCGGCCCACGACGAGCCCAGCGCTCGCGTTCCGGAGCCGCCTCCCACGTGGGTCTCTCAGGCTTTGTCATCGGCCTGAGCTTCTTCACGGGCGCACGCGAGACCTCAGCTCCGTGTTGGACCCCGAGAAGTGCATGGGATTTATCTAGTGCCAGAGGGCCCGGGGCCAGATGCTGCTGCCGTCTCTGACCCTGCCCCCGGCCCTGGGTTTCTGACATGAGGGCGCTGGGTCGGGGGCTTCTGAGGCCCCCCGGGTGCCTGTCAGGGCGTGTGGCCGGATGTGGAGTCAGGTGTGACCCAGGGAAGCCTCAACTTCCTCATCTGGAAAATGGGGCCGCCAGGACTGCCGGCCCCTTCTGGAGGATTGTTGTCCCTCAGCTCCAGTGGATCACGTTTGAGTTGGTCCTTTGCCGACTTTGACTCTGTGGGAAGGTCAGTTATTATCATCTGTTCTTATCCGTCCGTCGTCAGTCAGCGGGCGTTTGTGGCGACCTCCCTCGTGCCAGGCGCTGGGCTGAGCAAAGAAGATGCTGATCCCAGAGGGAGCCAGTCCCGTCCTGCCCCGTCAGGAACCCGGCGGCTCCTGGGCAAGCGCTGGCCAAGTGAGATGCTGGGGCTCGGCTTTCGAGGGGGGCGCGCTGACTGTGGGAGCACGAGCTGGTGGGGGTCAGCCAGAGCTCTGGGGGGTCAGCCGGGGATCTGGGGGGTCAGCCGGGGATCTGGGGGGGGTCAGCCGGGGATCTGGGTGGCAGCAGCCACTGAGGCGCTGGGCCTGAGGTTAGCAGGAGCTACTTCAAATCCAGCTTCAGATAGTTCCTAGCTGGTGTACCTGGGCAAGTCTCTTCCGCTGTTTGCCTCAGTTGTCTCATCTGTAAAGTGAGGATAATAATAGCTCCCCGGGTTGAGATAATTTTGTAAAATACTGAGCCTGGCACATAGTAGGTGCTATAAGAATGCTTTCTCCTTCCCCTTTCTATCAACGGGCCCTTCTCATTAAATACTACTGTGCTCCGTCGGCAGGACACGTCCCAGTGCTTCACTGGGGCTCAGTTTCCTCATCTGTAAAATGGGAATAAACATGTGTTCCCCATTGACCTCACAGGCTGTTAGGAGGGGACCCAAATTGAAGGGCTGGTAAGGATCTGGGAGGTTCTTCATGAAGCCCCTCACAACACAATGGGGTGACCGAGATCCCGGTTAGGGCACAAGTGTTCATTCGAGCTGGGGAACTCCCGGTGTTGAGGGTGGAAGAAACCTTAGAAATGAACTGAAGTTATTGAAGGGCAGAAAGTGGGTTTCAATGCCGGGCAACCCCTTTGCCTGGCATCGGCTTCATTCACGATGTCGGAGCGTCTTGTGAGCTTCAGTAAGAAAACAAGAGCCGATAGTGCTGCCATTAGCGTGTGACTTTTATGGGCCCGGGTCCTCCTCGGACGTGATGTGGGAGGATTTCTGGGTTATCCGAGTCTTGGCCTGGAGAGGCTTCCGAGGTGCCCAGTGACAGCCGGCGGTGTCCGCGGTGTCTGCGACCGAGCTGACCACGGAGGCCGCGCCGTGGGACGGGGAGGGGCGAGCGGCCGGGGCGGGAGGACTAAAGCCTTCTGAGACCCATCGCACTCCGCCGAAGCGTGAAGGCCGCTCATTGTCTCGGGTCCCCGGGATGGCTCAGTAGGTGAGAGAGACCGGCAGAGGCACAAACACCCGGTCCCTCCCGGGGAACTCGCGGTCAGGGCCTTTCCATTGATAAACAAGCTTTCGACAAATCATGCATGAAGCTGGCAACGGTTTCAAGAAACAACACGGCCCGTCTGCGCTCATGTCCCAGACTCGGCGCCTCTCATGTCCCCGAAAAATGACATTTCCCTCCCCTTGCAGCGCTGCTTGCTTAAAAACAGGAGCCCTGGGCTGTTGTGGGAAAGGTCCCCGAGCCGTAATGTGGCTCAGCGGCTGGTTTCTCTCTCTCTCCTTCCTTCTGTGGGACTTTGGGTTGGTTTACTTAGAGAGAAAATGAGTCCGGTGGGTCAGACCATGACCATTCTCTCACAAGTAAACTTGAACTCTAACCCGGTCCTGCTTTCGTGGGGCGTGGATGAGGTCGGGAGTGTGGAAGGATAGGGGGAGACGCCTCCCTCCTCGCCACTGAAAAATGACTCGCGGAGCCGTCCCGCTGCCCATTCACTTCAGACACATATGGAGACGGGCCGGTGACCTCGCCTTTGTGAGCGTGTGTGAGTGTGAGTGTGATTGTGAGTGTGTGTGAGGGTATCTGTGTGTGATTGTGAGTGTGTGTGTGTGTCTGTGTGCATGCTCTCCCATATGGCTACTGCTGCTCTGTCCATCCCTGTTCCTCCAGCCTATAAGACTGTCAGCTCTTGGGGGCTGCCCAGTGACCGTGTTTCCTCCCAGTCTTAAATCTCAATAAGCCCAGAGGAGTTAGAGCTGAAGCGACCATGGGGCGGCCTGGTCCGGTCTCCTCACGCACAGTTCTGGGGACGGAGAGGGCCGTGGCCAGGGCGTGTAGGTCGGGAGAGCAGAGCTGACCTTGGAATTCTCTGATGTCACCTGCTTAATAAACATTTGCTGTTTGTGTCTCTGTCCCCGGGCTTCTCCATGCTCTCTCTCTGTTCCAACCAATCCCTCTGGTCCTTCAAGGCCTGACGCACAAAACACCCTTGCCAAATCTCGCCCCTGGCACTTCCCTCTGTCCCTCTGCTGAAATTTCTTATACTTTCCTACCCCACTCTGCACTTCCTCATTCCCTTTGCATCATAGTTACTTGTTTATGTGTCTGATCTAAGATAAAATCTCCTGTCAGGTTGTTCTTTGTATTGTCAGCATTGTGTGCAGTGCCCTATAAACAGCAGGTGCTTAATAATCACTTGATGAATTGAGTCGTAATTGATGGACTGAGTGCCCTTATGGACCACACAGAGTCTGACTCAATCTTACCTGGTGCTTCTTGTTGGAGGAGGACCAAATGACATCATGCTGTCAGGGTCAATGTCCAGGGTATCTGACTGCCTGGTCAGACACATACGAGCTCAGGGAAATTCATCATGAATTTAAATTTGGTCTCAAAACACCTCCTAGCTGTGTGATCCTGGGCAAGTCATTTTATCCTATTTGCCTCAGTTTCTTCATCTGTAAAATGAGCCAGAGGAGGAAATGGCAAAGTGCTCCAGTATATCTGCCAAGAAAACCTCAAATGGGGGGTCACAGAAAAGACTAGAAAACCCCTAGAAGCCCAGGTTACAGAGCTGGAGGGCACCAGAGACTCATTTGCCCAGAAACAGGAATGGGACTTGGCCACAATCACCCAGCCTGCGTATGACAAGACTATAATGAGGATGACAGGGATGATAATAACTCACATTTACATAACAGTTGGTGGTTTTCGCAGTGAGATCCTTTCCAACAATCTGGAACTCTGGTCAGCCCATAGTTTATAATTTATTTAGGGAATAAACCTCCACCATCAATAACCATTGACTAATGCCCATCAGCTACCCAGATTGGGGCTCAGTGAAGAAGAGAAGCCAATTATTATGCCCCAGTTGAAAGTATTTGGAAGAGCTGAGTGAGTGCTGAAAAAGGAGAGAAGGGGAGAGCATAGACTTGGGCAGGAAGGGCTCCCCGGAGGCGCTGCTCTCGAGTTTGCCGGGTGGGGAGCGGTGCTATGTGCGAGGAGCAGGCCGGATCTGTCCGTGTCCCACTTAGGAAGAAAGGCGGCAGCTAAGTCGAAGGGGGCAAGAAGAGGAAGCCGACCTACTCTCTCTTTCCAAGCACTTAGAACCAACAAGGGGAAATTCTAGTTTAGATCTAGTGGGACAGCTGGTGAGGGGAAAGGGACCATTTTCCTCTAAAGTTTGGGATGGAGAAAGAGAGTAATTTGAGGTCAGAGTCTGATATGAATTCTTGGTTTGGGGGAGGAGGGTGCTCCATTATATTCAAATCCCAGCCTTTTTTCAGCCATTCCCCATTTAATGGGTATTTCTATAACAACAACAACAAAAAAGTTTATTTGGGTCCTTTGCTTCTACTCTTGGACTCCGGGACAAGGATGCTGTATGTGCGTGATAACTTTGTCCAGATTGCTTTCTAGAGCCTCTGAGCCGGTGGACAGTTTTACCAGCAAGGTATCTGGTGATCTATTTCCCATGGCCTTTCTAGCACTGGTCATTTTTGTCCTTGGTCATCTTTGTCAGTGTGAAACGTGTGGAGTAAAACCTTAACTTCTTTTCGTCTGCATTTTTCTTGTTGATGATCAAAGGCATTCCTTGATGCGATTTTTTTTTTTTTAATACTTTCCATTTGTGCCTTTGTGTCTCTTGGGAAATGGCTCTTCTTCTCAGATATTTATCTCAGTTTCCCATAGATCTTAGATATCAAGTCTTTTATCAGCAATGGGGGATGATGGGAAGGGAAGATTTCTTCTCTTTCTATTCTAGCTGAAGTTATTTTGTTTGTGCAAAATCTTTTAAATTTTATCTGTCAGGAATTGCCTTTTATCTTTTATGATCACCAAGCAAGTCTTTTAAGACTCTAGAGCAAGCTCCAATCTGCATAGACAGAGGGTGTTTCCTCCCTGGGAGTTCCCAATACAAATGAAATCATATGTCCATTTGGAAAACAAAACAATTCTTTGTTCAGACCAACAAAATGGTTTGTTTAATAATTCCCTCCCAGCTCTAGTTGTGAAAAACACCTCCTCCCATTGTCCTCTGATTTTTTTTTTTAAACTATGACCTTTTATCTGGAGGTTGTATATCCATTTGGGAACTATTCTTGCATATGATGTAAGATGTTCCCCAACCTAATTTCTGTGAAACTTCCTATTTTCTAGGAGTTGTTGTTGAATGGGAAATCTTTGCTTATTTTCATTGCATCTAGACTTGACTTATCCTAATTTTTTCTATGGATCACCTTGCCCATTTTTTCCAGTACTAAATAGTTTGATAATGTATCATAAAAATAATTTGACATCCAATAAGGGTAATCCCCTTCAATCCTACTTAAAAAAACAAAAAACAAAAAACAATTCTTTTGGAGACCATTCCCAGGCTGAAAGTATAGCAACCCCTCTTGGGCCTGATCCCAACACTCTAGGTTAATCTAAAGTCACATTTTGGGCCAGCTCAGCCATGTGGAGGCAGCCTATTGATCCTCCATCCCTAGATATTCAAACATCACAACTCCCAAATTTAAGCTAGCCAGCTACCTCGCCCTTTCCCAAAAGAGAGGCTATAGTAGTGAGCCATCACGTCTGACTTTATCATTATTTTTAAACATGACTTATTTTGCAATTCTTTTCCTTTTGTTCCTCAAGATGATTTTGTTATTATTGTGTTTAGGTTGATAAAATAAAGCCCTAGGAGTTTGATATGATAGTATTAACAATAGCATTTATGTAGTATTTAAAGGTTTGCAAAGTGCTTTGCAAATATTATATCATTTTTGTCCTTGTGACAACCCTGGGACTTAGGTTTTTATTTATATTATTATCCCAATTTTACAGATGAGGAAACTGAGACTGACAGAAATGAAATGATTTGACCAGATTCCCTTAGCCAGAAAGTGTCTGAGGCCTGATTTCAACTCGGGTTTTCTTGACTCCAGATACCATGTTCTATCCTCTGAGCTACCTCCCTGCCTCCCTTATAGTATTATGTTAAAGACATACAAAAATAGGAAACATAATTTACTGAATTAATGTTACTGTTCTAATTATATTAGTATAGTCAAATCTTGAACAATGAATTTTTCCCAATTTCATTATTTCTGTAGAGATTGTTTTGTAGAGGTACTTAAGTAGTAGCATAGTGGACATAACATTGGACCTTCAGGAAGACCCAAGTTCAAATCTTGTCTCATGGTTACCAGCTGTGTGACCTTGGATGAGTCACTTACCTCCGTTTCCTCATCTATATATTAGAGGTAATAATATGTTTGATAAATGTCTTGGGAGGTTACTTCCCAGATATTTAGTACAATTTGAAGTTATTTTGAATAGAATGTATCTATCTTTGAGGGCAGAGATTGTCATTTGGCCCTTTTTGTGTCCCTAGCATTAGCAGTACCTGGCAGTAGTAGATTGTGAATGTTGATTGGTTTTATATTTTTTCTGCTATTTATTTGTTTTTGGTTTGGGCCAATAGTTTTTTCTTGGTTTATTTGACATCTTGCTACTTGAATGAAGTTATTGTTTTAAGTAATTTTTTATCCCACTGAATATTTGGGATTCTCTAAGTAAACCATTATATTATCTCTAAAAATGGAAATTATTTTGCCACCTCCTCTTTGCCTGTTCTTATTCTGAGCAGTTTTGTTCATGATTGGATTTTATGGATCCAGTTGGGGTTGGCATGGTTGGATTTTATGGATCCAGTGGGGTTTTTGCGGTTGGATTTTATGGATCCAGTTGGGTTTTATGATACAATTGGGTTTTCGCGGTTAGATTTTATGGATCCAGTGGGGTTTTTGCGGTGGATTTTATGGATCCAGTTGGGTTTTATGGATACAGTTGGGTTTTCATGGTTGGATTTTATGAATGCAGTTGGGTTTTCACAATTGGATTTTATGGATCCAGTGGGGTTTTAGTAATTGGATTTTATGGATGTGGTTGGGTTTTCACAATTGGATTTTATGGATCCGGTTTGTTTTTCATGATTGCATTTTATGGATCCAGTTTGTTTTTCGTGATTGCATTTTATGGATCCAGTTTGTTTTTTGTGATTGGATTTTATGGACACAATTGGGTTTTATGGATGCAGTTGGGTTTTTGCAATTGGATTTTATGGATGTGGTTGGGTTTTCACAATTGGATTTTATGGATCCGGTTTGTTTTTTGCAATTGGATTTTGTGGATCCAGGTTGGTTTTTTGTGATTGGATTTTATGGATCCAGTTGGGTTTTATGGATGCAGTTGGGTTTTATGGATGCAGTTGGGTTTTCGTGATTGGATTTTATGGATCTGGTTTGTTTTTTGTGATTGGATTTTATGGATCCAGGTTGGTTTTTCATGATTGGATTTTATGGATCCAGGTTGGTTTTTCATGATTGGATTTTATGGACGCAATTGGGTTTTGTGATTGGATTTTATGGGCGCGGTTGGGGTTTTCATGATTGGAGTTTATGGATTCAGTTGGGTTATGAAAATGGTTTCCCTAGTCTTCCATACTATGGGAACCCTAGAATCTTTAGGATCCTTGATAAAGAGATGGCAAGGGCTTTGGGGTTTACTGAATTTGGCCTTCCCATTACAGATGAGGAAGATGACTCACAGTAGGACTTGTCCACAGTCACACAGTGTGTCTATCACCACCAGAATTCAGAACTAGCTGATTTGGGATCATACTCTTCCCACTGAATATTTGTGAACATCCCATATTTTAAACTTTTATGTCCTCTCTCTAGTACGTATCCATCTCATTCAGAAACATCCCAGTTCTTAACAGATCTCTTTGGTGCTGTTTGCAGCTTAAAGGCTATTTATTTAAAGCCCGTTATTTATGGACAAGACATGAATGTTTCTTCCTCCACTGGCTGGGGCTCCAACCCCTCCTCCCCCCATCATATGTTGCAGTTACCTCCATCACAACATCTGGCAGAAGCTCCCCCATGAGCCCTGGGCTAATGTGGGCACCTGCGGTACCCGGAGGCAGCAGAGCCCTGGCGGGCCCGGCCCCGTGCAAGGCCCGCTTGCTGTTTGTGGGTTGTTTGCAGCGCGCTGCTCGTCCAGGTCATTGGTGTTTAAAAATACCCAGAGACTGAAAATCCATTGCCAGAGGTGCGCCATTCCCTCTGCCTCTGCCCTGCACTCGCTCAGGCCGTCAGGAACCTGCCTCTTGGTCAGGGTCCGGTTGTGGTTTCAGGGTTCGGCCGCATCGACAGAGACTGAAGACGAGTGGGACGTTGCGGGGCTTCAGAGGGCCCGAGTGGCCCCACATGCCGCCTTCTGAGCGCTCCTCGGCAAGAGGAAGACCTGCGGGACGGGGGGAGGACTGCTGGGGAGGCGACTGAGAGATCACAGACATACACTCACACATACACATACTGACACACACACTGATACACACACTCACACACACTTACACAGACACACACACATACACACACTGACACACACTGATACACACACTCACACACACACTTACACACACACACATACACACACTGACACACACTGATACACATACTCACACACACTTACACAGACACACACACACATACACACACTAACACACACTGATACACACTCACACACTTACACAGACACACACACATACACACACTGACACACACTGATACACACACTCACACACTTACACAGACACACACACACACTGACACACACACTGATACACACACTCACACACACTCACACACCCTTACACAGACACACACATACACACATTGACACACACATGCACACACTGATACACATACTCACACACACTTACACAGACACACACACATGCACACACTGATACACACACACACACTCACACACACTTACACAGACATACACACATACACACACTGATACACACACTCACACACACTCACACACCCTTACACAGACACACACATACACACATTGACACACACATGCACACACTGATACACATACTCACACACACTTACACAGACACACACACATGCACACACTGATACACACACACACACTCACACACACTTACACAGACATACACACATACACACACTGATACACACACTCACACTCACTCCGGCTCAAGGCTGGCTCGTTCCCTGCTCAGACAGCCTGGAGAACCTGCGGTTTCTCGGGTGACACAGGACTGGTTTTGGGACCTGGACGAAGGGTCAGCACATACATCAGCACCCCGGCTGCCATGGCCAGTGGCCACAATTCAAAGGGGAAAGTTGGGCTCTTGGCGAAGATGAGTCATGGGCTGGCTGGCCGTCAGAGTCAGGATTTGACATTTGGATGCTCGGAGGGACAAATGAGGGGCAAGGGACGAGTGACAGCCAGGGAGTCATTCGTTTTAGCCGAGCGCTTTCCCGTCCCGTTCCCAGCCTCCAGTCTCCCGGCCTCTCCTCTCCGGCCTCCTCCTCTCTCTCCAGAAGCTCGGGCTCCGGTCTTGCCCTGACTGCTGAGCTTCCCAGGTCGGCTCCCTTTCCCCCGGCCCCCTCCTCTGGCCCCCCCTTTGGAAGCGCCTGGAGGACAGAGCGCCTTCCCCACTTGCGGTTCTGATCTCTGGGGTCACCTCTGAGCCCGGCGCGCAGTGAGCCTTAGTCAGGGCTTCTGACCCGCGGGAGGGTCTCGTGGGGCGGCTTTGGGGGCCACGGCCGAGGCTGTGTTCTCAGGAAGCACCTGCCCTGCCCCCCCGGGGCCATGAGCCCCCTCCTCTAATCGCTGTGATTTTTTGATTTTGATCGGGGAAATGCGCTTTTGCCAAAGCCTGTGTTGGGGTTGGGGGCTGCTCTTTGTGCCGAGGCCACATCTGGGGGTGCAGACTGCGGGCCTTGGGGAGCCCCCAGCACAGATGGAGGCGCCCCCGTGCCCATGTTCCATGGGGTCGGTGTCGGGGGCGTTTCAGTGGGACCGTCGCACCGAGTGTTCTCGGGCTTTTGCGGCTCCGTGCCCTTTGTGGCACCTTGGGCAGATGAGCCGAGGCCTCCTGGGTGCCGGATTTCTTCCCGTGTAGGGATGACCACATCTGTGCCAGAGGAGCAAGTGGGGGGGCAGAGGCTGCTGGGAGCAGAGAACTGGGTCAGGGGATCCTGAGCAACAGAGCCGGACGTGGGCTCCGACTGGGTCAGGTCAGGGTGGTCTCCGGCTGGGTCCCGGCAGGGCCTCGGGCCCAAGCGTCAGTGGGCCGTTGTTGCAGAGAGCTCCGCGCTGTTGGAGCCAGCTGGGCTTGGCAAGTTTGGTTCTAGGAGAAGGAAACCTGATGGCGTCCGGCTGGTGGGAGCAGTGGGGGGAGGCAGGACCCCCTGCCCTCGCCCTCACCCATCTGTCCTTGCCCGTGGTAGGGCCCAGCACAGGGAGTCCCCCTCAGGACCAAGACCCGTGAGGAAGCAGGCACCGGGGTGCTGGGGCTCAGCCCCATCTTGGAGAAACCCTTGGGGGGGTGGCTCCATCCAGACCGAATGTAGAGACCTGCTCTGAGCGGGCAACTGGGCAGAAGCTGGAGTCCGGGCTTGGGGAGATGGTCCAGGCAGAAACGCTCCGGGCTGGGACTTGCCGGGGTGGGGCTGGGCGGCGGGGACTGTGGACAGTGGGACTCTGCTGCCCCCCCCCCTCAGCCCTTTGTGGCCTTTTCCTGGCTTCAGGGCAAGCTGTGGGCCAGGGCTCCGAGACATCGCCAGCCCGTGGGCAGGGCCTGGGTCTGGGGCCCGGGGTGGGCCCCGGTGAGGAGTGTGGGTGCTCAGCCGGGCCCATCTTGCTTTTGTCATTCCAGGGCACTGAGCACGCCCGGAGGGCCGGCTGCCGATGGAGAGCCGCTGACCCCGCTCGCCCGGAAGATGCCCCGGCACTAGAAGGCCGCCCGCCCTGGGATGGCTCCCGGAGCCTGACTCCTCTGCCATGGCGATGATCCTGACCCGGCCCCTCGAAAACCAAGGCGCTGCCGACTCCATAACATGCAAGACTCTGCGCCCTGAGCTGGTAAGAGTCCGGGGGGGCGGGGGGTGGGAGACGCTTCTCCCTCGGCACAAGCTCTGGTAAATGCGGCCGTAAACAGCCGGGCCCGGATGGGGAGTGTGGCCCGGAGGCCCCGAAGCCGGCCGGAGTCTGTGGCCGGCAGGAGGAGACGGGGGTTCCTTGTGTCTCAGGGCCCCGGGATGATGGATACGGGGGGTGGGGGGGGGTGAGAGGGGCTCGGGCAGATGGGGGGGTGCCGGCCGGTGAGGGCGGGGTGTGGCCCCCCCAGGTCTTGGGAGGGTGGAGGCCGCCTTTCCCCATAAAGCGACCGCAGACCCCAGCTCTAAGGCTGGAGGGTGCTCGAGGCTCCCCATGCCCAACCTCAGCATTTCACAGATGAGGAAACTGAGACCCAGAGAGGTGGCCCCCCCTCCCCTTGGGGCTCACAGCCCCCCCACCCCAGGCTGTCCCATCCCATCTGTGTTCTCCGGATTCCCACGTGGGGCACGGAGGCAGGAGCATGGCTAAAAGGAGAGAAGAGACGCGAACCGGGGGCTTCACCCCCTCCTCCCCCCCAGTTCTCCTGCTCTTGGCTTTGTTTTCAGCCCTTTAAGGGGCCGCTTTTCTCCGGAGGCTTTTCCTTCTCAGTGCAAAACTGAAAGGATATTTCTGAAATCCGGGCAGCGGCTGGGTGGGGGCAGAGGACCTGGTTCGGATTCCACCTCTGACCCTTGTGAGAGCCCGTGCCTCAGTTTCCCCATCTGTAAAACAGCAGCAGCTGACCTCTTTGGCCCGTTCCTGATGGGAGGCATTTCCTGAGCCTCCAGGGAGCGCCCTCCCCCCCCGGACCCCCAGGATAGAGGGGCAGCTTCTGTGGCATCAGGGAATGCAGGCCCACCGTGCCTTGAACCCAATTCTGGGGGCGGACAGGAGGGGAGCTGGAGGGGACACCCGGGGATGCCGGCCCCTGTGAGGGGGGGGGAGCAGGAACGTTTTCTCGTTGGCTCAGAGAAGGGATTTCCGGAAAAGGAGACCCCCCCCCAAAAGTAAGACAGGAGTAGGTGACAGTGGGCAGAGGCAGGGGCGCTCTGTCCCCAGGGGTGAAATGCTGCTGTCCCTCCTCAGACCTTCATCGGGCCCCATCCTTCCTCTATCTGGGCAGCTTATCAGCTCCTCCCAGTTCACACCATCCCAAGGCTGGACTTTGGGCCCCAGCCCTCCAGTTTCTGGGCCCACCCATCCTCCTCTTCCTTCCCCTCTCTCCTCCTCCTCCTCTCCTTCCTCCTCCTTCTCCTCTCTCTCCTCCTCCCCCTCCCTCCTCCCCCCCTCCCCCTCCCTCCTCCTCCTCCCCTTCCCTCCTCCTCCTCCCCCTCCTTCCTCCTCCTCCTCCTCCTCCTCCCCCTTCCTCCCCCTCCTCCTCCTCCCCCTCCCTCCTCCTCCCTCTCCCTCCTCCTCCTCCCCCTCCCTCCTCCTCCTCCCCCTCCTTCCTCCTCCTCCTCCTCCCTCCTCCTCCCCCTCCCTCCTCCCCCCTCCCCCTCCCTCCTCCTCCTCCCCTTCCCTCCTCCTCCTCCCCCTCCTTCCTCCTCCTCCTCCTCCCCTTCCTCCCCCTCCTCCTCCTCCCCCTCCCTCCTCCTCCCTCTCCCTCCTCCTCCTCCCCCTCCCTCCTCCTCCTCCCCCCTCCTTCCTCCTCCTCCTCCTCCCTCCTCCTCCCCCTCCTCCTCTCCTTCCTCCCCCTCCTCCTCCTCCCCCTCCCTCCTCCTCCTCCCCCTCCTTCCTCCTCCTCCTCCTCCCTCCTCCTCCTCCTCCTCTCCTTCCTCCCCCTCCTTCTCCTCCCCCTCCTCCTCTCCTTCCTCCCCCTCCTCCTCCTCCCCCTCCCTCCTCCTCCCTCCCCCTCCTCCTCCTCCCCTTCCCTCCTCCTCCTCCCCCTCCCTCCTCCTCCTCCTCCTCCTCTCCTTCCTCCCCCTCTTCCTCCTCCCCCTCCCTCCTCCTCCTCCCCCTCCTCTCCTTCCTCCCCCTCCTCCTCCTCCCCCTCCCTCCTCCTCCTCCTCCTCTCCTTCCTCCCCCTCCTCCTCCTCCCCCTCCCCTCCTCCTCCTCCCCCTCCTCTCCTTCCTTCCCCTCCTCCTCCTCCCCCTCCCTCCTCCTCCTCCCCCTCCTCCTCCTCCCTCCCCCTCCTCCTCCTCTCCCTCCCTCCTCCTCCTCCCCCTCCCTCCTCCTCCTCCCCCTCCCTCCTCCTCCTCCCCCTCCCTCCTCCTCCTCCTCCTCTCCTTCCTCCCCCTCTTCCTCCTCCCCCTCCCTCCTCCTCCTCCCCCTCCTCTCCTTCCTCCCCCTCCTCCTCCTCCCCCTCCCCCCTCCTCCTCCCCCTCCTCCTCCTCCCCCTCCCTCCTCCTCCTCCTCCTCTCCTTCCTCCCCCTCCTCCCTCCTCCTCCTCCCCCCTCCTCCCTCCTCCTCCTCCTCCCTCCTCCTCCTCCTCCTCCTCTCCTTCCTCCCCCTCCTCCTCCTCCCCCTCCTCCTCTCCTTCCTCCCCCTCCTCCTCCCCCTCCCTCCTCCTCCTCCCCCTCCTCCTCTCCTTCCTCCCCCTCCTCCTCCTCCCCCTCCTCCTCTCCTTCCTCCCCCTCCTCCTCCTCCCCCTCCCTCCTCCTCCTCCCCCTCCCTCCTCCTCCCCCTCCCTCCTCCTCCTCCCCCTCCCTCCTCCTCCCCCTCCCTCCTCCTCCTCCCCCTCCCTCCTCCTCCTCTCCCCCCCCTCCTCCTCCTCCCCCTCCTCTCCTTCCTCCCCCTCCTCCTCCTCCCCCTCCCTCCTCCTCCTCCCCCTCCTCTCCTTCCTCCCCCTCCTCCTCCTCCCCCTCCTCCTCTCCTTCCTCCCCCTCCTCCTCCTCCCCCTCCCTCCTCCTCCTCCCCCTCCCTCCTCCTCCCCCTCCCTCCTCCTCCTCCCCCTCCCTCCTCCTCCCCCTCCCTCCTCCTCCTCCCCCTCCCTCCTCCTCCTCTCCCCCCCCTCCTCCTCCTCCCCCTCCTCTCCTTCCTCCCCCTCCTCCTCCTCCCCCTCCCTCCTCCTCCTCCCCCTCCTCTCCTTCCTCCCCCTCCTCCTCCTCCCCCTCCCTCCTCCTCCTCCCCCCCTCCCTCCTCCTCCTCCCCCTCCTCTCCTTCCTCCCCCTCCTCCTCCTCCCCCTCCCTCCTCCTCCTCCCCCCCCTCCCTCCTCCTCCTCCCCCTCCCTCCTCCTCCCCCTCTCCTTCCTCCCCCTCCTCCTCCTCCTCCTCTCCTTCCTCCCCCTCCTCCTCCTCCTCCTCTTCCTCCTCCTCCTCCTCCTCTCCTTCCTCCCCCTCCTCCTCCTCCCCCTCTCCCTCCTCCCCCTCCCCGTGACCACACAGAGAAAGCAAACGGCTGCAGCCCGGCCGGAGGTGTCCAGAGATGCAGGGAGTCCATGGGGGCGGGCGCAGTAACCTTATCCTGCTCACAAATGCCATCAAGATAGCAAGGATGGGGGAAGGTCATTCTCCTTCCCCCAGAACCCCCGGCCGCTCCCCCAGCTTGGCCCGGGCCCCGCCAGGGGGACGGGGGGACAGTCGCGGCCCTCCGCCTGCACGGCCCTCTGGGAGCTTGGAGCCAAGTCCGTGGGGCAGGTCCTGGGCTTGTAAAGATCCTGTTTGGGGGGGGGGAGTCACCTGTGGATCCGAGGTCTGGTTCCTTTTGTCCCAGGACTCGCCTTCTACTCTCCGTCCTTTGATCAGCCTTGGATGACGCTTCTCTGACTTCCTTCCCCACCCGAGGAAGGGCAGCCCGGGCGACGGCCGCCGTGACCCTGATGTCCCCGGCTCTTTGTGCTCGGCGGCCGAGCCTGAAGCCGAGCCAGCCTCTCCCTCGCCGGGCCTGGCTCCTCTCCCGCTTTGGGGGCCTTTCCTCCAAGTGCTCTCCCTGAGCGGCTGCAGCTGGAAGGCAGCCCAGACGTTGGGCCTGGGAGGGCTTGCTTCCCGCCATCTTTCTGCCGCCCGCGCCAAGTTCAAGGGCCTCCCCTCTCACTTGCATAGTGACCGCCTTCCTTACCTCTCCCAGGCTTCCGTCTAGTGTCAGGCTAGCTAAGGTCCTAGGCTTGGGGGCTGAGGAACTGCTCCCTGGGCCGGGCCCTCCTGAGCCGAACCCTCCTGGGCCAGGCCCCCCTGGGCCGGGCTCCCCTAGGCCGGCTGGACCCCCCTGGGCTGGGCTCCCCTGGGCCGAGCCCTCATGAGCCAAACCCTCCTGGGCCAGACCCTCTGGGCTGAGCCCTCCTGGACCAGACTCCCCTGGGCCAGACCCTCCTGGGCCAGACTCCCCTGGGCCAGACCCTCCTGGGCCAGACTCCCCTGGGCCAGACCCTCCTGGGCCAGACTCCCCTGGGCCAGACCCTCCTGGGCCAGACCCTCCTGGGCCGGGGTCCCACCGCCACTTCCCTTTCCCAGAATCCAGCAGCTCTTTTGCATCTGTCTCACTTGTCATCCCGCCACCTCCACTTGACCGTCATTGTCCCCCGGAGCCTGACAGAGACAGCCCGGGGTTCTCAGCCCCCGAGCCCAGGAACGGCCCCATCTGCCAAGCTGACTTCCAGTTCCGGGGATGGGGCCCATTCTCATCATTGTTGCCACCAATAACTTCTGACTGGTTACCACTGCCAGGCAGACTGGCACAGGGCCCGCCCCCAGACCCCCCCGTCCTGTACTCAGCTCAGCCTTTATAAGCTTTATCTGGGGAAGCAGCCCCAGGGAGCAGGGGCCGGCCATCCCCCAACTGGCATCCCTGCCACCAGGGGCAGGCAAGGCAGCTGGGCGGAAAGAATGGGGCGCTTTAAGCAAGAGGCAGGAGGCCACTTCTGCCAGGCAGTCAGACCGCTCCAATCCTCTTGTCCCTGATGGAGATAGCCCACCACCCTGATGGACATAGCCCATGACCTCTGAGGGAGATAGCCCACCACCCTGATGGAGATAGCCCATGACTCCAATGGAGATAGCCCACCACTCCAATGGAGATAGCCCACCACCATGATGGAGATAGTAGCCCATGACTCTGATGGAGATAGCCCACCACCATGATGGAGATAGCCCACCACCCTGATGGAGATAGCTCATGACCTCTGAAGGAGATAGCCCATGACCTCTGATGGAGATAGTCCATGACTCCGATGGAGATAGCCCACCACCATGATGGAGATAGCCCACCACCCTAATAGAGATAGCCCACGACTCCAATGGAGATAGCCCACCACCATGATGGAGATAGTAGCCCATGACTCTGATGGAGATAGCCCACCACCATGATGGAGATAGCCCACCACCCTGACGGAGATAGCCCACAACTCCAATGGAGATAGCCCACCACCCTGATGGAGATAGTAGCCCATGACTCTGATGGAGATAGCCCACGACTCTGATGGAGATAGTAGTCAATGATTGATGGAGATAGCCCACCACCCTGATGGAGATAGCCCACAACTCCGATGGAGATAGCCCACCACCCTGATGGAGATAGTAGCCCACGACTCTGATGGAGATAGTAGTCAATGATTGATGGAGATAGCCCACCACCCTGAGCCTATGTGCCCTGAGAACATCAGCCAAACTTCCTGCCTACTGTGTGTGGCTGTTGCCCTATCCAGACATAGCCCCAGGACAGCTCCTGCAGCAGCATGAAAGAAGTCTGTTTTGGAATCTTCTTGTGGAGCAACCCCCCCCCCCCCAAGTTGGAATGGTAACTTCTAAAGGGCAGGGGCCATGAGACTTCTAACTGGCAACCCCCCCCCCCCCCCACATGTAAGGAAATGCTGTGCACCTAGGAAGCACTTAATAAATGCTTCCTGTGAAGACTGAGTTAGCCCCCTGGATGCCTTAGAATCAGCCAGAGTCAGGATAAGCAAAAGTCCTTGGTCTTTATTCTTGGCCTTTAGGGGTAAAAGTGAAGGGGATGGACGCAGGATCTCCACGACCTTCCTTCTCCTCATTCTCCTCCAAAGTGACTCTGGCTTGTCTTACTCCACCCCCTAATCCCACCCACAATCCTTTGTATACACCAAGAAATGGAACCAGCACAGAATAGTGGGAAGGGCCCTTTTCCAAGCATATGCCCATATTAGCCCTAAAGTGCTTGAACTGACCTCAGTGCATCAACTCAGAGTTTCAGCCCTTTACAGCTTCCCTCAAGTTTACAGCAATGAACACGTTTCAGAGGATTTTCACGTTTATTATTTGCTTTACTCGTCAGCCTCCGAGCAGCCAGAGCTGAGCACAAGCTCGGGGGCAGGGGCTTCCCCTGGGGAGTGGGTTTCAGGCCCCGAGAGGCTGGATGACCCTAGTCCGGCACTGGAGAAGGCACGTTCATGTTGGGCTCCCCTGAGGGCCAGAGCGGCCGCTTGCCACTGAGGTGCGGGACTGTTCGGGGATAGCCTGTGAGCCAAAGCACCCGGGCAGTGAGATGGGGAAGGTCTCTGGGCTCCATGGAACCTACAGCACCGGCTCCCAGAAAGGCCCAAAGGACTCAAGCCCAGGTCCGAGGAGAGAGGTCTTTTCAGGATCCTGCACAGGAGCCCTCCCCCTCTCCCTCCATCCATTCCTCCTCCCCATCCTTTCCTCAATCCATCCCCTCCCCCATGTTTTTCCCCCTCCCTCATGCTCCTCTTCCTCCCTTCCCCCTCCCCTCCTCCATGGTTTTCTTCCCTTCCCCATCCTCTCTCCCGGCAATCTGTTCGTTCCCCAGTAAGATTCTCCTAGGCCCAGCCCCCGAGCTCCAGCCCCTTTCTGTCTTGCAGCTCCTCTTGCTGGGTTCTGGGTCTTCCTTCTGCTTTCCGGTGCCCAGAATTGATTATTCTCCGCTCCTCACATTGCTGTCTGTCCCTCTTGCTGGGTTCTGGGTCTTCCTTCTGCTTTCCGGTGCCCAGAATTGATTATTCTCCGCTCCTCACATTGCTGTCTGTCGCCCTGAAAATGTGCGACTCGTCTTCTCCCTTTTGCAGGGAGGCTTCCCTGCCCCATCACAGGCGCCCGAGGGTCACGTGGGGGTGGGGGTAACTGCCTGCGGGAGGAGCAGTTCCCTGGGACCGGAGGGTCAGAGCAGGGGTGGATGGCGGCGGGCTCTGCCCAAGGAAGGCCTCTCTTTGGGCCAGGCTGGCCCCAAGCCCGCCCGCATTTCTGTCTCTGGTGTCTGTGGGACCCTCTGGGCTCCTCAGGGTCTGTCCAGCCCTTGGAGGCCTCGATCGGGGGCTTCTGGGGACACTGAGGCCAGAGTCCACCTGGCCCCTTCCTCGCACGGCTGCGGGGCCCTCGCGCCTGCTAGCGCCGCATATTGATCAGCCTCCGTCTCATTAGGTGGCTGAAGTGGCTGTGAGCAGTCGGGGCTATTGTCCCTTCAGTGGCAGCCCCTGGCGGGCTCCGGAGAGGGCCAGGAGAGGGCAGGTGCTAGAAACGTGGCCTCCAGGCCCGAGCCCTGCAGAACCGGCTGGCGCTGCCTGGGCTGGCTCTGTTAAGGTGGGGGAGGGGCGGCTGGGGGCGGGCCTCCGAGGGGTCCAGGAGGTTTCCCTTTGCTTTGGCTCAGCTCTCCAGCCGCCCAGCGGAGTCAGATCTGGGTCCTGCGGCCTCGTACAGCCCGGAGACCTGGAACCCACTGACGCCTCGGTCTGGGAGGGAGACTAGCCAGGAATCACGTGCCCTAATGCCACGGGCAGGAGGCGGGTGCCCCGTGGGTGGCCGCCGTCCTCGCCGAGCTGGGGGCTGGGAATCGAGCCTCGGGCTTCCCCTCTGCGGGGATCCTGCCGGAACGATGCTGCTCCGCATGAGGGCCCTTTGTGTCTGAAGCCGTCCGAGGAGAGTGAGAGGAATGACCGGGTCTTCCTTCTCCAATTCGGCATCACCTGAGGAGCTCCTGGGGGTCTCGTGACCCTGCTTTTGCAGAGGAGTGAACCGAGGCTCAGAAAGGCAGATTGATCCACCTGGGCCAGCCAGGACTCTCCTGAGTCAGCGGGGCCTGGGTTCCTGTCCTTCCCCATGGGGGGCCTGTGGCAGCCCTCTCAACCACTGGAGCTCCAGGCTCTGCCCCTCTGTAATTCTGGGGCTCGGAGGGGCTCCCTGGCCTTGGGATCTCAGGAGCCGGGCAGCTGGGTGGGCGATAGGAACGGTTGGGGTCAAAGGGAAGCCTGATGGCGGGGGGGGGTGCTTCAGCTGGGGAGGCCGGGAGAGGGGGGGAGGGGGCCTGAGCCAGGGAGGCCGGGAGGGGGCAGGGGTACCTGAGTTGGGGAGGCCGGGGGGCCCCTGTCAGGGCACTCGGGCACTTCTGTGCCAGACCCTTGGTTTTCCCATCTTGGTCCCTGGAACAGGAACCGTGTAGCACAGGCCTGAAGGAGAACAGGAAATGGCACAGCCGGGCTGGGGCCCACTCGCAAAGATGCTTTGTTGGTTGGTCCCTCAGAGGGCCAAGAGGGTCCCGGGCAGGTGGGCAGAGGCCCTTGGGCCGGGGGGTGCGGGTCCCTTGCCCAGCGGGGCCCTGCCCCCACCCCAATGGCCCTGGGACCTCCTGGGGAGCCGCTTGGGGGAGTTTGCTCAACTGTTTCCTCTCCCACCTCCTCCCTTGCCTCCATATCCTCACATGGAAAAATCCCCTCAGGTCAGAAGTCAGGTGGCTCTCTAAGCTGTTCGCAGGATGGAGTCCCCGGCAGCGCGCCCTGCCTGATGCCCGCGGAGGGCCCGGGCTGGGAAGGCCGTCACCCCGGGGCAGGGTCAGCGGGGCTGGGGAGGGGCCCTCCTCAGGCTGTGAGACATGATCCGCTTCTCTGGTTGTTTTCAGCACAGTCCAAGGAAGATGAGTCAAGGACCCACACTGTTCTCCTGCGGCATGATGGGTAAGTGACCGAGCTTCCCCCCTAGGCAGGGCATGCACAAGGATGCCCCAGAGGCACCAGGCTGGTGGGCACAGAGGTGGCAGTGCTGCAGGGGGGGTTTCCTGCTCCCCAGGGCCGCCAGGAGGTGAAGAAGGGACGGGATAGACGCTGTGAAGGGTTCTGCTTCCTGCTGGGCCTGGGAGGTGGGTTCTTGTGGGCAGGCGTTCCCTCAGCCCGTCCGTCCCCATGGGAAGGTCTCACACCTGGGGCTGGCGAGTGCGCACTCTGTGGGAGATGCTGGATCAGGAAGGGTGGCCCCTGGCTCTGCAGAGCTGCTGTAGGAAGCCCCTTCTGGGGGCGGGGGACGCGCTGTGAAAAGCACTAGGGTATGAGCCCCGAGGGAGGGCGTTGCTGGGGGCCCCGGTGCTCCGAGAGCCTGCTGGCCCCAGCCGGCCCGGCACTGCTCGCTGACCACGTGTGCCGGGGCCTAACATGTCTGCGGCAGCCCCTGAGCCCTCTCTAAGGGGACCTCAGCCCTGCCGTGCTCCCCATTGGGGAAGCGTCAGACTTTGTGCTTCTGCCAGCTGGGGCTGGGCTTCTTCCCTTCTCTTTGGTTTGGGGACTGGTTTGGGGTTTGCTTTCTAGCTTCGGACCAGGCCGGTCATCGCCCACCTTACCTTCAGCGGGTTCTTTGTTCTAAGGAAGGGCAGCGATGAGCAGCCCTTTAAATTGGATGGTCTCCCTCCGGGAGCTCCCCCGGGATTGGCCAGGCCCTGTGGGTCACCCCATTGGACTCCCCAGCCAGCTGAGCCTGGAGGGCCGGCTGTCCCAGGCCTCGCTCCCCACCTGAACAAGCACAAAGGGCTGCCTGAGCTTCTTTAGGGAGGGGTGGGAGCAGGGAGCCGTCATTTCTTCCTGGGCGCTGGTATTGGGTTTTGAGGCAGTGGCTCCAGGTTGGAGCAGAGAAGCCTGACTGGGGGAGCCCTCCCGGCTCAGAGCTTGGGCATGGGATCCTTAAGCCTCCCAGAGGCCCTGCCAGCCCAGGATGAGGCCCTGGGGCTCCCAACCTCCCCGCCCTGGCTCTCTGTGCAGGGTCCCAGACCTCAGGGAGCCAGGGGCAGCTGCCATCTGAGAAGGGCTCCTGGGTCTCAGCCCTGCCCATGGAGGAAGGAAGGGAAGGATGGGGAGGCCATTGATTCACTCTTTCCTCGTCTTCCTGCGCGGCCCCCAGACCTTTTTGATTTCCCCACAAATGGTGCTGAGTGGATGAGCAGAGGGAGGAGTTTGCGGGAGGCGCTTTGCCCACTGTCGCGGATACCTGGTCTCTACTTCCCAGGGCTAGGAGGAAGTCGTCCTGACTTCACACAGCAAGAGCTCGATTAAGCAGCCTGAGGGACCGGATCCTTGTTAGCCAGACTTGGTATCTCTTCGTTTGCCTTTGGAAGGAAATGGGCGAGTCAGGAGAAAGCAGGGGATGGCAGGCGTTTCTCTGCCAAGGACGGCTCCCGGGGGGTGTCAGGGCAAGGCCAGTGCCCGCCGTACCCTTGTGGGCCCACACGGCAAGGACCAGGGGTCTCAGACAGGCCCCATCATGCCCCTCGGAGCAGCTTGAGCAGGCAGGGGCATTGGGGCTGAGCCCCAATGGTTTCCTCCTTTTCCCCAAGGGCCCAGAGCGCCACAGAGGGCCCCACTGGTGCCGGCACCTTGGGTACGCCTGGGTTTCAGGGACACTTGGGTGGGCTTCCTTTACAGGAAGGTTTTAGGTCTTTCCAAGGCTGGATGATGGTCAGTGAAAAGAGGGCCATGATGAGCGTCTCCAGCCCCCCCACCCCCATCCCTTGGAGATTAAAGGCATGTTCTGTTCCTAATCCGGGGGATCCCCCTGAGGACCAGGGCCCGCAGGACCCTTTGTGACTCTGGCTGAGCCTCCAGGTGAATGTCCTAGCGGGGAGCCAAGAGAAGTCCGAATTTAGGAAAATCCTGGCTGGAGGCTGGGGGCTGGCGGATTCTGCATCCCGGGGCACCCCTGGATCCACTGCTCAGAGTTTGTGAGTAATGAAAGTAACTCAGGACAACGAAAGAGAAGGCTCTCAGGGCTTCCCTATGGGCGGCCGGCTTCCCACGGTCCCTTTGGGTAGGGCTGCGTTTGGGAGCACTAGGGAGGCCTTGCTCTGACCAGAGAGCAGGGGGGAACGCTGGAGAAGCGCAGGCCTGCAGGTTCTGGGCGCCGAACCCAGGGCTTTCCAGAGCGGGTGGGGAGGAAGGCCACTCCGCCCTGGTCCCCGGGAGGCAGGATGAGGGGTCTTTGCTCCTCCGTTTTCCATTCCCTCTCCCGGCCCGTCCGCTGCCTTCTATTTCTGCCCTGGAATTTCCTCTGCACACTTCCATCTACATGACTAATGATTGTTCTTGTGACAGGAAATATTGTGCTGAAAACAGCTTCTCCTACGTTGCCCACCCGTCACCCAGCTAACCCCCAGCTTTCCCTTATCATTCAGCTTTTCAGCTGGTAGAAAAGTGACTGAGGCTAGGGGACCCCCGGGCCCCTGGAGGTCCCATCACGAGCCCACTGACCAAGGAGACCCAGGGCCAACTTCCTTTCACCCACAGCACAGACTCCTCTCAAATATATAAAATTAAATGTATTTTGGTGACATGGAGGCTGCCCTGAGGACTGTGCCGTTTGTGCCTCCCCACTGAGGACAGTGGGACTGGGGGGGTCCTTCCCCTTGGGCCCGGTCTCTGAGAAGACCTGGCAGGGAAAGGTCGCCTGCAACGGCAAACTGAGTCCCACCACTTACCCAGCAGTGCAGAGGGCGGAGGACAGAAGAGAATTCATATTTTAAAAAAAAGGTTAGGGGGAGGATGGAAAACCATAATTACCTTTGGAGTTGCTGTAATAAATTATTTATTCATGTAAATTATTTCACAAGAAAAGAACATAGAGGAAACTTGAGCAGAAGGATCATACATTATGTATAAAAGGGACTGTAAAAATATTACAGCAGCCCATTTGTGGTTCAGTTGGTGTCAGCATTTTAATTATAAACTCTTATTTTCAGTGTTTAATTACTTTGTTGTTAAATTCGACTCTCCATGTATAAAAGGGGTTGGGCCTCAGGGCACTTTCTGCTTTAGTTTCTAGAAGGGAAAACAGTTGGAAGTGGGTAAGAAGGGCCCGGCCCAGCTTGGGACCATCACCCAGTGCCCACTCAGAGCTGGCAGAGAAGGGCCCGGGCCCACTTTGGAGGCCATCACCCGGCAGCCTTTGGGAGCAGGTAAAGAAAGGGCCAGGGCCACCTTGGGACCATCACCCAGTGCCCTGTCAGAGCAGGTAGAGAAGGAGCCAAGCCCACCTTGGAGGCCATTACCCAGCAGCTTTTGGGAGCAGGTAGAGAAGGGGCAGGTCCACCTTGGGACCATCACCCAGTGCCCACTCAGAACTGGCAGAGAAGAGCCCAGGCCCACCTTGGGGACCACCGGTCAGAGCCAACTCTGCCATTTGGAACTTCTGAGGCCTTTTCTAAAGCGAGTTTCTGGTGTCCCTTTTGCGGATCCTCAGAGTGAATGATTCACGAATTTCCCCGAGGAGACCGCTGGCTTTTTTGATGGGAACGTGGAACCCGGTTGAGAGACCTTTTGGGATCAGATTGGAACCTGTTTTACTGAAATTAGTATCAGCCTCATTTTCAGTCACAGAGAGAAATACCAGGCCTTTAAAATCCCACCACGTTCGTCCCTGGCTCCTGGGCCAGCACGATTTCTGGGGGCGCAGCGCTATTTTAAGCCGTCCCTTCCTCCCCTCCGTGCTCTCCAGACAGAAATGGAAACAATTAAAACAAACATCGCACGTAATTGCTGTTTGCAAAGAGAAATTAGATGGGAGCATCCCCCTTGCTGGTTATTTCCCTTGGTCTCCCCGAAGGTGGCGGGAATCCAATTTAAGCGGAATTAGTTAAAGTCTCAGTGTCTCTTTTATAGCGCGAGACTCGGCGATGGCCGTTGTGGGGCTTTATTTCCACCTCGTCTGGGGATGGAGGTGGGACGGGGCCCGTTGTAGTCGCCGCAGAAGGCAGAACTCACGGCCGGGAGTGGGTCGGAGACGTCTCCTCCTTGGCATCGGAGCCTTCCCCGGGAGGAGGGGGCTGCCTGGGGGTCAGCCTGCCAGCATTTATTAAGCACTGAGTACGTGGGGGCTCTGTGCGGAGGGAGGCGGGGAACAGAGGCAGGAACAGCCGGGCCTCCTGAGCTCCCTCTGGAATTGGGGCCACCATGTCCGGGAGGGTCGTGCAGCAGAGGCTGTGAGGGCCGGGAGAAGGGAAAGGCCTCCGGCCTTGGAGGAAGCCAGGGAGCAGAGGTGGGGAGGGGCGGGAGGGCTCAGGCAGGGCCCAGGAGGGCAGCTGAGGCCCGCATCCAGTCTGGTCGAGGCCAGAGCCCCCCGGGCTGCAGGGACGGAATCTAAGACAGCCAGAAAGTGGGGGGGCCAGTCCCCAAAAGGGGTCCCCGGCAGAGACTCTGCTTGGGCCTGATGGAGCCGTCTTAGGCTCCACCTTTTTGTGTGCTCAGTTAAAAATAGCTCTTTGGAAAGGGGTGGAGGAGAGGAGACTATTACATTGCTATCCTGCCCCCTCCTGCCCCCTCCTGCCCCCTCCTGCCCTTCCTGCAGATGATTATTAAATCCACGAGACCTGGTGAGATCAGCAAGTGATTGAGCAAAGGGAGAGAAGCAGGCCCAGGACAGAGCCCCGTGGTCAGAGGGTGTGATGTGGACAAGGGGCCAGGGAGGAGCGATGGGAGGAGGACCGGGCGGGGCTGGTGGGGAGGACCCAGGGCTGCTGGGGATCCCGGCAGGGGGAGTGGGCTCCTCCCAGGTGCCCTCGGATTCCAAAGGGAGGAGCTGGGGAGGGAGGGGGGGCAGAGGCCACCAGGGGGCCCTGAGGAGCCGGCATTGGCGTGGCGGGTGGTCAGCTGGTCAGTCAGCGAGCCTGCTCCGGCCTATCCCTTCTCTTCTGGGGAGCTCACGTTCCGAGGGGCAGAAAGCACAGGGGGCACGTCCCAAGGCCTCTGTGGGGGTGGGGCCCTGCTCATGCAGGAAGCCTGGGTTCCGGTCCCGCCTGGGACCCTCTGGGCCTTCTCTGGAGAAGGGGGCGCTTGAGCTCCGTGGCTCGGTCCCCGGCGGGCAGGAGGGGCCTGGAGGCAGCGTTGGTTGGGGGGGTGGGACTTGGAGAGCCAGCCGGGGGAGCTCGTCCTCCTGTGGGCCATGGTTACCGGAGCCCGGTGAGAAGCGCGAGATCCGGGGCTTGTCCTGGCGAACGTTTCCTTGTGGCTGGACACGGCGGGGTCACTTCCTCTCTGCCTGACCCGGGAGTCACCTCCTGGCCCTAATTTCCTTCTCTGGAAAAGGAGGGTTATATGAGGGGATGTCCAAGACCCGACTCGGGGCCTCCCGCCCACGGCTGGGCTGCTCCTCACACCCCGTGTCCCGGCCCTCGAGGGGCCTCCTGCCGCTGGCCGAGGTCACTGCCTGTCCCCGTGGGCCCCTCGGCCTCCGGTGCCGGCTCCGGCTCCCCCTTCTAGGCAAGGAGGGGGCTGGGAAGGAGAGGCCCCCAGGGGGCCTGGGAGAGAACAGGAAGCTCACTCTCCATGCTGGCCTTGGGGATCTTGGGAGGTAGAACAGGAAGGACACGGCCTCCGTGGCCTAGAGACCCCCATGAGAATCCCGCCCTTGTCGCTGACCGCCTCTGTGACCATGGGCGAGACAACGGATCTGTGGGCCTCGGTTTGCTCTTCTGTAAGATGGGAAGGCTGCACTTGATGCTCCCCAAGGTCTCCCCCAGCTCCAGGGGATCTGGGTGATTCACATCCCAGTTCTTTCTCCAGTGAGCCGTGTGATCTTGGGCAGTCACCCAAACACCCCCGGCCTGTTCCCTCGTTCAGAAAGCGGGGAGCGAGCGGGGTACGGGGACCCAGCTTAGGGTTCCGCTCCCCCAGGACCGGCCGGCCCCGGAACCCCAAGCCCCGGGAGGCAGCCTCGGGGAGCCCTGGTTTCCCTGTGTGTAAGTGGGGGCGCATCAGCAAACAGTTACAAAGCTCCCGTTCCATGTCCCCTTCCAGGGACAAGATGAGTCTCGGCCCTTGAGAAGCTTGGGTTCTGCTGGGGATCAGAGACAGAGAGAGACGGAGACACAGAGACAGAGAGAGAGACAGAGAGACAGAGACAGAGAGACATAGAGAAAGGGAGACAGACAGAGTGACAGAAACAGGAGAGAGACAGAGACAGAGACTGAGCATTAGTAGGTGAAGTGGCCTCAGGGCGAGAGCAGGCTGGGCCAGCCTGGATAGCCAATGACTTCCCGGACACTTCGGGGGTTGTGGGAATCTGGCAAGATGAGCCCTAGTGGGGGCCGCGGTCCCAACGAGCCCAAGAGGAGGCCGCGATTCCTCAGTTTCCCCGCGCTCTCATTCGTTCATGTTCTGCATCTCCGCTCCCCAGGGTGCCTCTGGTCCCTTTCCCTTCCCCAGCCAGTACAGGCCGGGGGTGAGGGGGCTGGCGCTTTCCTTCCCTGGGCTTGAGGGCCAAGCGTCCCCCGCTGGACACCATTCCTGAAGCCCTTTTCCCAGCCCCCTCTTTCCCCCCACCTGGGGCCCCCAGGAGCTTCCCGCCCCACAGACCTGGCGCTGGCCACAGCCACTAAGGGGCAGGCGGGGGAGGATGGGAGCTGGAGGCGGCCCCCCAAGGGCCCAGGGGGGGAGCTTTGCAGCTCTGGGCACGGGTCCCACCTTGTGCCTCTGGGCTTGCCTGTCCCAGGAGCATGTGCTCAGGGGGCACAAAGTGACCGAGGGCAGATCCTTGGGCATCTTTGTCCCGAGAGCCACATGCGTTTCTGCTCTGAGCCTCAGTTTCCCCATCTGTCAAAGGGTGTGGAGCCTCGCAGCCTCCCCTGTGACCCTCCCAGAGTCCCCAGGCTCCCGGGGGGGCACGACGTCCTTGATCTGGATGCTGGCTGGGCGCTCCCTTGGGGCCCCAAGGCCGCCACTGTGGGTTTGTGGGCCCAGGAGGACGCTCCTTAACGCCCGTTTGTTTGTCATTTGTGAACCAGAGAATGGCCGGTGGAGAGACCTGGACGGGAAGTGCCCCCTGCAGCTGGAGCAGCCTGGCCCCAGCATCTGGGACTGCCTGCCCGAGCAGGCCCCCGACGGCCCCCTGTGGCCCCGGGAGGCCGCCGCCTGCGCCGTCACCAACCTCATCAAGGACCTCAGCCTCAGCGACCGCGGCGGCCCCCCGGCGGCCCCGCCCAGCAAGCGCCAGTGCCGCTCCCTGTCCTTCTCGGACGAGATGTCCGGCTTCCGCACGGCCTGGCGGCCCCTGGGCTCCAAGGTCTGGACTCCCGTGGAGAAGAGGCGCTGCTACAGCGGCGGGAGCGTGCAGCGCTTCTCCGGCGGCTCCTGCCCCATGCAGCGGAGCTCCAGCTTCAGCCTCCCCTCCCGCGCCAACGTGCTCCCCTCCTCCTCCTCCCTCCCCGACCCGGCCGGCGCTCAGGGCAGATCCGCGGGGCAGCCCCGCTGCGGGCCCCCGGGGGCGCAGGCCGGAGAGCTCTGGGCCGGCGAGGGACGCAGGGTGGACATCCAGCGCTCGCTCTCGTGCTCCCACGAGCACTTCTCCTTCTCCGAGTACGGCCCGCCCTCCGCCAGCAGCACGCCCGCCTCCACCCCGGAGCCCGCCCGGCGCTGCAGCGGCCTGTCCCGGAGCCGCTCCCAGCCCTGCGTCCTCAACGACAAGAAAGTGGGCGTGAAGCGCCGGCGGCCCGAGGACCCGCAGGAGCCCCGGCCCTCCCTCGACCTCGCCAAGATGACTCAGGTAAGGCCCCCTTGCTCCCCAGCGGTCGGTGCGGGAGCTCGGCCCCAGGAGCCTCCCCCCCGGACAGCTCCCCTGGGAGTCGTCATCATGGCTTGGGCCCGAAGCCGAGTGAGGGAGGCCGCCCCTTCTGGGCCTGACGTGAGGGCTCTGTCCCCTTGCTGAGGCCGCTGCTCCCTCCTCTTGCCCCCGGGGCCTGGGGCCGGGTGTAGCTCTGTCTGGGCCTGTGCGGCAGCTTGGGCCCTCCCAGTGAAAGGCTGAGGCTCCAGAGCCCCATGGGCTGGGCTGGAAGGTCGGCCGGGAGGCCGGGGAGCGGCTCCTCGGGCCAAGGAAACAGCGACGGTCCTTCTGGCCCATCTGGGACAAGCCTGAGAAATCTGAAATCGGGGCCTGGCGTCCATTCGGCAAACACTCGGGGCCCGCTCGGGCTCTTCTGGAACATGATGGCAGAGGTGGGAAGCCGTGGCCGTGGTCTGTCCGTCCGGGGGCGGAGAAGGCCGGGAGGAGGGGGGGCACACAGCTGTGGTCAGTACTTTAAGGGGGGCCATGAAGAGGGGAAAATAGGCATGTTCCATTTTGTTCCAGATGGAAGAACCAGGACAGTCACTCAGTTAAAAATCAGCAAGCATCTATTAAGTGCTTATGGTATACAGGCATGGGTCTGAGTGAGCAGTAAGTGGAGGTCACTAGTAGGCAGCTGGGGGGTCATCAGAGTGATCCCAAATGGCATGAGGTCCAGCCCCCTTGTGTGGCAGAGGAGGAGCCTGGGGTCAGGGTGGGAAGGGGATGGCACAGGTAGTGAACTTCCCAGGTTCTCTGATCCAGAGCCAGTTCTCAGTCTCTTTCCCAAGTAAGAACATCCTCATTTCTCCTTTTTCTTTCCTCCTCCTCCCTCTTCCTCCTCCTTTTCCTCCTCCTCCCTCCTCTGCCTCCTCTTCATTTTATTCTTCCTCTCTTGAAATGGAAGAGGAAATTTTGCTGAGCCGCCTCCACCACTCTTGTCCACCAGCATCTGTTGGGATCAGGCCCCAGTGACGCGCATTCTGCTCTCTCTGTAACTGGGGAGGGGGAGTTTGAGGGGCCATAAAGGGTCTGGGAAAGTCATTGTGGTGCCGGGAATAATGAGGGAGGGGGAGGGATTGCCTTGCTGCGGTGAGCACCCAGTGGAGATGATGTTCTTGGGGCCTCAGTTTTCTTATTTGTAAAATGGGGGGAGGGGTTGGTGGTTCTCCCCCTCCCCCCCACCAGGAGATGGAAGCCAGTGGTTTTCAGAAATGATGTGGATTCTGGGGGTGACTCTGGAGGCAGAAAAGGAAGACCCAGTGACCGATGGTCGGGGGGAGCCTCCTTTTGGGGACCTTTCTCACTGTCACTGGACCACAGGAAATGAGGGTTGGAGGAGACTTCAGGGGTTGACCTCTTATTTAACAGATAAGGAAAGCCGAGTCCCAGAGAAGGCGAAGGGCTTGGCCACACAGGAAATGACCGCCCCATGATCCTGGTCTTCTGCTGGGTCAGAGGCCAGGGAAGTCCCTAGAGCGCCGCCCACACTGCGGGCCCCCCGTCAGGCTGTCCAGCTTTCGTCCGATGGGTTTCTTGGTGGCCAAGGATGTGCCCCGGACTGTGCTGCCGAGCGGGAGGGGCAGCCATGCGCCAGAGCCGGTGATCGATGTCTGATCCCAGGACCCCGATGGGCACCTTGTGGGACATCCCATTGGTGCAGGTGACCCGCTCTGGGTCAGTGTGGAAGTCGTGGGCTGTCTGACAGCCTGAGGGGACGGGCCCTTCCTGGTCCTGGAGGATGCCAGCTGTGTTTGGATTATGGCTGAAGTCTGAGCCTGGGACCCTCCAAGGTCATGGCAGGGCCTGAAATTACAGTCACCTGGACGGGTGGCCAGGCCTGCGGGCCGTCGGGAGCCTCTCCTGACCTCGGGCCCAGGGCACAACGGGGCAGTGAGCTCAGGGCTTCCATTGGGGGCCGTCGGGCCGGACACAGCAACCACAGGGAAGGGGGCTTTGCTCTATGTTTTCAAATGGTTTCTGAGTCTTCTTTTAGTGTTGGTATCAAACTTCTGGTGCTTCCAGTGTGCTGAATCCCTCCTTCCTTCCCTTCTTGTCTTGTATTGGGCTGGAAAGGAACAGAGAGATTGAGGAAACCAACCTTCGCCGAAAGCAGCGGCTCTTCTGGTCCCGTCCTGCTCTTTTCCCTCTTTGTCTTCCTCTTCCTTCTCATTCTCCCCTCATCCCTGTCCTCCTCTTCTTTTCTCTCTTGGTCCCGTCCTGCTCTTCTCCCTTTGTCTTCCTCTTCCTCTCACCCTTCCCCTCCTTTCTCCTCATCCCAGCCGGGCTTTGTGCCAGCCGGGCGTCCTCCAAATCCTCGCCTTCCTCTCCCCCAGCCCGTGTTGTGGGGCTTTTTGTTTCCATCTGGCGCCAATTTGCTCGGTGCAAGGTGGCGGTTCACCCTTATTCTGCATTACTCGAAGGCAGGCGTCTGTCTCCACCATCAGTCTGTCCGTCCCTCTGGGCCATCCCAGGTGGTTAAGGAGAGCTGAGGGCTCTTCCAGCCCCGAGTCCTGCGGGCAGCTCCTCCCCCCACTGTGCCCAGCACCATGCTTGGGCCTCCAGCTCAGCCCAGAGGAGTCCCTGCTTCAGGAGCTTCTGGTCCAGTTGGGGAGACGAGGGGGACCCTCGGAAGTGGTGAGGAGCGAGGGTCCACCAGCAAAGTGCCCACTTGGGCCTGGAGTCCAGACTGGGTCTGGGGCATGACCTTCACAAATCCAGCTCCTCAGGCCCGCACCCAGGCTCCCTTGGCATGCCCGCTCCCCCTCACTGTGTCCGGGCCCCCTCACCATGTCTGGGCTCCAGGGAGCCGTTCTCCCCCTTCCCTCACGCTCAGCCTTGTGGCTCAGCGGGCACCGGCACAACCCCCGCAACCTCCTGGGTGGCATCCAGTGGGACTGTGGGGGCCAGCTGGCACAGCCCCTGCCCAAGAATGTGAGGGCAAGCCCATGGGCACAGAACGGCCGTGGACAGTCGTGGTGGGCATATGTGCCCAGGCGTGCCCGCAAGCTACAGATGGGGAGGCAGAAGAAGGGTGTCTTTGTTGGCTCAGAAAGACAGAGCCGGCCCTTTCCACCCAGTGGGGCCTACAGCTCATCTTCCCACGGCCCTGGCCCCCGAGGACCCGCTGCGGCTGCCTCCTTTTCGGAACCTTCTGCCCCAGAGCGAGGAGCACGGTCCACGGGGTGCCCCGCGTAGCTCTGGCGCGGTCACTCCCTCTGTCCTGCTGGCAGTGACCGGGGCCAAGTGTGCGAGGCTCTCAGAGGCGCGGGGCGGGGGGGTCAGCTGGTCACCTGACCGAGAGATAGGAAAGACTGCTATGTCCCAGCATGCTCTGGGAGTGGCCGGCAGCGCCCTCAGACTTTCCAGGGGTCGTTTCCTCTCTGAGTCGCCACAGTCGGGCAGATTCAGGGAACTTTGTCAAAGACAGGCTGGACGGGGGCCATTGCCTGTCCCCCCACCCCGCTCCCGGACCCGACTTTATTAGCTCGTGAAAGGGGGAGACGTTTCTTGGTCTGACTTCTGGGCCCGGGCTGGGGGGGAGGGACTTCCTTGGGACGGCAGGAGGAGGGTGGGGGGGCCGTGGCTGTGCTCTCTGTGCTCCAGCGGGCGTCAGGAAAAGAAGGGGGCTCATCCTCGCAGACCCCACGTGGTTCTCCTCTGGGGACCCATTGGGCTCTCTCCGCTCAGACCAGCCACCCAAATGGGGGCCAAGCCCACACCTGACACTGCACCGAGGCTCCGGGCCCCAAGGCCCCGGGTTGTGCAGCACCGGGGCCCGAGTGCGAGGTACTGCCCGAGGGTTCGGTGCTTCGAGATTCCCCGGGACTCCCCTGAGACAAGTCAGGCAGAGGAGAACAAACCCTGGCCAGGGAATTCCCAGACACGCTCACACTCACGGTCACACACTCACACACACACGCCCCCTGCCAGGGTCTCCCTCCCCAGCCAGCCGGGGTGTGTGTGATGCACGGCCTCAAGTAGCCGGGCAGGCCCAGGACTGGGGCTTCGTGACCGGGGAGCCCTTCCTTCCTTCCCCTGGGCTCAGGCCCGGGAGCAGCCCCCCGCGGGGCCCCCGGCTCCCTTTGGGGTCCCTGTAAGGCCTGTTCCCTGTAAGTCCAGTCCCCCGAGCTGGGCTCTGAACTGGCCATTATAACAGGCTCACAATCAGGAAAGTGTTTCCCAGAGAATGTCCCCCCCTCCTGATTGCGCAGAAGGCCCGACGGGCACACGGAAAGGCCAGGGGGTTTGTCCGGCCCGTACAGACGCTCGCAGACGGGCCATTTGCCACTTTAGAGGGTTTGCTTCCTGACAGGTTCACTGATGGTGCTTCCCTGAAACTGATTCCATTTGGCGGTGATTGTGTGTGGGCTGGGTGCAGGGACGGGGACGGGGCAGTTCCCCTCCCATTTTTGTGAACCCCTATAAAACATTTAGCTCTTTTGGAGCTACACTGACCCTGTCACTGCTAATGCATCCCAGAGCAGAGTCGGGAAAGCGCGAGAGCCTTTGGGTGGAAGTTGGGGGCGGCCCCCTCCTGTAGGAGAAGTGCCAGGGAGCCTCAGCCAGACTTGGGCCTCAGGCCCCACTTGCCCCAGAATGTCCAGTGATATGTGTCCTGGCTCGTGAGACACGGGATTGGGGAGAGGGGTCTTGGCCCCGGGGGGGGGGGGGGGCAGAACGGCTGACTCGCATCTGTCACAGGAGATTCTGGCTGGAACGTGGGACTGAAGGGACCATAGGGACCATGTGACCCAACAGCCTCGATGGGCCCCACTGGCCGGCAGTCCTGTCCCACGAGGAGACCAGGCTGGGGGATCCCTGAGATCCCTTTTGGACCAGGGAGCTGGGCCAATGCTCCCAAAGGGCAGCAGCAGGAGTCATGTCCAGTTAGTCCGGTTGGAGAAAACATCCTGCCCTGGCAGCCTGGCCCACAGGAGCCTCCTGGCTCAGCTGTGCCTGCCCTGGGCCTGTACAACGTGGCCCATGGGAGCCTCCTGGGCCTGCCCTGGGCCTGCCCTGGGCCTGTCCTGGGCCTGTCCTGGGCCTGTCCTGGGCCCCTGCGATGTGGCCCATTGGAGCCTCCTGGGCCTCCCTGGGCCTGTCCTGGGCCTGTGCAGCCTGGCCCACAGGAGCCTCCTGGCTCAGCTGGGCCTGCTCTGGGCCTGTGCAGCCTGGCCCACAGGAGCCTCTTGGCTTAGCTGGGCCTGCTCTGGGCCTGTCTTGGGCCTGCCCTGGGTCTGTGCAGCCTGGCCCACGGGAGCCTTCTGGCTCTGCTGGGTCTCCTGGGCCCACCCTGGGCCTGTCCAGGGCCTGTCCTGGGCCTCCCTAGGCCTATCCTGGGCCCATCCTGGGCCTCCCTAGGCCTGTCCTGGGCCCGCCATGGGCCTCCCTGGGCCTGTCCTAGGCCCCTGCAATGTGGCCCACGAGAGCCTCCTGGGCCTCCCTGGGCCTGTGCCGGCGGCTCGTGTGTCCCGGTTTTTGTGACGAGGAGTCCCATCGATGGGAGAGGGCTGGAGAGGAGGCCGCCACCCCTCCCTGGCCCTTCCTCGCTGGAACGCAGCCCCCGGCGCAGTGTTTGTTTTCTGGTTGTGACAGAGCAGCGAGGCCCTTGGGAGCCGGCGGACACGCCTTTGGTTGCTGGGCATCGTGCTGGGTCCTGTTACCCGCCCGGGCACAACATTGTGGAGAACAAGGCTCCCTGGGCCAGGCCCTGAGCTTCTGGCCATGGGACTTGGTGACCGAGATCTCGAGCAGGTCCTGAGCGTCCAAACCATCGTCTGGGAACGGGGACGAGAACAAAAATCAAAATAGCCACTGGGGAAATGGAAAAAGCAGGTCATCCCCTGGCCCGGCTCCAGACCCGGGAGACACGAGAACATCTGCTTCCTAGGAGCGGGCTTTGGGCAGAGGGAGCCCAGCTGGCCCCTTGCCTGCTTCCTGCCACATTTGGGGACTCCCAGGGAGGGGAACCTGGCAGGAGGTCAGTCGGGGAGACGTTGGGGAGCACCCGCCCCCTTAGGCCGCCAAGACCCTGTGTCTGTTTGTGGTGGCCAGAGCGTGGGATTTCAGAGCTGTTTCTGTCCCCGGCACAGCCCGGGTCTGTGCCTTACGGCTAGGATGTGGCGAGGGCAGCAGGGAACGGGCCTCAGAGTCAGGAACCATCCGGTCAGCAAACATTAAGCACCTTCTGTTTGCAGAGCACAGTATTCACTCCAGGGTAAATGGAACAAGGCACTGATAACGCTGATGAGGACGCCACTCTCTCTGTGCCCAGTGGGAAGTGCCCTTCCCACTCAGTGTCTTTTCCCCATCTCCCCGGGGGGAGGGGCTGGTACCGTCCCATTTGGCAGAAAAGGAAGCTGAGGTCCCAGGAGGAGTCCTGCCCGGGGCACCAGGCCAGAGGCCGCTGTCGAGGCCGGCAGAGAATGGAGGCCATTTTGGCCAAGAGCACTAACCCAGGCAGGAGGAGCTGCTCTGAGGCCCTGGCAGCCTGGCCCTGCCCTCGGGGCGGGCGCCCGTGTGGGGAATCGGCCTGTGCCCAGCAGGCACACACTTGGGGTAGATGCTTCCCGGGGGTGGGGGCTGGGCATCAGGGCCTGAGGGAAACCTTGTGGGGGGGTGGGCTTTGGAAGGGAATGGATCGAGTAAAGCCACAGGATGGAGGCGCCATCTAGGGCCTCCCCTGGTCCTCGGGGGAGCGAGCAGAGGCTGGGGCGGGCCCCCAGAGGGGACTGAGGGTCAGCGGTAGCAGGGAAGCGTCGCCTTCTCCCCCAAAGTCGCTGGCACCTCTCATTATGTCCCAGGCAGGCCCATGTGGGGTCTCCCGGCCAGGGCAGGCTCTGCTTAATTCCATCCTATCCCAGGCCCTGAACCACCCCCATCTCCCCCCACTCCCCATCCCAGGGAGGGCGTCTGAGAAATGTCGACTGATCCACTGATGGGCTGATTAACGGGTCTCTGAGCCGCGCTGGCCCTCGGCCTTGCCCCCAGTTGGGCTGGTCTGCGGGCCAAGGCCTTCCTGGGATTCCAAGGCCTTCCCGGGGGTCAGCGGGTCATTGTTACGTGCCCCACTGGGGCTCTGAGCAGCAGACCCGGGTCACGGGGGGGCTGGAGGTCCTCGGCCCCTGCTGCCCACCAGAAGGCCCGGGTGCCCGTGTCCAGGCTCGGCAGTTGTCTCTCCCCGGGGCCCGTCACACGCCGTCCTCCTCACTGCAGGTCCGTGGCAGGCTCTGTAGCGATCCGTTTCTTTTCTCTTTTTCTGCAGAACTGTCAGACCTTCAACAGCCTCAGCTGCCTTAGCACGGGGGGCGACTGCGGTCAGCAGGGCCCCTTTGCTGCCGCCGCAAACAACCCCAAGTCCTGGACCACGCTGCTCTCGGCCTCCACCAGCAGGGAAGGCAGGGAGCCCGCGGGGACCCCCGGCCCGGAGCCCCCTCCCGCCTCCGAACGCACGCTCAGTAAGGAAGACCTGTCCTTTGAGGAGCCGGACTGCAGCCCCCCCGACGAGGAGGGCGGCCGGAGGGAGCAGGGGCAGAACTCGGCCTGGCGCAGCGCCGGGGCCGATGGAGCCGGCATCTTCCCCCTGGATGGAGAACTGGACATTGAGCAAATCGAAAACAACTAGGGGAGGCCGCGTGACTTAGCTCCCGCCTGTGTCGGGTTTGGGACCGGTCCCAACAGGGGTGGTCAGTGTCCCTGGGCTCCCAAGTGCCCCTTTGGGCTCCACTTCCTGGATCTCCTCCCCCGGCCTCTGGGAAGAGCTGGCTGGTGGGCCTGGGCGTCCCTGGGCTCTGCTGGGCCAACGGGCGAGTCCCGGGCAGTGGCAGCCTTGCCCGGCATCTCCTCGCTCGGAGTTCTGTCTGACTACTGTAGCCACACCAGCTTGTTTTTCCTCTTCATCTTCTCATGAGACTTGAAAAGTGAGGGCCACCGGGATCTCTGCCCGGGGTGCCCGCTGGCAGGGTCGCCAGGGGCTGGTCAGCACTCCAGGCCCAGGGGTGTCCACTGTGCAGGGTCTCCAGGCTCTGGTTGGCACCCTAGGCCCAGGGGTGTCTGTTGCCCAGGGTCTCCAGGCTGTGGTTAGCACTCCAGGCCTGGGGTGCCCGCTGTGCAGGGTCTCCAGGCTGTGGTCAGCACTCCAGGCCTGGGGGTGCCTGCTGTGCAGGGTTGCCCAGGGCTGGTTGGCCCCCAGGTCCCGGAGGAGAGGCCAATCCAGGGCAAACCTCGAGCTGTGAAAGGGCAGGAAGCCCAAGTGTGAGTCTGGGGCGGGGGGTGGGGGCTGGCAGTTCTGGGGATGTCCACCCTGCACAAGTTTCCCAGTTCTTGCTTTGGAAGGGGCTGGGCGGGGTCAGGAAGCACATGGGGGGCACCAGACCCGGTTCAGTAACAAGAAGTTCTAGAAAGTGTCTGGGTTGGCCCTCAGAGGGCCCTGGGCCTCCAGGTCAGGTCCCCGTGACTTGGACCCTTTCACAAAGCTCTGCTCCCAGTCCTGGGGGGCCGGGGGGCCCATGGGTGGGGGATTTGCCCAAGCCAGCCTTCAGGGCTCCCACCTGACAGGCCCAGTAGCTGGCCCAGGACCCCTCGGGCCAAAGGCTCCGGCCCAACCTGAGTAGCTGAGCCTGGATGGTGACTCTTGGGCCTCACAAGAGGGATGTGGGGCCACTGGGTAAGGGCGGGCAATCCGAGCCCCGGGGGCATCAGAAAGCATTCCTGGCCCTCAGTGGGGCCCGTCTTGTTTCAAAGGAAGCTTCCCTTCAGCCAGAACCCCCCCCGTGGCATTCCTTACTGCGCCTGCCAAGTGCCCTCCTGCTGGCCCTGGAAGCGAGGGCTCGGGGGCACCTGCCCGGCCTGTGAGGCCGCCCTCGGTCCTGCCCGTACGGGGGCCCCCCCAGCCCAGGACATCCCCAGGAAAGTCCCGCTCCCTCTCTCCCACCCACTGTCCCCCTCACCATCACCTAGCAACCATGGTAACGAGCACTTGTGTGCCTGATGCTTCAGGGGCCCCGCATCTGGGCCTCCCTGTGCCAGTCTAGGCCGCAGGTTCCCATTCTAGAGAGGAGGAAGCTCGGGCCCCTGCCCTGTGTGACCCGGCCATGTGACCAAAGTCACCCAGTCAGTAAGCGGTGGGGAGGGAGTCTAGCCCCCCAGTCTTTCAAAATCTCAAGTCCCTCCCTGTTTCCCCTTTTCCCTTTCTTCATCCTCCCTCCTCCTCCCCCTCCTTTTCCTCCTTTCTCCCCTTCCTTATTCTCCCCACTCCTCATCTTCCATTCTTCTGCTCCTCTTTTCCTCCTCTTCATCCTCACTCTTTCTTCTTTCCCTCTTCATCCTCCCTGTCCCTCCTCCTCCTCCCACCCCCACATCCTCCCCTTCAGCTCCGGCATTCCCCAGGTGAGTCACTGAGGATGGGCTTTTCTCCTTAAACAAAAGCTGAGGGGCTGACTTCCTGCTCACCTGAGGAAGGTACCTGGGAGCAGTTTTTTTTTTGCTCACCCGAGGAAGGTACCTGGGAGTGGGTTTTTTTTGTTTGTTTTTTTTTTGTTTTTTTTTTTTTTGCTCACTTGAGGAAGGTACCTGGGAGCGGTTTTGCTTCCTTCTTCCCTGGAGGAGGGAACGTCTCCTTTTCCCAGTTGAGCCAATGGTTGCCCTTCCTCTTGGCTCTGGGAAGCTTGTACAGTGGCGGCTGCCAGTCCCTTGGCTCTTGTCGCCAACTGTGCCGGACTCAGTCTGGCCCAGCGCCGGCTCCTCGGACCCTCAGGGCCATCTCTGCAGGTGGACTATGGGGGTCAGTGGCTGGGGCCCAACCTGGGAGGAAGCCCCGAGGGGCAGCACAGGCTGGTGGGACTGGTGAGGGACCCTTCCCCAAGCCTCCTCCTACTGGTGCTCACCTCCCTCAGCCGGGAAGTGAGAACCGCTGACCCTCCCACGTTGTCGGGCCGGTCTCAGGGTCCTTAAGGTCCTCACGGAGGAATAGTGCAATGTCAGGGCGGAAGATCGGGGCTTTTGGAAGGGGACGCAAGCCAAGGGGTCGCAGCCACCCTTCCCCAGAGCCCAGGACTCCCACTCTACCCAGGGGATGAGGGCCCTGGGGCCTCCTGCTCTTCCAGAACCAGCTTGTCTGGGCTTCCCGGCTCCGCCTTTTGGGGGGACACCGGCTCCGGGCCAGAGAGGGCCTTTGTTCTGGGAGTCGAGACCCTGAGGGGCAGGTGTGCCAGCTGGACTTGGCCTGTGACAGTCCCGGGAGGAAGGTGACATCGTCCCGACCTGAGGCCTTGTGGCGGGAGAATGTGGCCATTTGGAAAAGCCCCGGTCCCTCGTTGGGCGAACGGGTCCCCCCAGATGCAACTCTCACCAATCAGAAGGGCTGGGAGGGGCGTGGGTCCCCCAGACCACCTGCTCATTGTCCAGAAGGGTTGGGAGGGGTGTGGATGCCCCCAGGCCACACTAGGTACGGCTGGCAGAGCTCTACTGCTGAAAAGGTTTCTTCAGAAGCGGCCATGAGAGGCAGGGTCTGGTCCTGTGGATGGGGCTGAACTGCCCAGGGCCGGCCTACCCCTCTATCCTCCTTGCCCAGGGCGGCCCTCCTTTCAGTCCTTTCTGCCCGGGTCCAGCCCTTCTCTTTCTTCCCTGCCCGGGGCGGACCTCCCCTCTGCCCTCCCTGGGGGCTGGCCCTCCTCCTTCCTCCCTGCCCGGTCCTTATACTCCCTCCACCTTGGCAGCTCGTTCCACTTTCTTGCATCCAGGCTGTCCCAGGGCATTGTGGGGCACTGCTCCAAACTTCACAGGTTATTTTTTTTTTCTGAAAGTGCTTCAGAGGAAGCAGGTGGGGGGATGAGGGAGGCAGGCCGGGACGAGGCGGGCCGGGACGAGGTGGGCCGGAAGCTGGGCTGTTTGGTGGAGCCGCAGGGCTTGGTGCAGGCCGTGGGGCTTGGGTCGGGCCATGAGGGCAGGGGAGGATTCTCCCGGATGGTGCCCATGATATGAGGCGGCTTTTGGACCTTTTTAGAGATGAAAAGCAAACAGTGGGATGCGTTCTGTGAGCCAGCTCTGTGGGCACCTCCATGGGCGCCTCAGTGGGCACCGAGCATCTCCGGGCACACGGTGGGCCATAATCTGGGCTAACAGGGAGTCAAGGGCCCACAGCGGCTGCTCTCCCTATTCGCTGTCTCCCAGTGCCGTCCCAGCCCATCCATCCCCTCCAGAACCCCACTCCCTGCCCAGCGCACCTTTCACAAGCTGGATCCTCCTTGCCCTGCCCCGTTACCCTGGCGGGGCCGCTTGTACCCACTCAAACAGCCGGTGGTGGTCTTCCTTTGCCCCCCTCTCCCTCCCCACACAGGGAGGAGCTTGGATGTCGGGGTAGAGAGGAGGCTTCCCTCTGAGGGACCCCAGTTCCCCCGACCGAGGCCTTTCCTTCCCCATAAACACCATCAGCCTGGGCTTCCCTGTTGGGGGAGAGAGCACCCAGGAGAGCTTGAGGAAAGGGGGCCCCAGGTACTCAGTGCATCATCTTTCCATATCATCCACTTGGAATTCCAAAGGGCTTCTTACACACACACTCACACTCACACACCTGAAAAGGGTTCTTTCACCCCCGGGGCTGGCCCCAGGCAGGAGGAGAGCGGCCCTGCCACATGATCACCGAACGTCCAGTTTACATACCGCGAACCCTTTTGCCTTATTCAGAAAGCGGCGCTGTGGCCATTGGCCGGGGGTCCGTCAACTTGACCCCAAACCACAGTGACAAAAATGGAGATTTCAGGGCCAAGAGGGGGCTTTCCTCCTTTGGGATTTGGGTACCAATTTTCAGTTTTCAAAAGCCTTACTTTTCAAAAAAAATTTTGTAGTTGGTAAACTTTTATGAATTTGTATATATATATCAATATATATATATAAGAAAATGTGCTAATAAAGAAGGAAAACAAATACGTCCTGAAGTTGCAGATGGGTCTCAGCTTTGGGAAGTGTTGTGTTTGGGGTAAATGGGAATGTCATGTTGAAATCACCAACTTACACTAAGAAAGGCTGGGGGAGGCTTGCCCCCCCTCCCAAGTCACAGTTTTCTTTTGCATGCCCTGGGGATACTTCCTGACATGGGGAAGGCCGGCCCAAGCAGGGAGGGGGCAAAACACACGCCTGGGGTGGGGGTTGCCCCGTCACCCAGGACAGCTGGGGGGGCATTACTGAATGACAAGGTGGCGCTGCTTCGCTTGGGACCCAGCCACCCAGACTAGCCCTCAAAGGCGGGCACGGCCACCCAAGGGGATGCTTGAAGGGGCATATTCTCCCACAGTTAAAATCCGGCACATCCTGAGGGAAAACTCAAGCTGGCGTTGCCACTGGTCAAAATCCGTGCATTCTTTTATTTTTTTTAAAGAAAAAAATTGGAAAAAGCCCACAAGTTGAGTATTTGTAGGATAGATTTGTTCTTCCTCACATTCTAGCCTAGTCTGTTTGGCAAATGAAGTCTTGTTTTCAGGGCCTCAGTTATGAATTGCGAGGAGTGGGATGGCAGAGTGGGGCAGGATGGCGGTGTCAGGCGGCTCTTCTCAGGGGGCAGCAGCTTTGCCAGGCGTAGGCTTCTTGATGTTTAAGAACTGGGAGAAGTGCGAAGCCCTCAAAGCCTTTGGGAAATCGGAAGCCTGGGGCGGGACTCAGCCCCAGGGTCAGACGGAGCCAGGCCAGGAAGGCCCCCCAGCCGGAAGGGCCACTCACACTCTCTCAGCTGCCTCGGTTGCACTAGAGCAGCCTCTCTCTCTCAGGAATTTGCTTGTTACTTTTACTGTGTAAATAAAGCTTCCTGGTTCAATCCCTTGAGGCCCTGCCCTGGTTCTGTGTATCTCATGTCTGTGGGTCATCTTTGGGGGTGGAGCTGAGCTGCCCTCCTCCTATACAAGCCTGGGGGCTGCATCCTGGCAAAGAAGGGTGGGCTCCTGGCAGGGGAGGGGGGAGAAGGCAGGGGAATGACCCAGAATGTCACTCTGTCCGGTAGTCTGGATTGAGCCTGCTCCCGCAAAGGCCAAGCGGAAAACTCGTTTTGTGTAAGCTGGTCGTCCGATTTTCCCCACTGTGGGAGAGCCGCGAGTCCCAAGCATTTGTCTTTGTGATCCCTAGGCCGGGCTAAGAGGGCCTCAGACCCTCAGACTGCTGCCCAGGGGGGCGTCAAGGGCTAATTTCTATGCAGTTAAGCTCCTCTCTGTGGGGCATGTGGAGGAACATGGCCAAGAATCACATGTAAGAAGAAGCCAGTCACCCTTTGCAGCCATGGAGGGAGAGGTCACCGAGTCTTCTCCAAACACAGGTGGTGCTCCCCAATAGCTGCGGAGGGTTAAGAGATGTGGGCAATTCTTCATTGATTTCCTCCCTCCCTAAATCCTTCCTTCCTGCCCCCCTTTTTTCTCTTCTCCCACCACATGTGTAATTTTTTACAAGAATATTAACTTTTAAAATTTACATTTCTTTTTGAGTCTTGTTGGGAGAGAAAAATCAAAACAAAAGGGAAAAAGCACAACAGAAGAAAAAAATAAAAAATGAACACAGCACGTGTTGCTTTACATTCAGTCTCCATGGTTCTTTTTCTGGATGCAGATGGCGTTTTCTATCCAGTTTATTGGGGTTACCTTGGATCACGGAACCCCTGAGAAGAACCAGGTCTTTCCCAGTTGATCATTGCAGTCTTCCTGTTACCATGTACAATGTTCTCCTGGTTCTGCTCGTTTCATTCAGTCTCAGTTCGTGTCAATCTTTCCAGGCCTTTCCACAATCAGCTTGTTCATCATTTCTTATAATGTTCCACAACATTCATCTCCCACAACTCATTCAGCCGACGAGCGTCCTCTCAGGCTCCAGCTCCTGACCACGACAAACAGGGCTGCCACAAACGTGTTGCACAGGTGGGTCCCTCCCCTCCTTTAGGATTTCCTTGGGATACAGGCCCAGAACGGCGCGTTGGGTCAAAGGGGAGGTGCGGGTGCACAGCCCTTGGCAGAGTCCCAGACTGCTCTTCCCAATGGTCGGACCAGCTCACAACTCCACCAACAATGCACCAGGGTCCCCGTGTTCCCACATCCCCTCCCACACTGGTCACTGTCTCCTGTCATCTCGGCCGATCTGAGAGGTGGGAGGCGCTGCCTCGGAGTCGTTTTCATTTTCATTTCTCTCATCAATAGGGATTCAGAGATTTTTTTTCACATGACTATGGATGGCCTGAATGTCACCCTCTGAGAATCGTTCGCATCTTTGGACCATTTATCAGGGGAATGACTTGTATCAGTCATGAATCTGAGTCCATTCTTTACAAGGTTTAGAAATGAGCCCAGAGCTCCCGGCTGCAAAGCCCCCCCCCCCCCAGCTTTCTGCTTCCCTTCTAGTCTGCATCAAAGCGAGGTTTGGAGACTTTCCTGCTCAGGCCCCATGCGAGCCCCGGAGCCCACCTCCCCTCCGTCCTCTCCTGCTGCTTGGGCTCAGGGTCGGGATTTGGCCGGAGGGAGGAGGGGACGTTCCTTCCACGCCCGGCAGTAACAGCCCCCCTTCATCTCCGTGGGAAGCTGTGGAGTCTCAGCCGTACTCCCCACAGCTGCTCGTCAGCTCCGGGGGAAGCGGGAAATTCTGGGCTCCGGCCTTGGACGCTGACCAGTGGGACCACCCCCGCCCCCTTCCCTTCACCGGCTCTGGCCGCAGCCTCGGAGGGGGAGACAACGGGGACCCACAAAGGACCCCCCCCCGTCTCCCTGACTCAGTTTCCTCCTCTGTAAGTGGAAGCAGGAGCTCTCGCTTGGCCTCCCTCAGCTTATCGGTGGGTGGGGGTGGGAGCCTTTGGCTCCCGAGGACCTGGGGCAGATTTGGGGGTTTGCACCTGGAAGAGGCTACGGGGAAACCAGAGGGAGGCTCCCGGGAGCTGAGGGCTCCCCAGCCAGCCCGGCCTTTCCTCTGATGTCACACAGCACGGCTGCAGGGAGAAGGGCATCACCCCGATGGGGAGGCGGCTGAGGGCGCCGGAGAGTTCTCGGGCTGCTTAGGAGAGCCAGAAACCCGGCAAATGTCGCCTGGAAAAGCAAAGCGCCTTTGGTGGGCTGGTAGCCAATCAGCAGGCACTGGGAAAGCCCCTACTGCGCGACGGCACTCAGGATAGAAAGATGCAGACCAGGGGCAGCAGATGGCGCAGCGGACACGGCCCCGGCCCCGGGTTCAAATCCAGCTGCAGACACTTAATACTGGGCAAGTCACTTAACCCCGATGGTCCTGGGGAAAAAAGCAGAATAAACAAGGCCGGGAAGGGTCCTGGGGGGGACTTGAACTCAAGTATCAGGGCTCCCTCCGTAGCGCCCCCTGCCTGTCTGGCTCAGAAGCACTTAGACAAGGCAAGGACGGGGACAAGGGGCCCGCAGATGCCCACCCACCCGCACCAGGACGGAGGGGATGGGGCGCGGGGGAGCCGTGGCTGCGTGGCCTGGGGGGACTGGAGGGGCTGCGTGGTCTGGGGGGCTGTGTGGCCTGGGGGGAGCTGGGGGGACTCTGGTCTGCATGACCTGGGGGGGCTGCATGGCCTGGGGGAGCTGGGGGGGGGTCGCTTCCCTTGTATTTACCTCTGCTGTAAAACCAGGTCGTGGCTGGCTTTGGTTTTGGGCCCCCAGACCCTGACGCACCCCATGGCACCGGGGGGAGGGGGGAGGGGGCGCCCCAAGATTGATCCGGCTGGATAACGTCCCACGGTCCTTCCAGCTCTGAATGTAAACTTTCGGGAATGAGACGGAGGCGGGTAACACTGGGAACTGAGACCCGGCCTGCTCTCGTCCTCGCCCTCGGGGACAGTGGAGAGGAGGTGGGGGTGACCTCGCCTGTCGCCGCCGGCCTCCCTGTCGGCCTCCCCGTCCAGGCCCGAGATCAGGGCTTGGTACATTCTGGAGAAGGAGGGAGGAACAGAGGGGCCTTTTCTCTGTTCTGGCCTGACTGCTGAGTCCCAGTGCCCCCTGGGAGATCACAGCGGGATCCCGGAGGGACTTAGGGAGCACCCATCTCCCCTTCCCGGATCCCAGAGGGCCCTGGGGCTCACGCCAAGCCCTTGGGGAGGTGGACGTGAGCCACGGAGGGTCAGCCGGGTCATCTTGGCTCTTGGGGGCTCCCCAGGACCCTCGGGCAGCTCTTTCTGGGGGGGGGCTGGAGGCTCATCTGAGGACCAAGAAGGGCCCAAAGTCACTGGGCGCCCCGCCCCAGAGGCCAGCAGAGCGGCCACGATGGCCTCTGTAGGGCTCGGCCCGGCTGGAAACTGGGAGAAGGCCCCCACCCCCTCCCGAGCCCAGGTCCCTCCGTCTGAGGCTGAGTCTGGGGATGACGTCGGCCCCTCATCACTGAGGAGTGATGGATGCCAACAGCTGTGGGCTCTTCACAGCGCGCCCTCTTCTAGGAAGGCCTGCTAGGGAGGTGCTGGGGGGGGCAGCCCGGGGGGAGGGGCAGTGGGGGGAAGGGGCAGCAGGGGGAGCAGCGGGGGGGGCAATGGGGGGAAGGGGCAGCACGAGCGAGCGGGCAGTGAAGAAGCTGCAGTTGGGGCAGCCACAGAAGGAAGGATCCCGTGTTTCATGTCTGAGGCCGGACCGAGCCTTTCCCTCGGAGGCAGATGCCATCTGAGAGTGTGAGAGGGTCAGAGGAAAAGGGGAGGGAGAGAAGCGGGGGGGGGGGGGGAGACAGGCAGAGTGAGACAGACAGACAGAGGTGGCCGGGGGGGGGGAGGAAAAGGGAGAGAGAGAGTCAGAGAGACAGACACAGACAGAGAGAGAGAGACAGGGACAGAAGGAAGGAAGGAAGGAAGGAAGGAAGGAAGGAAGGAAGGAAGGAAGGAAGGAAGGAAGGAAGGAAGGAAGGAAGGAAGGAAGGAAGGAAGGAAGGAAGGGAGGGAGGGAGGGAGGGAGGGAGGGAGGGAGGGAGGGAGGGAGGGAGGGAGGGAGGGAGGGAGGGAGGGAGGGAGAGAGAGAGAGAGAGAGAGAGAGAGAGAGAGAGAGAGAGAAAGAAAGAAAGAAAGAAAGAAAGAAAGAAAGAAAGAAAGAAAGAAAGAAAGAAAGAAAGAAAGAAAGAAAGAAAAGAAGAAAGAAAGAAAGAAAGAAAGAAAGAAAGAAAGAAAGAAAGAAGGAAAGAAAGAAAGAAAGAAAGAAAGAAAGAAAGAAAGAAAGAAAGAAGAAAGAAAGAAAGAAAGAAAGAAAGAAAGAAAGAAAGAAAGAAAGAAAGAAAGAAAGAAAGAAAGAAAGAGAGAAGCAGAGAACAACGACAGAGGGCGGATGGAACATGCCCTCCCACAGGTTAACGAGCAGACGGGCACCTTTCTGAGTGAGCCCCCGTTCATTACTAAGCTGCCTGCTCAAGGAAAAGCCCACTGGCCCTCCCAGGGACCCCGGCCCTCCCCAGCTGGTCCCCGGTGCCTCCTTTTGGAGAACTTCCTGCTGTCGGAGCCTTGCCTCCCTGTACCAGCCCTTGCCTCCCAGGATTGGTCAGTGGCGATTGAAGTGATTTTGGAAAAAAGCGAGCAGTTTGGCTGTCGTCCGTCAGTGTGCTTTATTTTGAGCTTGGGGCTTGGGGAGAGAGCACGCCCCGGGGGGGGGGGCAGGGGGCCGGGCGGTCCTTTCCGCTGCCTCTCCCCTGCTGGGTGGCCCCTCCTCAGAGGGGAAAGGGCAGCGAGACCCTCCCCGAGGCTGTCCCAGAGCAGGCCCCCCCACCCCCCGTGCCCCAAAGCTGCTCACAGCTTGATCCCGATTTCCCAAACTGGAACCTGAGCCCGCGCAGGCGCCGTGATAGATGTTTCTCCCCATTTCCGGGGCCTGTGGCCCCCCGAGGCTCCCTCCCTCCGGGAACGGCAGCCCTGTTCCCAGCAGCCCAAGGGCTGCCTGAAGGAAGCACGAAGTGGTTTTTCTTGGTCCTGGTTTGCTCTGGAGACTCCCAGGGGATCATCAGCTGGTCCGGTCAGCGAAGGTCAGGTTGGGCCGACTCCTCGGGCCCCAGGCCCGGCAGGGCCACTGAGGGCCAGGCCAGCCCTGTCCGGAGGTCTCAGAAACCCCAGGAAAGCCTGGTCACCGGGCCTGTGGGCACATCCCTGGGGCAGTCCCAGGGCCCTTGAGAACAGGGCCTGGGAGCCCAGCATGAGGGGAGGTTCTCCCTGCAGCCATGATTGCAGGAGGGGTGAGGGGGGCCATGAGCATCTGGGGGTTGGAGGGGTCCTCCCAGGACTCATGGGACCAGGGCTAGGACAGGGAGCATGGAGAAGGGCTTCCCATCCCCTCAGGCCTGGACTCCTGGGGTCCCATGGACTGTCTCAGGGTCAGTCCTGGAGGAGGCCCCAGAGAGCCTGAGGTTTGGGGGGCAGACGACTAAAAGCCGCCAAGCACAAATAGCAATCTCTGCCGTGTCGACTAGTCCCAGCCAGTGCCTGGGGGAGGAACCCTGCTGTGTCCGGTACCCTGAGGAGTCTGGAAGGCTTGGACTTTGTGGCTGCCGGACCCTTTCTTCTCATGAGCTGGCCTCTGAGCTGGGGTCCCTGGGGGTCTGGAGCTGCGACAGAGGCGGGGCCTTGTCTGGGCTTTGCTGGGGGGTGAAAGGGGACTGAGGGGGTGGCTGGGCCCAAACAAGCAGGAGCCCTGGAAGGAGCTCTCGGTCACTTGTCTGCGAACTGCAGGATGAGGTCCACGGCTTCAGCCAGGTTGTTCACATAGCCGTCCGCCTGCACCTCGGGGTGGTGCTCGTCGCTGGGCCTGGGGAGGAGAGAGGATGGAAAGCACGTGAGCATGGAGGCAGGGGGATGCAGGAGAAGGGCTGCTGCAGCGGGGTGTCCCCCCCTTCTGCAACAAGCCTGAGGTCGGGCTTCCCTGTACCCGGGGCTGAGGCCCCCGACCCCAGTCTGAGCCTTGATGGCCTCCAGGATGGTCCCAGGAACATCGTCCATGCTGGTGGGCCTTCTCGGGGCTGCTGGGAGGGAGGGGAGCAGGGGGGCGAGGGAGAGGTGGACAAATCCCAAACTTCCATTCTGTGACCAAGGACATGGTCTCTGCCCTCCCCAGCCTCGGTTTCCCCGTCTGTAAAAGAGCCAATAGTCCCTGCAGGAAGCGGAGGACAGAAGGATGGTGAGGGCACCTGGGAGCTCTGGCTCTGGGGGCCAGGGAGCCCACGTGCCGCTTATCACGTCATCCCGGCGCCGCTCCCCTGGCTTGTTTCACCAGGAACATTCGGGGGCCACAATAGCTCACAAATAATGGGAGTTTCCTTCACTTAAATAAACTGCCTTTTTTCTGGGCATGTTTTCTGCGCTCGGACCCTCCGCTCCCCTGCAATGGCTGCAACAGCTGCCACTTTCCCCACTTCAGGTCTGGATAACGGACACAAGCAGGCAACGCTGTCTTAGGTTAAAACAGCAGAAACTAAGCCAGGGCTGAAGCCCCCAGGCTCGGAGAGGCCTCATTGCCAAGATCACAAAGAAACACAGTCCTGACTGTGGCAGCCCGAGCCACGTCTGACCAGGGAGGGCCTCGAGATGAGTATTTGGCCCCGAGAGTCTCCCACTGGGGGCCTGGAGAAAGGCCCTCCCTTCCCTGGGTGCCTCTTGCTCAGACAAAGGGCCCTCCCGGTGCTGAGTGACTGATGGCTCCTGAGGCCAGTCCAACTACAGTGCCTGCGTCTGCCCGGCACAAGCCGGATTCCAAGAGCCCGGGAACCGCTGTCCCGGGCACACTTTAGGCGCTGCCCGTCAGTCTCAGGGAGGACCAGGAGCCCGCCAGACATTTGTTCTCCCGCCGACACTTGTTCTCCCGCTGTCGGCACATTCTATTTGTTCCATCACCAGGTCGGACGCCTGTGACTTAACAGTATCATTTAAGAAAACGCCTCTTTTTTCTCACTTGAGTGTGAGGGGCTGACGGGAGGGAACCTGCCCTTTGCTGGACGCTTGTGGTCTCGCCTAAAGCCCAGGCCTGCGGCTTCTGTTTGCAAAGCGCCGTCCTCACAAGTGCCCGGAAGTGGACAGGACCAGCACCACCGTCTCTGTGGAGACTCAGCAACGAGCCGGAGTCACACGGCGACTAAGGGCCAAAGTGCCGGCGTTGGGATGAGGACGGCCACCGCTGGAGCCCGGGTCTGGCTCTCTTGGTGGTTCCGAGAGGGAGCAGCAGAAAGAGGCTGCAGCTTCTGCTCCGGCAGCACCGGGTCTGCTCCGAACTCTTTCTGGCCCTGGGGAGAGGGACGAGTTTATCTTGGCCCCCGAGGCCAACGGCGCCCAGGTTAGGGTTAGAAGTCCTCATGCAATCAAGTTCTTGCTCTAAGAAGAGTCTCATCAATGGAATCCCTGTATTTGGACCCAGCAGGATACAGCAAGTCACAACTTAGTCAGGGAGCAAGTATTAAGCACTTGCTCTGGGCCAGGCACTGTGTTAAGTGCGGAGGGTACAAAGAGAGGTCACCCCCCAATTATCCTTGGAGGTTATATCCAAATGGAGGGGAGAAGTGAGTGGGCAGATACCCCCAGAGTCATCTCTGGCCCTGGCAGGAGCAGAAAGGCCCCGGAGTGTGCGATTCCAGCAGGTAACGGTGAAAATGCTTCCCAGGCCCGCAGACAGCAAGAAGGTACGGAGATGCAGGCAGTGGGGAGCCATGTGGGGCCGAGCCAGGTGAGAGCCACAAACTTCGTTTGGAGGAATTAAAGAGCTGGAACACTGAGAGATGTGACGGCGCGGTCGGGAAGGAGGGAGACCCTCGGAGCTGCTCCGCAGCAGCCACCAGAACCATTTGGGATTGGCCAGAGCAGTGGAGATCCCACACGGGAGAGCCGGAAATAGTGGAACTTCACAGCCCAGGGATTAGTAAGCTGGAAAGCAGAAAGTACATCGGGAAGAGCTCTGTGTTTGACGAGAGAAACTGGGAAAACTAGAAAGGGGCCTGGCAGAAAACGGGCCTGTGACACCATATTCCATAGCAATCCAGAAGGGGTAAGTCACTTGAATATTAATGCTCCTACAATGAAACAATGAGAAGAAAATCCGAGCCCCAGGACGAGGAAAGCTCCCATCCCTTCGTTTAGGACTCCCAGATGTTTGTCTGCCGGGCTTCAGGGGGATTGGGCCCTGCCCTCGTGGAGCTGCCCGGTGATGGTGATGGGGAGAAGGGACAAAGGCCCCAATGTGTGACCGGCAGTCATGCGGTGCTGTCCGTGGTGCTGGGGCCGCCAGGATGGGCTCAGGCTGTTTTCTAGAAGTCCCAGTTTCCATGGGAGGGTGGGGGGAGAGAGGGGAGGGTGGCGAGAACTAGAAGCAACCCGTGGCTTTGGAGTCAGGAGGTCAGGGGTCAGATCCTGGCCCTGCCACTTGTCAGTGGTGTGAGTGATGTCAGGCAAGTCACTTCCTTTCTCTTGGCCAATGAGGGGCTCTTTGGGTCATTTCCAGCTCACCACAGTGTCACATCAGGGAGTCAGAAGTGAGGGGGAGAGCATGGGCAGGGCTTTGTCTCCGGCTTCAGGAAGCCAGCAAGGTGGGGGAGAGAGGGAGGTCAACAGACAGAGATGGGGTCTTCTCTTCAAAAAAGGGGCAGCCTGAGCACTGGCGGTGCCGAACGGCGTCCCCCCAACTAGACAGGAAGCTCTTTGAGGGCCAAAGCTCGGGGCAGGAGCTTCTCGGGGTTCGGGCTCCCAGCACAAGGTGTTTGCAAGCAGCCGACGGCCCATCAGTGTGTCAGATTGGTGGCCGGTGTGTGGCCGCAGAATGAGCGGAACGGGCCCGTGCACACCCTGTGCCCCTCAGGGACCAGCGGCGACCCCGCTGCCGCCCTTGCCTCCTGCCCCTGCGCCCAGCCCTCTCCTCCCAGGGATATCTGGAGGCCAGACCGAGAGCAGCTGACCGCTTCATGGATGAGATGTAAAAGGATTAGTGCGCAGCGGGGGACGGGGTGAAGCCGGGACAAAGCGGGACAGTGGGCAGGGACTGCCATAGCCACGGCCGGCGGAGATGAGTGATCAGGCTCCATCTGAGTGGGCTCAGCGGCCAGGGGCCGAGCAGATGGTCCGTCCCCAGCCAGCCCTGATCAGCATCCCGGGCCGAAGCCGTGGCCACCGGGTCTCAGCCTGCAAAGGCAGATTGGGCCGGGAGAACAAGGGACGAGACCACCGCAGACTTGGGGCAGGAGGCTGCTGTCATTCCTCCCTCACCCCCCTTCCCTCGGGCTGGCCTCCCGGGGCTCGGCTCCCCCTCCCAAGCTCTGGGCCCTGTCCCAGGGTGTCTCGAGCTCCCGCCGAGGAGCGGCTCTGCCTGCACCGGCTCACTCGGAGCTGAAGGGCTGAGCTCACGGGCTCCACAGGGTCCTTCAGGGACCCCCCACCTCCGGCAGCCCGTTGGCACCTCTCTGTGTCTCCTTTTCTCACTGAAACCAGAGCCCCTTTCACCTCAGCCACAGGTCAGAGGCAGAGCCCGTCAACACAAGGAATAACAGGGAGCTGTGGAGGGGGAGGAGGGTCGGCCGACCCTGGAGGCCTCATTCTCTCCTGTAAAATGGGGGCAGAGGCCGATGACACGGTGGGTGGCCCCGGGCCAGGAAGAACGGCTTCCGTTTCTGCACCAGATGCTCCTGTGACCCCAGCGGGGCAGGTCTCAATCCCTCACTCAGTCAATCTCACCTCAGATGCCAACTCGCCAGGGGGGACAATCATGGGGGGGGGCTCTCCAGCCTCTCTTCCCCGTCTGCCCCAGGCCCAGGAGCTCGGCCTGGTCACGGGCGGCAGCCCCGGTGTCTGGGCTCGGAACCAGGGAGCAGCCGGGCCCCCTTCCCCTGGGAGGAGGCCCGGGCCTTTCCCCTTTCCTGGCATCTGTGCCCTGGCAGCGCTGAAAGCTTGGCCCGGGGGGGGGGTCCCTGAGAGGGCCGGACAACTCCCCTTTGTGGGGCCACGTGGGGGGGGGCAGGGAGCTCCCATCTCTGGCCCAGGCCGGGCAGCCGGAGCCCTGATCCAGGCGTCCCCTCGCTCTGTGACGTGATGCCTGGAATTAATGGCCTCATTATATTCTGACAACAAACGCCAGCTGTGTTCGGCTGTGTTCGGACCACGGGCCGAATACAGTGCACTCGGTGGTCTGACAGCCCCCCCCCCCTCTAAAAACCCTGGTTATCAAGAAGAGCTCATCAGGCAGGGAGAGGGGGAGGCCGTATTCAGGAGGGTGCCGGGGAAAACAGAGCACGTGGCGGGCGAAGGGAGGGGCGCCTTTTGGAGAAGGAGGATGCATCCCTTTTAATGTCCCTGGGCCCTCCCATGGCTCTTGATTGAGAAGCTCTACCCTGGCAAAGAGCTGTTGGGGCTCCTGGGCGCTTTTAACTGAATTGTCTTGTTTATCACGGCAGCATCTACACGGACCCGGGAGCACAAACGTGTTGGGCCGGTCTGCTGAACGTGCAGAACGTGCGCCGTGCCGTCCCCTGCTCCCTCCATCAGAACTCGTCCCTACGTGGCCCACGGTGGGCACCCGGCGAGCGCTGACTCCAAGCTCTAAGTATTTTGCCTTTGAAATACAGCTCAGGAAATGATTCGGGGTCCCCAGTGACGTGCCAGGGGCGTGCTGTCATTCACAGAGAGATGGAGACCCCCCACCCGCTGCAACCTAGAACTCAAAATATCCTTGAATGAATGAATGATGAGCATTTATTAGGCACCTATTACATGCCGAGTGCTGTTTAAGCCCCTGAGCTAACCTCAGGATCTGGCAGAAGGGACACAGAGGGCACCAGGTCCCGCCCAATTTTTGCCCAGAGGAAGGAGATGATTCTGAGAGGGGGCACGGGTGGAGATGGCTCCCCGCCCCCACTCACCAGGGGGGAAAATCCTGACTGGCAGAGGCAACGTGACTCCCGCCCCCGCGCCAGGAGCGATGTTACTACTCACCTTTTTCTTGTAATGACTAGAAACGCGCGCCGTGGGAAGTTAACGGGAATAATGAGAGTTCACAGTACACTTACATCACAACGTCAAAGAAAAATCTTGAATTTCCACTTTCATGGAAGTTTTAGCCAAACAAAGTCCTGCCTCCCAAAGGGCCCGGATGCCCTCAGACTCCAGATGAGCGACGGCTGCAAACAGTGGCTTTGGGTGTGTCAATGAAGGCTCCATTATTTTATTTGTTTTACTATAACTCACTCCCATTTTTCCTGTCTGTGCAAACACGCACTAGATACAAATGATTATAAGCCAATATTACAATTTCACTTTGAAATAAAAATTTTCATTCTACGCCCTCGATTTTCCCAACCTCCTGGATTAAACACACACACACACACACACACACACACACACACACACACACGTGCACACTCCCTCTCTCTCTCTCTCTCACACACACACACACACACTCACACACACTCACACACTGACACACACTCTGAACCAATCACTGCAGTTTACGCCTTCCCAGTATCCTTAAATTCTGGCCCCCTCCAGGGCTGTAGCTTTGCGCTGTGTCTTGTGGGAAGGCCCACGCACTGACCCCACGATGCACAGCAGGTAAGTGGGGTCGGGCCGCCCTCAAGTGAGTCCCGAATCTGGAGACACCCAGGTAGATCCAGGGCATGAGTCACGGGGCAGGGAAGTGTCTGGGCAGACACTTAACACAACAATCACTGTTGTAAAAAATGATGAGGACAATGAGGGTTATTGTTCCCGGTGATGGGAACAGGAGAAATTTCTCTCGTGGGTCGGGTTTGCAGAACACCACCTCTGTGATCTGTGTAACAGCCCTCCGGAGGAGCACTATTTCCCGGTACTGATTTTATAGATTTACCCATATTATAGATAAAGAAACAGAGGCAGGATTGAACTCGGGTCATCTGAGCCAGGGCATCCTCCCTTCTCACACATATTTCAGGCTGCTGTGGACTTTTTCTTATATTATAATAATTACATATATATATATATATATATATATATATATATATATATATATATATATATATATATATATATATATGTAGTATCAAGAGTCGTGGGCCTTCCTCTCTTTCAATGGGCTAAAACAACCAATGAATCACGGCAACACGGACGGAGCAAGTCCTGCCTTTCTTGGGGAGCTTTGGGCCCCTGCCTTAAGGGCGGCTCTCCCTGGGCTCCTGGTCGCCCACTGGCTGCTTCCCGAGGGTGGGAACGCTCCTTCTCTGCCTCTGGCCCAGAGGAGTTAGGGGAGTGTGGGACCGTGCTCTGCGGGAGCACAGAGACAGGAACTCCCACCCAACAAAGGGGCTTCCTTGCTGTTGCCTCCCTCTCTCGCCTCCGTGCCACTCTGTGCCCAAGCTGTGCCCGGGATGCCCTCCTTCCTCCCTCTTGGAAGCCCTGGGCCCTTCTGGGCCCCCTCCCTTGCCCCCAGTGGAAATTCTCCCTTTTGTCTTTGTGTCTCTGCTGCCTGACCCAGTGAGTGCACACAGTAGGTGCTTAATCAGTGCTTGTTGACTGGCCTTTAACTTGAGCAGCACCAGTCTCCACCAACAAGGTGCTCCCAGTCTTGCTTGTGCCAAACCCGCCTCATCCTTGCTTGAGGCCGGAGCAGGAAAAGGGCGACGCAGGCCCCGGCTCCGAGGGCCAAGCTTCCCCACGGAACAAAGGTCGCCTTTCTGATGCTCGGCCGAGTCCTGTGATTCAGCCACTTGTGAGTCATGGAGCACCCCAAGAAGCGACGGGCGCTCTCCGAAGGGCATTAGAGGCCCCCTGGCGGTGGAGGAGGCTGGGAACCTGCTGCGGGAGGCACCGTGCCAGGGACAGACCCGCCCGGTGGGGCCGAATCCCCTGGCAAGCTCTAGGGCACTGGCCATTTATGTCGTTTGCACAAGATTCTGCAGAAATAAATAAATGTGGGGTTAAACTAGGCTAAAATGGATACCCTGGGATCTCAGGGCATAGAGAAGTACTTTTAGAAGTCCCTTCCTCTAATTCATTCATTTTACAGATAGGGAAACTGAGGCACACGGATGGGGGAAGCGGTTTGCCCCCGTCACCCCTCAGCTTGGTGCTTCCCTCTGAGACCCCCCAAATTTAACCTGCATATAGTTGTCCCTTCCACATTGTGACCTTTCCTTTGTCCACCTAAGAAATTCGATGGGAATCCTTGGGGAGTTTTGTGGAAGCCACAGTCAATGCGCAAAGGGTTAGCCCGGAGACAATATAGGAAAAGTTTAGAAGCTCAGAAATGAATGTATATATATGGGGGGGGGTTATATATATATATATATATATATATATATATATATATATATATATATATATATATATATATACACATCTCAGTCCACATTTTACAATGAAGAAAAAGACAAAGCCCGGGCTTCTCTGGTGAAAGGCAGGGCCAACAGCATCCCAGCTCGGGGGTCGCCGGCCCCCATGATGAGGAGGGATGACTGTGGGTCCGGCACGCAGCCGTCCGCAGGCTCCCTCTTGCCCTGGGCCCGGAGCTCCGGAGGGAGGGAGCCTTTGCCTTTCTCCGTGACCCACATAGAACTAAGTGGAGGAGACGGGCCCGAAAAGCGGCTGTGACAGGCCCAGAGCCGCCTCTTCAGCAGGGAAAGGGCTGGAACCCAAGCTGGCCCTGCCCCAGGAGTCTCCACGAGGCTCCCCTTCCTCTCAAGACAAGAATCAGAGACTTGGGCAGAGGAGGAGGCCTTGGGGACTCATCCACAGGGAGACCCCCCACATCCCACCCCTGACAAGCGGCCGGTCAGTCTCTGCTTAAAGGCCTCCCGGGAGGGGAGCTCCCCCAGCTCCTGAGGCGGCCCTTTACACGTGGGGATCCCCTGAAGAGCTGTCAGAGTCGCTCCCGCTCTCAGCCAAAACGCAGCCATCGGGGGCTGCCACTTGTAGGCTCACTCCCAGGGTGGGGGCTATTAGCCCCTTTGCCAGGGCCGGGTATTCAGGGATAAGAGCATGGTGTGAGCCAGGCCGCTTGGGGGGATTCCCATTAAACTCACTGATAGGACCTGAGGACCGCGGTGCCGGAGGCGCTCACTCTCGGAAGCCAGCGCGTCCCTTTGTCCGCCTTTGTGCTGCTGCCTCAGTCCCTGCTGCCGAAAGCAGGCCCTGGGAGTGAGTCAGGGCGACCGTGTGGGGAGAGGCCCCTTCCAAGCTGCAGGTTTGATGTACAGCGGATTGGGCTCTTGTTTGGGACGTTCTCTCCCAGCCCCACAGCGGCCTGTCTGCATCCCAGCGGCCCCCGCCCCCGGCTCTGGCTGAGGAAGCATCGAGGCACACCCTGGCTCGTGTGGAAGAGAAGGGGCCCGACTCATCCAGACGATTCCGGGAGGACAGATGTCAGGATGCTCCCGTCCCAAAGGCAGCGGCTCCTTCTCGGTCCCTGCGGCGACGGCCGGGACGTCCGCGCTCCCCACGGGCTAACGCTAGCGCGTCCCTGTGCCCCCTTGGCGCCGAACGCCGGCCTCTCAGCTCAGGATTATGGGCAGCTTTTCAGAGGCTCGGTGTTACCTGGGCCCGTGGGCTGGGGGCACACTCAGTGTTACCTGGGCCCGAGGGCCTGGGGGCAGCGCTTCGTTTTTCACCAGTGACTAGGACGAGGACGTTGGCGACGGGCTAAGCCCACGACCCATGGCTGGGAGGGACGGCTGAGACCCTGGAGATGAGATGGGCCCGCATCTCATGAGGTGAAATTCTATTCCACCCCCGGCCTCCTTGAAGACGCAGCCTGAGTGACCCCTCTACACTCTTCCCGGTTCTTCCGGATGCCGCCCCCCCTCACCCCGCACCTGCTGCCTCCAGAGGGCCGGGGTCTCTCTCCCGCTCATGCTCCCGGAGCACTCCGGGGATGGCCACTGATGCACCCCCGGGCAGCGCCCTCCCCCCCGTGGCTCACTAACCGCCCGGGGACCCGGGCAGCCCCTCTGCATGGGGAAATCTGCCCATTCCTGGGCTCCAAGGCCGGTTTGGAACCCACCTTGTCCCTGCTGCGCCGGGGGGGGGGGGACCAAACTTGGCTGTGTGGGGGTCTCACAAATGAGCCTCTGGGAGACCCTGGGTCTGGATGGTGATGCTGGGTAGCAATGGGGGTCCGTGGGGGAACCGCAGGCTGGCTCAGCCGCGACCCCGACAGGACCCAGGGACAGCCGGGAACCCCCTGGAGGGGTCAGGGGAGGGGGCTCCGCGGGAGAACCTTCACCCCCCACAGGGGATATGCAGAAATATGCCCCTGCCCACAAGGAGCCCCAGCCTGAGGGGGGGGCAGCCCGCTGCGGCCACGTGTGTGCAGGAGCAAAGATGGGGAGAACTTGGGGGGAGGGGCAGGTGGGGGTGGGCGAGGGCCCACGAGCAGTCCCGGTGCTGCCGTCCTGCCTGCCACCATCCCAGGCCCCGGGGGGGGGCGCCTGGCAAGGCCTCGGCCCCTGGGGACACGGCCCCTCCCTGCCCGGTGGCGGGGGGTGGGGGGGCACCTTCAGCTCTCTCCCACCTGGTTCTGGAAGCAATCTCGTCCTGATCAAAGGCTCTGGGGAGGAAGCTTGGAGGTCACCGGGCCCCCAAACATGGGCCAAGAGAGAACAAAGCGGGGGTGGCAGAAGGGGCGGGGCTCACAAAGCAGCGGGGGCTCTGACGAGGGGTCTCCTGGTCTTCCTGCTCCTCAGGCTGGAAGCGCTGGGTGGTTTGGGGGCCTTTATCTGTCGGCTCCAAGCCAGGGAGGCTGGGGGGGGGTTATCTGCTGGGGGGGATCTTTCCCATTAGTTCTGAGCCGGTGGGTGGTTTTGGGGGCTTCACCTGCCCCCAGCAGCAGCTCTGAGCCAGCGGGGCTGGGGAACAGCCTGTGTTGGGCTCACGACACTGTTATCGCTGACCCCAGAAATGCAGGCCGAGCCCCCGGCCTGGCCCTCCCGGCCTGGGCTCCCCGAGCTGGCCAACAACAGGGACTGAGCCTTCAGGAAAATCCATTTGGACTCCCTCAGAGCCCATGGGCTTGGAATGTGTTTTTCTCTCCCGCCCCCTGCCCCCGCCCCCTGCCCCCTGCCCCTTGCCCCCCGCCCCCCACGGCTGGAGGAGGAGGGAGAGGTCAGGGGTGCCGGGGAGCTCCGGGGGCGCCCCCTCCCCGGTCCCAGGGCCAGCCGCTCACAGATGACAGTTACTATTTCCTGGCCCAGCCGTCCACACGGTCCGATCGTTCCCATATGTCGTCCCAACAATGGAGGCCGTTCTCTGGGACACGTTCCCTCTCGGCCTCCGGGGTCAGGCCCCTAATTACAAACAGGCCCCGAGGAAGGGGCTGGGGATCCATGGCACCGATGGGGGGGGGGAATCTCCGGCATCGGGGCCAGGCTAACACAAAGGGTCGGGCCCCGGCCTCTCGGCACTGAGCCCCTGCCCCACTTGATCACGGTCTGGGGGACCCGGTTCTGAGGGAAGCTCCGCTGCCTGAGACGCTCCCGACGGCCCCGTTCAGGGCGGATCCGCCCGGTCTCGGCCCCTCGGGAGAGGAGCCGGCCAGAAGCCGTCAGGGAGGCCCCGGGAAGAAGCCGAGCCGCCCCGGGGGTCCCGGGGGCTTGGGAACAGCAACGTCTGCTCCCGGCGCCCGAGGCCGCCTCGGACCCCTGGCCTTGGTTCTGAGCCGAAGCTCCGGGCCTTCCTGCCGGGCTGGTCATGAAGGGGAGACGGCCCCGGCCCCAGGCCCGGCCAGGAGGGTCCCTGGGCCCGGGCCGGCAGAGGCTCCAGCCCCCAGGCTCCTTCCTGCTGAGGAGCCCAGGCCTGGTCGGCCCCGGGGCCTGGAGGAAGGCTTGGGCCTTGAGAGACTCAGAGCTGCATCGAATCTCACCTCTGATGTTTATACCGGCTCACCCTGGGCTCAGTCTCCTCATCTGTAGGATGGGAATGATTGTCATCACACTCCCTGCCTTGGCTGTGGTGCTAAGGAAAGAGCCTCGAAATCCAGCTCATGATTATCAGCGATACCGGTGGGATCCAGGTCCAGAGTTTGGTTCTGGGGTGTGGGGGCCGGGGGGCCTGGCGGAAAGCGCTGGATGCGGGGTCAGGAGCGCTGGTTCCACCAGAGGGCGCGCTGCAAACTCTCTGGGGCACAGTCTCCTCATCTGGGAAATGGGGGCAACGAAGCTCATGCTCTTCCCTTCCCGGGAGGAGAGAACGTACAGGGCTTCGGAGCTCCGGAAGTGGGAGTTATTTTTAGTGCCCTAAGTAGGTCAGTTAATTTGCCTTTTTTCCAGGACCACAGGCTCTGTTCCTTGACCCCGGCTAACCCCAGTCTTACAAAAATACTCCCTGAAGGGGGGAAGGGCCCTGAAAGTATGGATGCGTCAGGGCAGACCCGTCCCTGTTCCCTGGAAAACAAGGTCACGCGCCAGGGCAGCGGCTCTGCAGTGTCGGAGAAGGAGAAGGCTCCGAGGGACCGTGGCAGCCCATCCCTCCATTTCACAGACGGGGAGACTGAGGCCTGGAGAAATCCAGGGTAGGGCCTGAGATGACCAGCGGCCGGGTCAGACCAGGATTCGCAACCAGCAGATCCCAGTCCAGGGTTTTAGCCACAGTCCCAGTGGGGGGCAAAAGCCCGACCCCGCCATGCTCCTCACTGCCTCAGACACAGGGGGAAGGGGGCCCGGTCACTGCTTGTCATGGAAGGGACACTTCCTGTTTGACTCTGATGGTGGCAGCGCCACCAAAAGCCCCCGGCCCCCGCACCCACCGCGGCTTCAGACCGGGGATGAGCTCCGGATAAGGGCCGTCTGATGGAGTGACCCATGATGGGGATCGGAGGGATCCCACGGGCACAAGGGGAGAATCCGGGAGCTGCCGTCTTGTCTAAAAGCACCAAATGCCCTTCTGTGGGTCAATAAATATGAGCCCGGGAGCTCCTGTGTCCCCTACGTTTCCAGTCACTCGTGCAATTGCTGGTGGAATATCCATGGCAACGCCCGGCCCGATCCTGCCGACTCCTCCTCCGGACTCTGATGCACATTCATCTCTGCCCGTGTAACTGTGCTTTATACCGTGGGCAGGTAACACACACCGCGTCTCCATAATATACTTACAGTGTGCAGGGTAACACAGAATGTTACACAAATAGGACGGGGCACACGGCCCTGCTGCAATGCCCTGGCTGCCTCATGGGATGTTAAGTGCGAGATCCCCCCGGCTTCCTCCCTGCCCTCCATATCTCCTTCCTCTCTTTTAAAAAGCCTGAAGATTACTCTCTCGCCTCAATGTCCACAAAGCGAATAGCTGCAGGACGGGCTTCCTCTGCGCACACTTGGCTTGGCGCGGCGGCTTTTCCTGTTTTCGTTTTTAGTCAGGCTCTTTTTCACATCCTCCAGAAGCTCATCTGGGACAGTGACCTCAGAGCCTGAATTTAGCCATTCTTCCGTCCGTGCTAGAGAAGGGGGCAGGGGAGAAGCGGTTTTAGAGCACCTACTATGTGCACCATGATGTTAAAAAAAAGTCCCAATTATCTATCATCTCATTGGACAGTACAAAGTGTTTGATGGGAAAAACCTTTGCAGGCCTTTTCCATTGTCCTCTGTGCCCTCCTTCCAGTGTCGGCCTTAAATGTCCTTGATGTGATTTGAATTATTTTGGTCCCTAATCAACTGGCCTGCTGGGTCTTGCCTACGCTGAGTTTGAGCTGTTTTCTGAGCCAGTGTTACTTGTCATGTTCAAAGGACCATGGATTTAGAGCTAGAAGGGACCCTGGGTTGGCCTGCAATCCTCCCATTTTACAGAAAAGGAAACTAAGGCACAGAGCAAGGTTGCAAAGCCAAAGTAGGCTTTAGACATAAGCCTTCTAGCTTCAGGTTCTATCCCCCATGCCAGGTGGCCTCTTAGCCCAGAGCTGGAAGAGGCCTCAGAGGCTAGTAGTCCAAACCTCCTCATTCTACAGACAGAGAAACTGAGGCCCACGGAAATGAAGAGAAGTGACTCGCTCGAGATCCTGCGGGGGGTGTCCCGGTTAGAACTTGGGTCCTCGGCTGCAGACTCTTTCCTTTCACTGTTCTGTGTGACACTTCCCACCCACTCACCCTCTGTCCCGGTGCCGCCCTCGGCCCCACGTCTCTACCTGGCCCGAAGGTCACGAGCCGAATGGTCGCAACGGCTCCTGATCTCACTGAGTCTCCTGGTTAAGGCGACTGGCTGGTCGCAGCAGCTTCTGCATGGGACGGTTGCAGGGGGTGCCAGCTCCTTCCTCCCTCTTATTTCTCCCCTTCCCCACCCACGCGCTCTTTTTTGGCACCGGGCACTCATTTAACATGAAATCAGAGCTGTTCCCACTGTACTTTTTCTTGGACTCGGCCTTCGCTGCGACTGCTCCCACAAGGCCCGGGCCTGACCGTGCTCGGCCGGAGGATTTTAGCATTCTCTGCCTTGGCTCTAGTTCTGATCCACAAGGGACAGGGCAGAGAGCCCGAGGGGAGGCCTTTGGCCCTTCTCTCTCCTCACTCCTCATTTGCCAGCATGTTTTTGCGGCCCTCACCTGTACTGACATTTGTTCTGAAGTCCCCGAGTGTCAGAGCAAACGCTGCTTTCCTTGGCGGGGCTTCGGGAATTCCTCGCAGAACATTTCTCTTTGTTCTCTGCTATTGCTGTTGCTGCATTAACTAGGATTCTTCCCGACAATTCCTACAAATAATCGCCATGATAAGCAAAGACCCGGGAGAGCCCCTCTGGGGGCCCAGTCCAAGCCCCCTGGTTCTCTGCACCTCGGAGGGGAGCGTTTCTCTGTCCTTCGTTTCACTCTGAGTGCGGATACAGAGGTGGACGCCACCGAGCTCTTCCACTGTGGCCCCTGCGTGGTTACTGAACCGGGATCTCCCATTAGGAGCAGGTTAATGTTTATAGACAAAAACGGCGGGATTCTCAGCAGAGGGGGCTGCTCAAGCCCAGCCGCCGGGGATGTCCAGCGAGGGAGGGAGGTTAGCAGCCTCCCCAGGGGCCGAGTCCCGGCCGGAGGTCGGCCGTAGCTGGGATTCCTCCCCCAGACTCCTCCCTGTGGGCCTCTTACCTCCAGGCCCTGCCGGCAAGGACGCAGCCTTTCCCAGGAACAGGCGGAATTATGGGGCGCAGTGTAATGAGCCCCATTTTATCATGTTATTGCCTGGCTATAACATGCAAGTAACTGGTCTCCGAGGGTGACTTCCAGAAGGGGTGAAATGGTCACTGAGACCTGGAAGTGGCCGCCCTGGGATGCACCGGCCCCGGTTACCTAGCGGAGCCAAGCTGCCCTGGGGATCCCCGAGGCAGGCAGAGCGGCCCCTCAGCCTTCACCGGGCGGCGAAGAAGGCAATGGAAGGTGGGTGCTTAATCCCAGGCATGGAAGACTTGAAAGCGCATCAAGACGCGCTCAGGCTCATTAAATGGAATGTGGCAAATGAAACTTTTGGGGACGCGCTGAACATTAATGCGGGGCCTGTAAAAACTGCCGCTCGTTGTCTGCTGCTGCCTTCCTGTAAATGGAACTGACAAACAGCATCCCACGGAACAGCCATCCCACTGTCCACGCTCCTACCGTCCACGCTCCTACCGTCCACGCTCCTACCGTCCACGCTCCGGCCGTCCCTGGGCAAGGTGCCCCTTTGTTCCAAAATCTGCTGGGCCCCCCTTGTCCGAGGAGTCCAGTCCGATCCCGCCCACTCTGACCCGTGTTCAAGGCCGGTCTCCTTGCTCTTCTTACCTGCCAGACCCCACACTAGTGGATTCTCTCTTAGATCATGGAGCCCTTGGGCTGCCTCACAAACCTCTGAACTCCTCTCAAAATCCTGTTTCCAAATACATAAATGAAACTGTACAGAGAGACTGTGGGGACTGAGCGCGGATCACACACGGGATTTCACTCTTTCTGTTGTTGTTTCTTGCTTTTTGTTTTCTTTCTCATTTTCCCCCTGGTTTTTCTTGGGCAACATGATAACTGGGGAGCTACGGATAGAAGAATCGCACGTGTTTAACTGTATTGGATCCCTTGCTGTCTGAGGGAGGAGGTAGCGGGAAGGGAGGGAAAAATTTGGAACCCAAGGTTTTGCAAGGATGAGTGTTGAAAACTATGTATATGTTTTGAAATTTAAAAGCTTCAAAAATTAAAAATAAAATAAAAAGTGAGACTTTACTAAGGGAATCAATTACGCTGGAATAAAGGTGCAGTTTCCCCCCTTAGAGCCCCTACGATCTCTCCCCGCCATTAAGTGCCTGCTCTGAGGCACTTCTCTCCTGATCGCATCCCCTGTGCAGCGTTTCTGCACCGTGAGCTCTCTGAGAGCAGGAACACTGGTTTTATTGGGACCGGGTTTCTAACATTCAGCAGCGTCTGGTACCTAGCTGACAAATGTCATTGATCCATCAGCCCCTCTCCCTGGTCACCACGCTGCCAGTCAAACTGGGCAGCTCCCCGTACCCTGCACGGCTGCCATCCCTCTGGGCCGGACCTCCCTCCCACAGCCAAGAACGCCCCCCATCTTTTAAAGCCCAGCTCACCCATCACCCGCTTCAGAAAGCCGCTCCACGTCCTCCCGGGGGGAGAAATCAAGCTCCCTCCCCCTTGGACCTTATACGGCAATGAGGCAACATGAGGAACTAGCCCTCTCTGCATCTTCTTCCCTCCCCGCTCAGCTCTCTGGGCCCCTGGAGCTCCCTGAAGGTGGGGGGCTGGTGGGCAGCTCTGCTGGGGCCTGCACACATATGGGCCCTGCACACACATGGATCTTGATCTTCCACACATGTGGGCCCTCCACACATATGGGCCCTGCACACATGTGGGTCCTCCCCACCGCGGTCCCTTTCATGGAGACTCCAGTTTGTCGGTTTGTGGTTCCCAGAACCGAACCAAATCCTGCAGCCGGGTCCCTCAGAATGAGGGTCACTGGGACTGCGAGAGCTCCGGTCCCGGACTCCCAGATGGCCCGGCCTGAGCTACAGCGCAGACCTGGCCTGCAGCAGCCTGCCGCTCAAGGAGGTTCCGACAGGGGTAGGGCCATGGCGAGGCCGTCTGGTCCAGAGCCTCCTCCCGCCCCACGCACCTGGGCCAGACTCGGGGCTAGGCCAAAAACCCCAGGTCCGGCTGAAGCGCCACAGGACAAAGAAGGCCCCAGGAGGCCAGAAACCCTGATGTCGTGACTCCTGTCACACGGGCATAAGTGGCTTATAAAGGCCACTTTATAAGCGCTGGCCCTAAAGCCGAGAAGGATGGGGAGCTGTTTATTGAATGGTCGCCTGCCTGCCCGAGACGTGACATAAAAAGGGCGCATGTGTCCCCTGGCGCGTGGCTCTCCCCAGCCTTGGCCCCTCTGAAACAGAGCCAGATAGTCCTGCTTAATAAATCACTGACTGCTCTGAGGTAATCTTTTCCCAAACTGAAAATAAAAATCACACCTTCCTGCAAACCTGCATTCCCGGTCTTCCTTGGTTCTCACAAACGATTCTTTCAGGTCTAACACACTTTCAGATGGAGCCAAAGAGCTCGGCCAAAAACGGTCCTTGTTGAAGGGGAGGGCACAGAATCCCCCACTAGGCCATGATGCACTGGGTCTACTCAGACCCCCTCGACCTTTTTTGGCCTTCATGAGCTTCCTTTGGAACAAGAGCCAAGAAGGCCCAGAGAAGGACAAGTTTATATCGAGGGCTAGCCTGGGCTCTGCGGGACTCTTGGGTGACAGTGACACAAATGAAATCTGGCCGTTGTCAAACAGGCTTTCCTTTTGACCCAAGGATCTGCGTGAAGCGAGAATCAGGAAAACCATCTGGATGACGGTAGCCATAATGTAAACCAGGCAGTATGCTCTGTTGTCATGATGACTAAGCATGCTCCTGGAGGGTGGGGAGATCTTCTGGCCTCCACTGGCAAGGTGAAGATGCTGTTGCCCGTGCTATCAGTCACCAAGCCAGCTGACTTTGCTGGGAAGACCCGGATTCCAGTCTCGGCTGGCTCTCTGATCACAAGCTCTGGTAAAAACCTCAGTTTCCTCACCGGTAAATTAAGAGAATTAGACTTAATGGTCTCTAAAGCCTTTCTGTGTCCAAATCTCACTTAAAGGATATCAGAAGCAAGCTCAGTCTGAAGAGACCAAAGATCAATGGAGAAAACATGGCAAGAGGAAGGGGGGAGCAGCAGCACGGTGACTGACAGGATTCACAGCAAGGTGTGTGGCTCTCACTCTTAGAGGCTGCATCTAGACAAGGAGAGTTGGGCACAGAGGGAGGCCCGTGAAACCTTAAAGGCTCAGGGCAAGATGTTGGCATTGGGCTGTGTGGGCCTGCAGGAAAGGATTTAGGGAAGAGCCACCGTGGGGATCCGGCAAGATGAGAAGCTGGGAAGGGCTGCAGTCTGCACCACTGGGGAGGGAATGCACCCCAAGGGCACCATGGATCCAGGTCAGACAGTAGAAGGAAATTGAGATAAAAGGCTGTCCATGGATAACTTCTCCTTTTAATGACTCCATATGGGTCTGAACTTTGTGAGCTAGTGACATGGGGAAGGAAGGGAGGAATGGAGGGAGGAAGGAAGGAAGGAAAGAAAGAAGGAAGGAAGGAAGGGAGGAAGGAAGGAAGAAGGGAAGGAAGGAAGGAGGGAAAAGAGGAAGGAAGGAATTAGTGTCTGAGGCCAGATTTGAACTCGGGAAGATGAATCTCGCTCTATCCACTACGGACCCATCCGGCTGCTCAGTAGCTCCTGTACCAGGCTGACTAGTGCCTTAGAAGAAGGGACCCTGCTCTGGTCCCCCCGTCCCTTGTTCTGAGGCTGTATATGCAGTGGGTACACGGTGAGTGACATGGGTGAGACACTAGCTTGGCTCATTATGGGCCTCAGTTTTCTTGCCTGTACAATGAGAAATTCTGGACCCACTGAGTCAAAGGGTTGTGGGCCGGGTAAAGCTCGAAGCGCCCAGACAGGGCACCCATTATTATCTTCCTGACCAGTCAGCCTCCTCGCCTCCCTGTGCCTCTTGTCTCAGGGGATGCACCGAGACCTGGCTGAGTGATCGGCCACCAATCCCAGCACCTGCAGGTCCCGGGCTGCTCCCAAATGATGCTTCATCTCTGCCACTTTGTGAGGAAGGTGGCGCATGTGGAGCCTCTGAGGGCTGTGCGATGGCCCTTCTGGCCTGGTTCAAATCTCATTTAAATGCCTCTGAGCCCCCGGTGTCAGGAACAAACAGACCCAAGCCTGGTCCCCAGGGAGCCCGCAGCCCATTTCCAAAGGAAGGATTGGGGAGACTGTCTAGGGTAACCCCATTCCTCTTTTCATTGAGGAGGAATCAGAGACCCGCAGGGCAGAAGACATATTAAGTAAGATGGTAAGGGGGGGGGGAGTTGAGATTTGAATCCACAGCCGCTGATTCGAAATCAGGGTTCTCTCTGCCTTCTCCCACATGCACAGAGTTGGGGATGGGGAGCAGCTTGCCCCACTTGAACTGAGGAGTCACGAGGGTCCCCACTGAGCCCCTGCCCCAGGACAAAGCTCTGTCACTTCAGAGAAGCCACACAAACACCCCATGGGCTCATGGGGCCCTCTGGGAATTGTGGGCTGAGGGGCAGGCGCTGGGCGGCCCAGGCTTCTTCCTGTTTTTCTAAAAACTGGCCCCAGAGCATCCTTTTTGTAAAAAAAATATATATATATATATATAAATAAATATATATATATAAATATATATATATATATCTTCTACTCAGCTCAGCCCATTTGTTCTGCAGAATTAGAGCATCTTAGAATTAGGTGGGCCCTTGGACACCCCTCCCCCGCCAGGACCCCTCCCACAGTATCTTATAGGGGAGAAAACCCAGGGACTTCCTAGTTCCACAGTGGGAGAATGGCTAAGTGAAACACCCAGGCTGCCTTGTTCCTCCGTGGCTCCCTCAGATCCCCTCCCCGCTCTGGGGCTCTTTCCTCATCTGGATAACAAAGGGACTGGACCAAGGGATGACCAGGGGGTCCTGCAACCCAAAGTCCTGAGATCCCGCGGGGTCTCTCCACCAGAAAGCCTTCACCTCGGGGCCCAGAAAAGGCTGAAGATGGGGTGGCCAGAGGCCAGAGAAGAGGGTCTGAAATTGTCCTGAATCACTCAATTGCTGAAGAGAGCTGCGTCCATCCCATAATCTTGTTGCTGTGTACAATGCTCTCCTGGTCCTGCTCTCCTCCCTCAGCATCAGTTCCTATCAGTCTCTCAGGCTTCTCTGAAATCCTCCTGCTGGTCATTTCTTACAGAGCAATAATATTCATATACCATCACTTATTCCATAATTCTTCAACTAACGGGCATCTGCTCAGTTTCCAGTTACTGGCCACTACAAAAACAGCTGCCACAAACACCAGCTCTGGAATCAGTTCAAACCCAGCCTCAGACACTTAGCACTTCCTGGCTGTGTGAGTGACCCTGGGCAAGTCACTTAACCCCAATTGCCTCAGCAAAAAAAAAAAAAAAAAAGAAAAGAAAACTATAAGGGTTACTACAAACATTTCTGCACATGTGGGTCCCTTTCCCTCCTTTAAGTGTGGTCCAGGCCCAGTAGAGACACTGCTGGGTCAAAGGGTGTACACAGTTTGAGAGCCAGAATCCCTCCACAACTCCACCAACAATGTATCAGTGCCCCAGTTTTCCCACATCCCCTCCAACATTTATCACTGTTTTTCTGTCATTTTAGCTAATTGAGAGGTGAGAAAAGGCGCCTCAGAGTGGTTTTAATGTGTGTTTCTTGAATCAATAGCAATTTAGAGCATTTTTTCCATAGGACTAAAAATGGCTTTAATTTCTTCATCTGAAAACTGTCAGGCTGTCTCCACTTATCACCTAGGGAACAGCTTGTATGGGAGTTTGAGTCAGGGATGGCCTCCCAGGGTAGCAGGGCAGAGGGAGGGTATGGAGGACCATGACAAGAAGTAATTAGGGGTAAGATTGGCTGGAAGATGGAAGGTGAAAAAAGGAAGAGTTTGGGAGCCTTCTGCAGAAGGGAGGGGGCCAGAACCGGCCTGAGCAGGGGCTGTCCCGGTGGGACGTGGCTTCGGGAAGATTGCTTCGCAACTACGTGAAAGGGGGATGGGGCTGAGAGAGGAGAGGCTGGAACCCAGGAGCACAGAGCAGTCAGGGGGCTGTGGGAGTAGTCTGGGGGGAGATGAGGAGGAGCTCAACAGACTTGTGGCCAGGGGAAAGGGGAAAGGGGAAAGAATGGGGGAAGGGGATGGATCTGGGGGAAATTGGAGGGTCCTTCACCCTCCCCAAAGTGTCATGGAGCCCTTTGGTCAGCCTGTGATGAGCCCTCTTTAGTATCATGTTTTTAAACACATAACATGAAATAAATACAGAGGATAACAGAGGAAACAATTATTCTGACCTATAGTTATGGGAGCCTCCAAAACCAAGTTTGCAGCTTCCAAAGCCCTGACCCAGCAAGGCCGGGTCTCCTCCCTCTGAATCCAGAGCCTGCTGTTTTTCTCTGGGTCATGTTTCCACAGCTTCACTCCCTCAGCTTGGAGCCTGCCCATGCTTACTAGAGGATCAGCTCTGGGAGGGCAGGGAGCCAGCACAGAACAATCAGGCAGAATAGGAGTCATCCAGGATGTTGGGATGGAGGATTGCTGAGCAGCCTCCCCGAGGGCGAAGAGCCTTCAGCAGTCACTGCTCAGGGTCTCAGTGAGCACAGAGAAGGACGGCCGGTGGGGCGGGACCAGGCCTCTTTTTCCTAGGGAGAGAGGGCCCTCCTGCATAGCAGGAGCTGTCCAGCGAGAGGCCGGAGTCACAGCTGGGAGGAGGCCTCGGGGCCATGTCCACGCACAGGCACCCAGAAGCTAGGAAAATGAGCAGACAACAGAACAAGTTTCTGACCATAGAAAGTCACTATGGTGACAAGGAAGATCAAAACACACTCAGAAGATGATAACAAACTCAAAGCTCCTATATCCAAAGTCTCCAGGAAGAATAATTAGGCTCAGGCCCTGGAAGAACTCAAAAGGAATTTTGAAAAGAGAGAGAGAGAGAGAGAGAGAGAGAGAGAGAGAGAGAGAGAGAGAGAGAGAGAGAGAGAGAGAGGAAAAATTAGGGGAAAAATGAGAGTGATTCAAAAGGCAATACAAAAAGCTAATGAGGAGAAGAATACCTTAAAAAGCAAAGTTGGCTAATTGGAAAGGGAGTGTAAAGGCTCACTGTGGAAAATATTTAAAAATTAGGGTTGAGAAAATGGAAGCTAATGACTTTATGAGAAATCAAGATAGAAAAAAAGCAAAACCAAAAAAATGAAAAAATGGGGAAAAATGGGAAATAGCTCATTGGAAAAACACTAACCTGGAAAATAGATCCAGGAGAGATAATTTAAATATTGCTCTACCTGAAAGTCATGATCAAAAAAAGAACCTGGACATCATCTTTCAGGAAATTATCAAGAAAAACTGTCCTAATATTCTAGAGCCAGAGGATAAATAGAGATGGAAAGAATTTACCAATCACAAAATTATCTCAAAATGAAAACTCCCAGGAATATTATAACCAAATTCAGGATTTCCCAGGTCAAGGAGAAAATACTGCAATCATTCAGAGAGAAAAAATTCAGGTATAGTGGAGCCACAGTCAGGATAACACAAGATCTAGCAACTTCTACATTAAAGGACCAGACAGCTTGAAATATGATATTATGGAGAACAATGAAGCTGGGGTTGCAACCAAGAATCACTGACCCCACTAAAACTGAGAATAATCCAGCAGAAGAAAAGGTGGATATTTGGTGAAATAGAGGATTTTTAAACATCTGTAGTGAAAAGATCAGAGCTGAATGGAAAATTTGATTTTCAAATAGAGGACTCAGGAGACACATAAGGAGGTAATCAGAAAAGTGATATCATAAGGGACTTAATTAGGTTTATCTGTTTACATTCCTCCATGGGAGGATAACTTATTAGAACTTTCTCATTATTACAGCAGTTTGAAGGAATACATATATATATATATATATATATATATATATATATATATATATATATATGTAGGCAGAGGGCACAGGTGTGAGTTGAACAGAAAGCGATAATATCTTTTAAAATGATGAAATTAAGGGGGGAGAGGAGAATTTACTGGGAGAAAGAGAGAGGTGGAATGGTTTTAATTATCTGCTATAAAAAAGGGAAGAAAGCTTTTACAGTGGAGGGGAAGAGAGGGAGAAAATGAGAGAAAATGAACCTTACCCTCCTCAGAATTGGTTCCAAGAGGAAATAACGTACACATTCAATATGGGCATAGAAATCAATCTCACCCTGCAGGAATAAGAGGGGAATGGGATACCAGAAGGAGGGAGGGTGATAAGAGAGGGCACATAGGGGGAGGGAATGGTCAGTACAAAACACTTTTGGGAATGGGCAAGGTGAAAGGAGAGAGAAAATGGAATAAATGGGGGGGGGATATAGTTAGCAATGATAATGGTAAAATGAATTTGAATTCTCTGCTAAGGCCTCATTTCTCAACCAGAGAGGGAACTGAGTGAAATTTATAAAAAAGAAGAGCCTTGCCCCAAATGATAAATGGTCAGAAGATTCGATCGATGCCCACAGGACTATAGATTCAGGCATGCCCTTTGACCTACCAATACCACTATTAGGCATGAATACCAAAAGAGATTTTTAAAAGGGGGAAGGGGAAAGACCTGTATGTCAAAAAATATTGGTAGCAACTCTGTTCTCAGGGCAATGAATTGGAAATGGAGGGGGTGCCCATCAGTTGGTGGCAGGATAGATTGTGCTGTGTGCTTGTCATGGAATATTGTTGCTCTATGGGAAGTGATGGGCAGAATGTTCTTGGGGAAAAAAACAACTTGGAAAGACCTCCATGAGCAAAGTGAAGTGCCCTGAGCAATAGCAATGTTGTGGGATGGTCGGCTGTGAATCTCAACAGTACAATGATCCACGGCTACTCCTCAGGATCCCATCGTATGCAGGGAAGGAACTGATTGTGTCTGAATCCGGACTGAATCCTAAAAAAGACTTTTGGAGAAGAGGGAGTCCAGTCCATTTTGAATTGACTCAAGTTGTAAGTTCTTCATTTCCGGCCTCAAAGGGCCAGGTTCTATCCTCTAGGGCCAAGCAGAACCAAGCTCATCCCTCTTCTATATGATCCCCCTCCAGGTCCAGGAGCCACTAACTAGGACCCCTGCCCCGTCTCTGCCCCATTTCCTCAACTGAGAAAGTCCTCTGTCAGCGGAGATGTTTATCATCATTTCATTTTACAGAAGCACAAAAAAAAAAAAAGATAAAGTGACCTTCCCAGGGTCACACAGCTAGAAATTACTTATGGCAGGGCCTGAAGCCAGGTTCTCTGACTCCCTGCAGAGCTGGAGCCCTTCCTCCTGACCCAGCCTCCTGACAAAGCCATCAGACTGCTTTACCCAGTTAGCCCCGAGCCCAGGGCAGGAAAGGGCGGATCACACACCAGGAATGGGAAGGAAGAGATGCTGAGGACCTTTTGTCCTATCATCCTGCTGAGCACGTCTCTGCTCCTTCCCCCCTTCATCTTCCAAGCCCTTCGTCCCCATAAAGCGCCCCCACCTTTGATTCTCCCCACCCCGGGAAGGTTTCCCTGGACCCAAATCGCCAAAGTCTGTGCCCAAACCGTTGTCCTCCCTCCCTACAGAACGTATGCTTCTTGAGAACAGGGAGCTCTCATTTTTGTTTTTGTAGCCCCAGTGCCTGGCGCACGTGATATGGTTTCTTGTTCAATTGATCAGTCAACTGAGTAATGAGATCTTGGAACCATGAGACGTTAAAAAGTTTGATGTTCCAGAAAAATGACATATCAATCCCAGCCCTGGCTAGCCTCAGTTTCCTCATCTGTAACATCAGAGTCTGAACAGGTTGCTCACACTCTGCTTCTAAAATGAGGGAGGTGGCTCACGAGGCCCTGAGATCCCTCCCAGGTGCAGTGAGCCTCCATTACTCCCAGCATGGAGGCTGTGACCTCTTGGGCTTGGAGGAGTTGTCAGGGTCAGGAGAGGAACGGGCAGAATCGCTGCAAGGGACCTGGAAAACCCACATCCACAGTCCCCAGGGCCTACACTTAGTTCTAGCAGAACACGCCGACATTCCGTCTGAGAAACAAGCCGACCTCACTTCTGGTGACTGAATAATTAACTTGTCACCCACACATACAAGTCATTCTGGCTTAAGTGTTTGCAGCTGCTGCCGAACTGGAGACTCCTTTAAAGGCCTTGTTGAAAAAAGAGGGAAGAAGAAGCTTTTACAGTGGAGGGAAAGAGAGGGAGAAAGTGAACCTTGCTCTCCTCAGAACTGGCTCAAAGAGAAACCTTTAGCTCAAAGAGGACCTTCTGATCCCCAGGGACCTTCTCACTCAACAGATGGGAACAGTCAGCTACCAGGCCTGGCCGGGGGGTCTTAACTTGCAGCTGGGGATCCACAAAGACCCACGAGTGGATGTCTCAGGGCACGGGGACTTACTTTTTTAATACTTTTCAATAACACGGTTGCAGTCGAAAATTGATTTCCTTTCTCCATGTGATCATATTCCTTCAAAAACATTGTTCTGAGAAGGAATCAGCACTGCTTGCGGGGAGCGGGGGGGTGGGGTGGGGAGAGAGGGTGTCTGTCCCACAATCTACAAGTCTGGTTGCCATGGAGCCTGACTCTGGAAGGGGAGGCCACTGGCTTGGGCCCATGGGAGCTCGTGCTCCGTTCTGAGAATCTGCAGTTCTGCCCCTTTGACTCTGAACGTGGTGGTGGTTTTTCCAGACATTCGGGACCTATTATCGCCTCTGGACTTGCCCCCTTGACTGCACTTATCGCATCATTAGCATTTGCCACAAACACTTTAATGGACCCACTGTGTGTCCTCCCCATCCCTCGTGTCTGCCTTGGGTCGTCAGCATGGAAAGACAGAAAAGACAAACTCACGTTCTTAGTGTCCCCCTAACGGCCTCTGGTTAAGAAACCAGCACAGGGTAAGCCCTTTCGGGCTTTTTTTGGGGATTTTCTGTCTGCCCAAGTCCTGGTCGTGAATTAGTCAAAATTCAGTGCAAATGATGAGGACTTGGGCACACGGACTGTGACTCGCAAGTGACTTGTTCAGAGTCACTCAACATCTCAGGTCTTACTGAGTCCGGAGCTAGCGCTCTAACCATTAGATGGTTCGATTTTGATGGGGATTTCTGTCTGCCGAAGTCTTGGTTGTGAATTAGTCAAAATTCAATGGAAATGATGAGGACTTGGGCACACGGACTGTGACTCGCAAGTGACTTGTTCAGGGTCATTCAACATCTCAGGTCTTACTGAGTCCGGAGCTAGCACTCTAACCATTATACCACCAGCTGCCTTTGCCTAGAAGCCTCAGAGCTGGGTGAGGAAGGCCTTTGTGTTGGAGAACGGAGTCACTATCAGACTTGGGGAACCCAGTTACCAGCCGCCATGGGGCTAAGGGACAGAGGCAGGATTAGCACTCGGGTCATCTGGCTGGCTTCTTACGTACTTGCTTCGGAGGCTGGACCTTCGGCCCCAGTACCTTTGCTGTTCCTCAACCACGGCGCTCCTTGGCTAGCATAGTGCTTGGCACATAGTAGGTATTAATGCTTTCTTCCTAAAATGACTTGCCCTAGATCACACAATGGATGATGTCTGGCCCTGGATCACAGGATCCCAAATCTCCCACTTGCCCTTTCAAACTCACCTCTGCAGGATCATCCCCTCCCCTTCATCCCTGTAGTTTCCAGCTCGTAAGCTGGGTCCCAGGCGAATGGGCCCTGCTCAGCCCATGCTCACTGTCTCTCCCTGGACGCACTCCCTCCTTTTCTTGTCAACGTCCCCTTCTCACACCAACGGCCGCTTCCTTCGAAACGTCCTCCTGGATGACACTTGTCTACACATTCCTGCTTACCCGGCCACGCTGAGCCAAGAACTTAATTATTCTCCAATTGCTTCTGGAGATCCATTTTTGTATTTAGAAAATCCCATGCTGGTGGAGCCACAGGGAAGCGGGTACCTACCCCACGCTCCTGGGATCAGAGACAACAATTCGGGGCGGGGGGGAGGGAACACGTAACAAGAGTTGGAAACTTGAGCAAACCTTTCAAGTTGGCTATTTCTCTGCGAGGGCTTTATCCCCAGAATGTCATAAAAAGGGAGAACAAAGGGCTTCTCTGTACCAGAGCACAAGCAAACCTGATGGCCAGAGGAACAAGGGACAGATCTAGAATGGCCAAATAAATCATGGCACATGAATGGAGGGCCACGAAATATTACGATGCTGCAAAGAATGAGAAATACGAAGTCCATGAGGAAATATGGAAAGAATCGGGTGACGTGAAAGTGGCGTAATCCCAGATGAATCTGCACTCACTCCAGCTGAATGGGGACAGATGTCGAATCCACACGTGATTTGTCTATTTGTTATTTTAACAGTTGGCTCCTGTTAAATGGATTTGATCCTTCTGGAGAGAAAGCAAACTCCTCTGTTTGGCATTCGAAGCTCTTTACCGAATGGCCCCAGCCTGTCATTCTAGGCAGCTTTCACCTTCTCCCCCTTCACTCACTGCACCTTCCAGCCAGGCTGGTCTCCGTTCTGTAACACTCCATTTCTCCTTCATGCATCTCACAGGTCATCTGTCCCCCATGCTAGACTGCTCTTTCTCGGATACACAGTAGGTGTCCAATAAATGCTTTTTGCTGAATTTAATTAAACTCGAGATTCTCTACAACTGTTTACTCCTTATTCTTTGTGTTTATTTGGGAAAATCTATTTTTGCTGGCTGGCACTAAGCTTATGAGACTTGTGAAATTTAAGTTCATTTGATTTCCCCTGAAAGACTGAGGTGGGAAGCCCAGCATTCAAAAATTCTAACATCTTTAAAATGAGTCTTCCTGCCCTGGTCTGGTGGGTAAAAGACCTTAAAGACTCGGTCCATACCACCTGCACAAAAGTAACAAACATGGAGAAGAAGGGTAAGTACTGGCCTCCCAGTTTACAGGTGGGGTAATTGAGGCTCGGAGCAGCATCCTGAGACGAGAAAATGTCATCTCAGGAAACTGGGTTCTCCTGATCCCAGGCCCAGAATTCTTCCCTGTGTCGTCCAGTGAAATTCAACATTGCGTCTCCTTTGTCCTCTGATTTCTGTAAAGGTTGAGTTGTTCACTTAAAGGTTGCTTGTTAATTCTGTAAGCAGGCCTGGTGCCAATGGATGCCCCATTCTTCAGCACCCTTTCTGTCCATCAGCCGGGGCACTTCCCACAATCCCCTTTGCCCACTTTCCACCAACTCAGCCACAGGAGTCACTGGGGGAGTCGGGGGGGAGGGATGGCTGGGGAGCTAGCCCTGTTTTCCCAACACAGACTCCCCCACAAAGCAGGGATTCTGCCATCTGCCTTCATCGGGGCTTGAGCTTCCCAAATATAATGTCTGGGCTCACTTTCTCTGGAGTCTGAGCTTGAGCTGCAGCCGCTCTCACTCCAGTCTCTCTGAGTCTCTCGAGTCATTTCAAGCCCTCTCAGCCCTTAAATACTTTAGTACAATTACATCACCACAGCACACTGAGCATGTGCCAAATGTAGAGCATTACATCATTATACTAAGTACTGAGTATGTGTGAACCAGAGAGCCATCATCTCATCACTCCCCCTGAGTAAACACCCTGCTCTAAGTATCCTTGCTTCAAGTAGACTTCTCCAGGGGTCCCCAATATCTGCGGTCCTCTGCCTGGACTATCTATGTCACCTCGGGTAAATCCCAGCTTCTCCACCTACTTGTCCCTCTCCCTTCTGGAGTCCTGGAGGACAAGACGGGGGAGTGCACGTTAAACAAAGTGTTGTGGTACCAAAGTCATTCTAATCAAATCTCACTATTTCGAGCTAAAATCTAAATTATGAAATGAAAAAATAAACTTTCTGCTTCAGCCAGGCCATTTCAGCCTGAGTGTTTGATTAAGGGCTTACCCCGTGCTGGGAGCTACAGGCAAGGGATATAAGGAAGTAAAAGCCATTCTCTTTTGTTGTAAGGAAGTGACTGATTCGCAAATAGGTTCCAAGTGACCGCACACTTACAACTGTTCTGGGGCTGCCTTGGGAAGGGGCTGAGGTAACGGGGGAGGCAGAAAATTTGGAACTCAAAATCTTACAAACGTCAGTGTCAAAAATCCTTTACCTGTGATTGGAAAAATAAAATAGGATTGATATGAAAATAAAAAGAAATCTTGTCTTTGAGACAGGGAAAGGCCTTGTGGGTACAACTGTCCAGTGGGCACCTAGTGCTCAGGGGAGAGAGAGGGGCCTGACATGTTGATCTGTGCGGCCCCCGGACCCGGGGAAGGGGAGATCTCTGAGAAAGTGCGGCGATAAAAGGCGGCGTCCAGGAAAAAGTGGAAACGGCCACACATGGCGGGCAGACGCGGGTACTATTCCAGCTGAGGATGCTGAGGAGATGCCAGGGCAGGGCAGCCACCGAAACTCACGTGGGAGTGTCCAGGAGGAAGGGAAGGGCCATGGGGCTCCAGTCCTTCAGAAAGGCACATTTACTCAACTGGAACTGAACTGTCCCATTTTAGTATCTGCAGATTGACAGCAGGCACACGCCTTCACTCTCTCTGAGTGGGGCCGAGTTTTTTAAAGTCCACATTAAAATGCGGAGGTCAGTCTGGGGAGTGAAGAGCCAAAGACGCCCCCTTTCCCAGCCTGTGCCCCCAAGCCCAGGATGTGGCCGCAGAGAATCAAGTGATGCTCCTGGGACACTCTGAAAGGCTCATGAAAGGTCATGACTGGCCACCTGCCCTCAAGTCATCACGGTGAGGGGCCCAGAATCTTACTGGGCACCCCCAGCAAACTGCACACCTCCCCCTGCTCCTTCTCCCATCCTTAATGTGCTGGCTTTCCCAGCTAGAACCCAAGAGCCAGAAGCAGGGGCTCCTGTTTGCTGAACTTTACATAGCCAGAACTGTCTGGCTCAGAGCACGTGCTGAATAAGGCCGGCTCCAGCTCCACAAATCCATTTGTCTCTGTCTCTCATTCTCTTCTCTCTTTCTCTCTCCCCCACCCTTTTCCCCTCTTTCATTCTCTCTCCCTTCTTCCTTCTCTTTTTCTTTCTCCTCTCCCTCTTCATTCTGCTTCTGTTTTTGTCTCTGTTTCTCTCTTTCATTCTGCTCTTTGTCCCTCCTTCCCCTGGGCAGAGAAGCAAATGGTGGGGGGCTCTCCCTCTTTTCCCTTCCTTCCCTCCTTCCCTCCATCCCCCTTCTCTCTCTTCCTCTGCCTCTCTCTCCACATTCTTTCTCTCTTTCATTCTTTCTTCCCTTTCTCCCCTTCCCTTTTTTTTCTCCTCTCTCTCTCTTTCTCTTTCTCCCTTTCCCCTTCTTTTCCTCTTGCACTCTTTCTCCCCTTTCCTCCCTTTTCTTTTTTTCCCCTCTCCCTCTCTCTTCCGTCTTTGTATCTGTTTCTCTCTCATTCAGTTCTTTGTCTCTCTTCTCTCTTTTTTCTTTTCCTCTTTCATTCTCTCTCCCTTTCTCTTCTTTTCTTTCTCTTCTCCCTCTCTCTTACCTTATTCTCTGTGTACATCTCTCTCTCTCATTCTGTTCTGTCTCTCCTCCATCTCTTGCTCTTTCTTTCTCCCTCCCACCTGCCTTCCCTTTTTCATTCTTTCTCGCCTTCTTCTTCTTTCTGCTCCTCCTCTCATCCTGTCCCTCTGTTCCCATGTTCCTCTCTGCCTGTCTTTGTCTCTGTCTCTAGACATCGGGGCCTCAGCCATGCGTTGACATGGATGACACCTTTCGATCTCTGGGCTCCGGAGAAGATGCTTTCTTGGTCCTGAGAAGTGAAAACCTCTCCTTCTTGCCCCCTCCCGGCTCGCTCCCTCCCGAGAGCCACTGGGCGGGCTGAGAGCTGGGGCCGCCTTCCACAAGGGCCTCCAATGCTCCCTTATTTCTATTTTTTCCCCAAGGAGACTTAAACTTTTCCTTTGGTCAGGGGGATGCGGAGAAGGCAGGGAGAACGTTAAATGAATGAAGCTTCTGTGAAAAGCCAGTGAACTCCTGTCCTGGCTCCTGAGGTGGATTAGAGTCCCCAAAGCCAGTCAAGAGCAATGTGGGCAGGGAACTATATATTTCACACTTGCACATACCCCCCCCCCAGAATATGGGATGGGGCGAGGGGGGAGCGACCCTTTCCCTGCAAGCATCTGGCCTTGAAGCGCTAAGTCAAACAAATCGCACGGGCTGTGGGCAGCTTCCGAAGCCGATTCCTGAAAGTTCCTGCTGGCAACATATGGGCTTTGAGGGTTGGGAATTATGAGCTCATGAAAACAAAGGAGCCCAGAAGTACCTGCGAGGGGCCACGACTGGGGGAAGGGAGGGGCGCCAGCAGAGCCCTGCCTGACGTGGGAATCGGGCCCGGCGTTCCAAAGTACACGGGAACAAGAAGTCACGATTTGCACCGGCCTGGGTAATGAGGAATTACAGACGCCAGCATTCCCGGCAACACGGGTCAATGAAACGTGTTGGGCAGGAGGCGAACGGGGAGACTGTTCTGATTTAGTGACCAGGATGGAAAGAATCAGAGCGGGGGGATTCTGGGATCTGATCTCCAATTAGCGCTCCCAGCCTGAGAGGGGGGACGCTCAAGCACTGGGGCTCCATGGCTGATTTTTATAAAACATTCTCACATAAATTAGCGGCCTGCAGCTCCCCGTTTGCCGTGCTCTTGATGGGGAAGGGGGGAAAAGGGGGGCGCCAAGTCTGGAGCTCTTGTCTAAGGGCCTGGGGCTCAGGGCTAATGCTCTCTCACTAATGAAGCTGGGAAGCTCATAAAAGCCAGGCTCCCTTCTCAGGGCGGCCTTTCTTCCCGGGAGGAGCAGGCTTCTGAAAGCCCAGGCCGCCCTCCACAAGGGCCCTGCTTTTGTGCAGAGGGCAGACACAGTCACAGTTCCCGGCCCAGCAGCACAAACATCCTATTGTCAGCCCGGGCGCTTTGTGCACCTTCCCCATGAAAAGGTGCTCCAGGAACACACACTGTGCCGGTGGCCGGGCAGACGCCGGACGCTCATCAAACTGCCCACGATGCTTGGACACAGAGGCCGGCCCGGCCCAGATGTCCAAGCCCGGAACAATGCGCAGAGGTCGAGCTTCCCGCGGAGGATGAAAAGGCGCCAGGGGGAGCGCAGGCCCTTGAAGGCCGAGCCCGCTGCTCCCACCCAGTGGTAATGATGGGTGCACCGTGAAACCACTTCCAGGGCCTCATTAAACGCACTGCCGGAGAAAGGGCCTGATTTATGGAAGCTGGGCCATGGCTATAAATAGGCCACCCTGTGCTGGTAACACAGCTGGTTGGGAAATCGTGTTTTGTTGAACACAACCTTTGTGTTCCTCCTCCTTGGCCCACGAAGGCAAAACTGACTGCAGGGGCTGCGGGGGGCGGGGGGGTGTCTGCTTGGGCTGCTGAGATAGAGGAGGGCTGGTGCTCCTGCAGGCAGCACAGGGAGGGGGGAGAGCAAGCCCTTCTCTGGAACGACCCCTCCAGCTACCTCGGAGGGGCAGCAGGGTGGCAGCGGACAACCCAGAATCCCCCACGGCACTTAGGGCCAGGGAGCGCCACAGAGGGCAAGAGTTTTCTGCACTTTCTCCCTCTGCCTCCATCTCTCTCTCTCTCTCTCTCTGTGTGTGTGTGTTTCATTGCATTTGTATGTGTGTGTCTCTGTCTGTGTCTGTCTCTGTGTGTGTCTGTCTCCTCAGAGAGAACTTCACTGTGAGGGGCAGCCAATGAAGGCACATCTCAGATCCACCTGAGGGAGATTTACTGCCTCCCTTTCGTGAGGGAGAGGGAACCTGGCCATGAGCTGAGCGCAGAGCGAGCGACTGGCTGTGGGCAGCCTGGCGCGGGGGCTCGCGGGTGACCTAATCTCCCACAAATACTTGCACGCTTGGGTAATGTTTTCTCAACTGATCTCTAGCCCCTTGCACAGAGCGCACATTGTGCGTGTGATTGACGAGGGAGGGGGGACACGCAGGGAGGGAGGAAAGACCACTTTGCCTCCAAGCTGACATGGGAGCGTGTGGGTGGCAGTCTGATTTATGACAAAGTATTTAACAACATCAACAGGAGAAGCTGCCTGAGAGCGACGTTCTCCACAGCAAGGAGGGAGATGACATTGCCAGTGAGTGACCCGGATCTGTGACTGCACGTCTGTATGGGTGACGGTGACAAGGGCAAGCCGAGATGGCTGGGATACCTCTCTCTCCCCCTCTCCCTCTGTCTCCCTCTCTCCTGCTAAGTAAATGTCTCAATTTTCCATCCATCCATCCACCCATTTACCCATCTATCTATCCATCCATCCATCCATGTATCTATCCATCCATCCATCCATCCACCCATCATATCTATCTAATTTATCTGTACTGATCCCTCATCTGTTATCAATTTCACTCTCCCCTATTAACCTCTCTCATCTCTGTATTTTTTTACCTCATCTATCTAATCTGTCCTTCCCAATCTCTGTCTCCTCAGCCGCCCGTCTCTCTCTGTCTTGCCAAAGTGTGAGCTGATTTCAAGCCCGTGGAGGGCCCCAGCCTTTGCCTCCTTTGCTCGTAGAAGCCCATGGTTAGTAGCCGGATGGTTAGCGTAGCGGGAGGAGGGCAGCCAGCTCTTTAGAACCTCTGCTTCCTTTACTAAATAGTAACCAAACTAATTCATCAACAAACCTTTCTCAAGGACTTAGGATAAGTTGGTGCTGAGACACAAGCAAAATGAGCGAGACAACTGTCACTCTCAAGTTTACACGCACAGTGCACAAGTATCCATGTGTGTATCCGTGTGTGTACAGACATACATGTGTGTATATGGACATGGTGTCCCAAAAGACTTAGTGCGGTTGTAAAATTATTAAGGCCCAGAGATGCACCAGGACTTTGGGGACACCCTGTACAAATGTAGAGCTCATAAATCTGGGGTGAGCCGACTCAGAGCAATTAAATAAAAGTTAGTTTGGGAAGGAGAGAGGGCACTGGCTGTGGGGGGGCTCCCTGCCTTTCTCCTGGCTTACCCTGGGCACCCCCAGCTGCTGGTCGCTCCTGGCCCACCCTTTTCAGCATGAGGGTCACGCTCCTTGGCAGATAAAACAGGAGCCACAAAAGTTGGCACTGAGCCCCCCCACCCCCTCTCTGACATCAGCTCTGGAGAATGGCTCTTCCCGCCCCGTGCCCCTGTGTGGGATCTCTCAGAGAATCCTGGGATCTGAGCGTCTGCGTCCTTCTGAATCCCATCAGAACACATTTATGAAGCCCCTCACACGGGCCCAGGGCAAAGCGGGTGCTTAATAAACACTCTTCCCTTCCTTCCTTCCATTCGTGCACCAAAGGGCTCTAACCCCCCGACACGAGATCCATCAGCTGGCCCAGCGATCACAAAGGGAAAAGGACTGATCTAGAAGCACCATCATTCAATCCCATGGAGCCAATGAACACTTATTAAACACCTACTACATACAAGGACTCGTACTGGGGCCTTCAACAGAGTCAACCCAGTCAGCGTTTCCTGAGTGACATACATTGGGACCAACCATGGTGGCCTACAGAGGCAGAAGGGGCGGGCCCGGGACTTCCCAGGGCCCAAGAGGGGATCAGGCCGGGCTCCCCAATTATGAGGAATCGGGCAGGAAAACGGGCCCAGTGTCCAGATGCTGGAGCAAGGCCACGAGCAGCTGGATACCACGAACTCAGAACAATCAGCCCACAGGGGACCCAAGGAGCAAGAGAGACACAGGGTGGGCTTGTCAGAGGGCTGCGTCCAGGTCCCAGCGAGGACCCTTAGAAGTGGGGCAGAAGAAATCATTAAGAGCACAAGAGATCCCAGAATGCTGTGGGATGGTCAGAGTAAGCTGTCGTGTTCCACAATCTCATTGGTCTAGGGGCCGGCCCCTCATCCTATGCCCCAAATCCCAAGCGGAGCCCAAAGGGAGGGCAGGGCAGGCGGCCTCCTTCACTCCTGCCATCCTGGGCCACAGGCAAGTCTACACGTGGCCTCGTGGCCAAAGCTCCATCTGGGCTCTCCCTTAAGCAACTCTGTTATGTGCCTGCTGAAGCCGAGGCAAAAAGAGAGGGGAAACAAGCACATGGGGCTCCCAGTGAGTGACGGGACTGAGGGACGAGTTCTGTTGTAGAGGCGCAGGCACGGGGACCACCAGAAGGCCCCGGGGCCTCCCCCACCGCATCTCCCTCTGCTCCCATGCGAGACCAGGCCCTGAGCAGGGCAGACGGGCAGGCCCGGGGCACCGAGGCCGCTCACTCCTGGGAGGCCCCGGGCCGGCCTGCTGTCAGGCCCAGCCCGGGTGGAAGTCGAGAGCAGCCGAGAAGTGGCCCCACAGACACCCACACGCCGGCTCCCGGGATACATGCAGACGCGCCGTCGGGGCTGCTGCTCTCGCTCGGTTTATGTACGCGTCTGCAGCCATATGCCCCGACACATGGATTGTTCTGTGCGGCAGCAAATATTTTGGCGGCGAGTGTCATCTGCTTGTCATTCTACCCTCCCCCCATCTCTGTCTCTCCCCCTCTCCTTCCTTTCCTTTCCTCCTCCCCCATCTCTGTCTTTCTCTCTCCATTTCTCTTTCTCCCTTCCTCCCTCTCCTTCCTCCTTTCTTCCCCAATCTCCCTCCCTCTCTTTCTCCTCCTTCCTTCTCTCTGTCTGTCACTCCCTCCTTCCTTCCTTCTGCTTCTCTCTCTCACAGACACACACACACACAGACACATACACACACATACATAGACACACACACACACACACACACACACACACACACACGCCTTCTACGATGACAGTGGAAAATCCCACTGACAGATGTGCTTGAAGGAAGCAGGTCTGGGTTTGAATGCTGCCAGAGGCCCCAGAATCGGGGTGTCGGGCGGGCCGGCCCTCGGCCCTGGGCCCTCTGGGTGCAGCAGCAGGGGAACGATGTGGACGGCCTCATCCGGCTCCCACGGCTGGATGATGTCAGCTCGGCTGCTGGGATGCAGGGGTGATTTCCTGGTTCACGGAATAAACAATGGTAGCCTGACATGGGCTTCAGTGTGGACGGCAGCAGATTAGGAGCGTGGCGGGCTGGCCAAAGCCGCTCGATGACGTCAGAGGCCCGGCCCGGCCAGGGCTTCTCTGGGCTCCCCATTCCTCACCCCTAAAGGGGGTGCCCAATTAGATCGGAGCTTCTTAATTGGAGCTGGGATTGAAAATGATTCTGATGACGAGATTTCATGACAACCTTTGCCCTCTTCCATTTCTTGTTTAAAAGCCATGGAAGTAATGGAAAAAGCCCTAATCCTGACACAGGATACAAATTAAAAATAGCAAAGAAAGTCTCTCTCAGTGGAAAAAGCTCAGATGGATTTGGAGGCGCCATAAACACAAGGTTCGGCCCACGGTTCACTCTCCAGATCCACACCTGCAAGTCTCTGGATCCTGTGAAAAGCCCTCGAGCCGTACTTAAGTTTAGGGGAGTAGGTTTTAGGCTCACCCTCAGTGGGCGACTACAGTCCATAGGTGTCCCCAGCCGGCCATCGGAGGGGCAGAAGGATCCGGAACCGGAGAGGGGAAAACCCAGGAGTGGGGAAGACCCCCCCAGGCTGCAGAAACCTGTCCTGCAATAACATTCTATGAGTCTGGGATCCTCGGCTGCATCGTTGATCAACTTCCTAGGCTCATAGATCTGAAGCTGGAAGGGACCAAAGAGGCTGAGTTACAACTCATTTTCCTCATCTGTGAAATGGGTGGGTCGAATGATTGAACCCCGAGGTCCCTGCACTTTGTCGCCCTACCAGCTCCTGAATTCTGCAGCAAAATTGTGAAAGGATTTACATGTCAATGAAGTAACTGTAACTCATCCTAGAGGCAATGGGGGCTACTGGAGTTGTGGAGCAGGGAAGTTCCGGGAGGTGCTTTCCTGGACTTTGAGAGAATGACCCTCCCCCATTTCTGCATGGCCCACGACCCTCCTAGGGAAAGTGCCCACAGATTCTGAGGGCAAGAATGCTTGTGCCAGCTTTCCGGCTGTGGAGATCTTGCTTTTTTACAGGTTCGTTTTAGGGAACTTCTAAAAAGGAAGTGAACATTATTTCATCTGTTCTGAGTCATTATCACTTCCAGTTTAAAACTTGCTCCTCCAGAGGCTTGGATTTCATCCATAACAAAACCTCTAAACAAAGCTCAGACCCACCAAGGGGAAGCTTGGGATCTTAACGGGAGAATACACATTTTTAAAGAAATACAGCTGCCCGAGAGTTATCCAAGAAGAGATCATGGCGGACTGGCAAAAAGAGATCCACTCATTCATTCTTTTATTTATTCATATACCAATTCACTTTTTCCCCCTGAGGCAATTGGGGTTAAGTGATTTGTCCAGGGTCACACAGCCAGGAAGTGTTAAGTGTCTTTGGCTAAATTTGAACTCAGATCCTCCAGACTTCAGCACTGGTACTTTAACCACTGTGCCACCCAGCTGCCCCAACCACCAATTTACTTTCAACCCACCACATCCCCCGGGGCAGAATGGAGCCTCTCTCAAAGAACTGTGGGTTTTTTCCTAGCTTAATCTGGCATCTTTGGATAATCCAGCCAGAACCCACTGGGCGCTGCCCCGTGCCAGGTTGCCCCAAACATTCTGTGTCTTCTTACTGTCCTCCCCCATTACAGGGGAAGCCCTCGAGGATGGGCCTCCTGTGCTTTTGGAGCAAGAGGGCTGGCTGCAGGGCTGGGAAGGGTAGGCAGGGAGGAGAGGGAGGCCGAAGGGGTCAAAAGAAACTGGGAATTGGGGTGGGAAGCTCAGGGCGGAGGGTCCGATAGAAGGGAGTGTGTCCTAAGAATTAGAACTTCCCAAAAGTGCCCTCTATAAACAAAACCAAGAGTCCTGCAGACTGATCAGACACCAACTTCCCCCTAAGGAGACTCCTATAAGGAGCTGGGATGCAGGGGGCCCACCCGAGATCACAGCATGGGGCCGGTCAGGAGCCTGACTCGGACGGGGCACTTTCACTCCAACCTGTCGGGGACGGCCAATCACAGAACCGGCTAACATCCACGGGGTGTCTAACCACCCTGGGCTAAGCGCTTTACAGTTATTATATCATCTCCTAGTAATAAGATCTAACATTCACAGAGTATCCAACAGCCCTGGGCTAAGTGTTTTACAGTTATTATATCATCTCCTAATAATAAGATGTAACATTCACAGATTATCTAACGGCCTTGGGCTAAGCACGTCATAATTTATATATCTCTCCTAACAATCAGAGCTAACACTGATGTGAGCTGCCAGATGGCACACCAGATAGAGTGCCGGGCTTGGAAGACCTTTATTCACATCTGGCCTCAGACACGTCATGATTGTGTGATTCTGGGCAAGTCACTTCACCCCATGTGCCTCAGTTTCCTCATCTGTAATGAAGGAAATCCTGTAGTCCAGGATTTTCACCAAAAAAAACTCAAAATGGGGTCACAGAGGTTGGAACACAACTGAACAATAAATGTTTTTTATGGTGCAGGCTCTGGGCTAAACGCTTTACGATGATTTGACCCTCACAGCAGCTCATCACCATCTCCAATAGACAGATGAAGAAACTCAGGCTAACAAAGACTTGCCCAGGGTCGCACACAATCTAGACCTTGCTGGCTCTGTGCACTGCAGGACAGTGATTGGTTCCCTGTGTGAGCCGGGCCTCAGTTTCCCCACGTGCAAACCTCGGGGACTGGGCTATGCGGCCTGGGAAGGGGTCTCGCTCTGAGATTCTGGTGGGATAGCAGCCGTCCAGAGAACGCCCGCCATCTGTTGCTGTGGAGGCAGCATCTCAGGCCCTGGAAGCGGGACCCAGCCAGCCAGAGAGAAGCTTCAGGGATAAAAGGTTCCCAGAAACACATTCACACAATCTATCAAAACAATCTGACAAGTGGGGAGAAAGAAAACCAGAAGTGGTTGAAGGGAGCAGAGGCCGGCCAGCTGTCTGTCCCGGGCTGCCTAACGCTCCGCGCTGAGCAGAAATCTCCGCTCCTGGGACAGACAGATGGTTCCGGTCAACAAAGCCCCGGATGAGAGACGCTCCAGCGCCGGCTCTCAGGGCCGGGGAAGAAGGCGCCTCCTCTGCCACCCAGGCCCGGGCTGGGAGCATTTCCTCCTTCCCTCGGCCTCCTGGGCCTGCGGGCTCAGCTGCACGCCGGCTCCAGCCCCTTGGGACGCTATCTCCCCCTCCGGTTACCTCACACACACGTACGTGCACATAAACACGTTGCCTCCACTGGACATAAGCTCCTTGAGGGCAGAGGTGACGGCTGCCCCGGAGCAGACACGCTGACACCTGGCTGGGAAGAAAATAACGGGCCTAGTTCTGGGTCTCAGACCACAAAGACTACCGGGGGGGGGAGTTGCCCCCCAATAAGCAGCATTTTTGTGAGAAGGGCTTGCTGTCCCACTGAGCTCCTCAGCCCCTAAAATCCAGGCCCCCATGGGTAATAACCGCACGGACCCTCTGGGGGGAGAGAGAATGCAGTTACCAGGAGAGGAAGGCAGGGGCAACGGTTTGTATCTCCCCTGGGCTCAGCAGTAATACTCCTCTGCACACAGTAGGTACTTGCTAGGATCTGCTGTTATTGCAGGGGAGGCGTCTGCTGGCACCAGGACAACGTATGGAGGCGGGGGAGTGAGAAGGACCCTTCTACCTCAGCTACCATGGGAGGGCCGGGTCCAGCAACCCAGACCTGACACAATAGCTGGGTGGAGATGTTTAATAAAGGGTCCGAGAATTGTCTGGAAGGAAGAAAGAGAGGGAAGTCTAAGTTCCCACCCCCTTCTCTCCACACCTCACACAGTGGCTGAGCCAATGATCTAGGCCAGTCTGGATCATCTAGAACTTTGTGGCTTTAGGTGCCCTCAGGGTTGGCTCTAGCCTTCCCCCAGAGGTGGCTCTGGATCCTGAATTCCCCTTCCCCAGCCCTCTCCACCTTCCAGCTGGCCCCTCCCCTACATCCCCACTACCATGCTTCTCAAAAGTCACTCCCATCCATTTCCTCTGGTTTCTTCTACGCCAATCATTTGCCAAGCCCTTGGAATCTGGTCTTGGGCCTTGCCTGTCTTTCTAAGCTGGGATCTGGGATCACCAAAGGTTCTCTTCCTGCCTTGGTCTATTGGGCCTCCCTAAAGTGCCTCTCCTATCACTGGGCTTCTGAGAGCCCGCTGTCCCCTCCCCATCCAATCAGCTGACAAACACTGATCCTGTGGCCCTCGGGCTCAGGGTCCTGGGCTGACCCCATCAGGGTCCGAGACAAGAGCTGGGTGATAGGGCTGGCCTGCATCCCTCTCAGGGCCTCGCGGCTGCAGCTGAGCCAGCTTGCCTGACCTGATGTAGCGGGCAGATGGTGGGGAGGGCTGGCCCCTTCTCCACAGGAGTCCCTTCCTTGGAAGATGTCTGTAATGGCTTGGCTGGAAGTAGGACCGTGGCCGGGGAGATTCTGCCACCCCCAGAGCTGCTCTTATCTACTTTTTGTCTGACTTCCAATTTCCTGTATGTTCAGCCATTCGTTTGTTCTTTTTATTTATCATCCTTCCATCCATCCATCCCTTCATCTCTCTCTCTGAATCTCTGTGTCTCACTCTCTCCATCTCTGTCCCACTGTATCCCTGTTTCCGTCTCTTTTTCCCTCACCCCAGACTATTGCTATAGCAATCCGATTGGTCTCCTTGCTTCCATTATTTTCCTTCTCCAACCCATCTTCCACAGAGCGGAAACATTTTGAGTTGCTCAGTCAGCTGTGTCCACAGCCTTGATGAAGGTGGGTCCCAACCTCGGCCCCAAATTTGAACGCTGGCCATCTCTGTGTGGAGGCCCCACTGGGACCTCAGACTCTGCCTTCCTAACTGGGCCTTCCCAACAGGATCCTCCTCCTGACTTCCATATCAGTAGGGAGAGGGAGGTCAGTCTCCCTACCTCCCACCTCCATAATCTACCCTCATGATCAATCATCAAAACCAGACGATTCCATTTCCAATCAGCAATTTTACAATTTGCATGAAGCACATCGCATGTGCCAGACGTGGTGTTTGGTTAAAAAGAAGGAAGAAACAGGTCCTGGCCTTTTGCTGAGGAACACAATTTGTATATGGAGAGGTAGCTGCAAAGTTTGCTCAAGATAACCCCAAGAACATTTCTGGGGGGAGGGGGAGAGAATCTACTGGACAGTAGAAAAAAAGCATTCTATGGGAGATTGCACTTGGGCTAAGCCTTGAGGGAATTAGGAGCATCCTCTCTGCAGCCTGTCCCCTCTTTCTTTTCCCCATTCATACTGTTGTTGTTATTGTTGTTTTTTAGTAACACTGGCTTAGGAGTGTCCATGGACCACCTGGACCGAAGGAAGAAATAGATGATGAGTTCAGGAAACAGATCAAGAACAGAACAGGAGACTGTATCTATCCAGGCATCTGATGGGATTCCCTCTGTCAAAATCAGAGCAACTAATAACTTAATGGGGGCAGCTGGGGGAGCGGCGGATAGAATGTTGGCTTGGAATTGGAAGACTCATCGTATTCCTGAGACATCTACTAGCCGTGTGACCTTGGGCAAGACACAAGACCTATTTGCTTCATTTTCCACCGTTTTCCTGTAAAATCAGCTGGAGAAGGAAATGTCAAGTCATTCTAGGGTCTTTTCCAAGAAGCCCACAAACGGGGTCACCAAAAGTCAGCTGTGCCTGAAAACAATTGAACAAAAATAACTCGGTGCCTTGGCTTACGGTAATTCATCTTTCAATAGGTGGGGGAAGAAGCAGGGGCTATTCTGCTCTAGGCCTGTCTCTTCTAAACAAGAAGTCTGCTTCCTGTGATGGAAATGATGAAGAGGACCACTGCCTCTTCCTCAGAGTCTGTGAGGGAGAAGGATGGAGAAGTACCGCTGGACTCGGGAGAAGAGATTTCAAAGGAAGAATTGAGCCAATTCTTCAGGAAAAGGGAGCTCAAAAGAGACGGGGAAAAATGAAATCCTGAAATCACAAGGGAGCATTTTTGTGGATGAGGAAAAGGAAGACTGGGTGAGAGACCAGTGTAGATGTGCAAAGAGCTTAACAATCAACCCACGTTATTTTTCTTTAGTCTTTCCATTATCGAGCATGTACCTTTTTTTCTCCCTCCCACTTCCCACAACTACATAATTACACAATCCAACCCGCACACTGGCTACACTCTTTGCCCATCCTGAGCCCATCCCCTCTCAGTCGGGAGATGGGCGGCCATCTTCATCATCAGTCCTTGGGAATCATGGACGGTCACTGCCTTGTATTGTGCAGAAAACTAAGAGTGGCCAATAAATATTGTTATTATTTAAAGCTAAATCAAGGAAAAGAGAGAATCAAAGGAGGGACAGAAACGCTGCTGGGCACGGAGGAGGAGCGACAATAAGAAGAAGGTCTAGTCCAAGTTTTGTTCGATCCTATTTTCTCTGTCGAAGAGAAGGGCCTCTAGACTGAAAAGGAGAGAGGAAAAAGTGCTAAAAGGACATTTACACCCAAGATAAATAAGGAAATAGCCAGGAAGACTTAGCTGCCTTTGACTACATGTATGGGTATTAAATCAAACTTAATCCAATGCCTGGTACATAGTAGGTGCTTAATGAATGCGTGGTGATCGAAGGAACTGGAAGCAGTGATTATGGGTCCACCATCAGGATGCCAGAAAGAGCAAGAGATGGTTCAGTGTCTTAGTACAGGAAGGATTGAGGAGGGGTGGGGCAGTGGGGCTGAGACAGGGTCTGCAACGAGCGGCCAGTGAGCTGGACTTGGACTGCAGAGGAAATTCTAGACTCTATTATTAATGCAATCATTGTTGTACGCAAAGAAGCGGAAGTGGCAACCACAGAGTGGCAGCCCAGCCTTGCCAAAGCGGGTCATCCCAGACTTGTTCCATTTCCTTTTTCGAGCAGTGACTAAGTGGCTATGAAAGGGGAAGGCCCTGGAGAGGGCTTAGCTAGATTTTAGCAAAGCAGAGTGTGTGGTGTCTTGTGCTTGGAGAAGAGATAGAGGGCAGGGCAAGAGCCCAGCTCCAGGAGTGGGGAACCGGCCGCTGTGCGGACTATTCCTGAATCATCTGAGCCACCAGCTTGGCAGGAGGGCTCCAAAAGAGAGCCCCCGGGTCAGCCTTGTCTCCCGTAAACTCCCCCTATTACCATCCTTAAAGGCCCCTGTGGCTGAATGCTCTGTACCGCCTTCCCCTGACCCTTCTCTGGGTCACAGGCCCACTTGGGGCTCCCAGATGCTGCACGTCTGCACCTCCTCCTGGTCAGTACCTGGGACTCTCTCCTTGGTTCTGCTTCTTGGAGTCCCTCACTTCCTTTGAAACTCGGCATAAACGTGGCCATGAGTCTTTCTCGACCCGCTCCCTGCCCCCAGAGAGGTTTTGTCCGTCGGGTATCGGCGAGGGGCCACTCCCGGGGTCCGTTCTGGCTGTAGCACACGGACTGAGGCTGCCCCCAGCCACGACCAGGGAGACGGCCCGATTCTCTGGTCCCGGGGGTCCCAGGTCAGCCGTGGGGGGCAGGGTGCCGGGGGTCCCGGGTCAGCGGTGGGGGGCAGGGTGCTGCATCAGGCTCTGGCTTTCCTTCCTTCCTCTCTTGGTGACACGTGGTGTTATGTCATTCTGGAATTTCCTGTAAGGATGGGGGAAGGGCACCTTCCCGCCCCCCCAAAAACACCAACCTGCTTCCCCGCGGCAGCCGACCCACCTCCTGCCGCTGCCTTTGGGGGTTTGTTTCTCCCCTGAAAAGGGAAGTTGAGCCGGAGACCCCTCGCTCTGGAGGCAGCTTCAGAGTAGGAGAGGTTTGGTCCTCTTGGATTTCTGAGGCAGAGCTGGAGGAGGAGGAGAAACCTTCTAGCAGAAGGAACCAAGCTTAGGAGAAGGAGATCTAGGCCCTGACCTGGTTTGTCAGGAGGCAGAGGCCTATGGGAGCCGGTCAAAGAGCACAGCCCCAGGTGAGGGGGAAACGCTACTTCAGCAGTTCTGCTCCAGACTCCACATTTGGGTACGGAGCGCTCTCTTGAAAAGTTTGTGTGTGAGAAGCCTTTATTTTTGCGGAGGAATAACTAGCTGTCCCCTACCTGTTTTTCACTGTATGAGGAACATCTTTCTACTTCTCTCTTTTGAGGAGAGCCTGGAGACAATCCAACCCATTTGCATTTTAAGTAATTCTCTCCACGGTTACAGGACTGGGGTATAAAGAGCCAGAAAATTCACCAAAAAGAACCCACGCAGGATCTGGAGGGCCCAGGATGCCCGGGATGGAGTCGGGTCCACATGTGGCTCCAGAGCTGAGAGACGGCCTTTATTGGGAGAACAAGAAGACAAAGCTCTCCGGCCAATTATCATGTAGACATTATTGTATATTTGTAATATATTGTATGGTGTATATTATGACATATGTATTCCATGTGAATATGCATATGTGGATGTATATATATATATATATATATATATATATATATATATATATATACATATGTATGTCTGTACACCCACAGATGCCGTCTCCTCCGGTAAAACATGGCCTCCCTGAGAGCCCAGACTCTCGGTTCCGTCTCTGCAGCCAGCCAGCCCTGAGACTGACGCCTGGCACTCGCCGGGGATCACTAATGCTCCGGGGTGGCCAGGCAGGGCTCACTAATGCTCTGGGGCAGCCGGGGCTTTCCCACCGACTGCCCTGAGCTGATGCTCCTACCGTCTGGGCTCGGGGCCAGGCCCCTCTCGGTGCAGGTTATCGACGACCTCCCTGAAACGGGGAGCCTGGGCCTGAGTATGCTGCTCCCCGGTCCCTTCCCGGCCCCCCCCCCACTCTGGGTTTTTCACCGTGGGTCCCTTAGCAGCAGCCGCTGCGGCCACGCCATCTGTGCTCGGCCACAAGCTCACGGCAGGAGCCGGCAGGAGCACATGCATCACCTGAGGTTTCCATTGCCATGGAAATGGGACAAGGGCACGAGCACAGACGGAGCAGCAGATTTCCACCACGTCTTGGCGGGATGCTGCCCTGGGAAGGTGGCACAAATGAGGAGCAAAATGCCTTTATCGCCGTGAAGCTCCAGTCTGGAAAAGTACTCAGAAGGCTTTTCTAGGAAGCGCCGTGGGGGCAGGCCTCCGTGCCACAGCCCCAACCCCCGCCGACAGCCTCGGCCCCAGCTGCCCAAGGAGTGGGGTTACTCATCCTTTGGCTCCCTAAAAAGGGCTGGCCAAGCAAAGTCCTCCAAGCACCTCCCCGGGGGCCCCGAATCCAGGTGCCCTGTGCCAGGAGGAGCATCCTGTGCCAGGACAGGATGCTTAGGATTTGGTTTTCAAAAACAAATTCTTAAATTAACTGCCTTTCTGGAACACGGCAAGATCTCACAGCTCTGACAAACTTGGGGGAAGGCCTGAATACATTAGAGAAAAGTCTCATCACCGAAGGGATTTGGGAGACATATGGTTTCATGACTTTCCAGTACGCTAAGAACTATGAGATAATAGGTCATAGATCGTGCTTTGTGAACTGGTGTTTTCTAATTCTATTTTCTGATATTTGTAGTAATTATTTCCTTTTGTAATCCTATGCATTTTGTTTTATGTCGTTCTGAAAACAGGTCCAAAGGCTCTGCCAGATTGACAGGGAATTATAGAATCAGGATAAAATGTAAGATCCCCATCACAGAAACTTGACAAATCTTCTAGTCTAACCCTACATCCCATTTCAAAGTTGGGGAAACTGAGGCCCAGATTGGTTAAAGGTTTACCCAGGCACAGCTGGGACTTGAACCCAGCTCCTCTGAGTCTGGAGCCCAGCTGAGTTCTTTCTGTGGCAGTGTGCCTTTAGCAGCCACAATATTGCCAAGCTCTGGATCACCGAGGTGGGATGGGGGCCGGTCGCCATCGTGAAAGTTCCTTCCGCTTGTCCAGTCTATGTGTGTGACTTGGCTCCCTGGCTAGACTGAGGGTTTCCAGAGGGCAGAGACGTCAAGCTGAGCACTGATGAACATGGGGATGCTGCCCTGGGCGTGCTTGTGGGTAGATGTAGGATGCTTGGCCCCTCAAATCCATCGCACAGGACTGAGCAACCTCGAGCATCTCTGGCTTCACGGCTGCTGATTCCTTGCCTTGGGATGTTTGGGCCCGGAATTCAGTTCCACCTTTGGGGCTGACAGTCGCCACTGCCCAGACAGGAGAGGGGAGGGCGAATTTTCACCAGCAGCACCTGCCTTGGTCTTGTATCCCCCCCTTTGGAAATTCTGTGCAGCATGGGGCGGGAGGGGCTGTGAGCAGTATGGGCCGTGGGAGTAACCCAAGCTGAAATCTGGGACCTCTGCCGCATGAAGAGCACTCGCGAGAGGGGCCATCTATAAGTCTATCCGGAAGAGCTGGATTCGGATCCTGTCTCAGACACTTAGTAGCTAGGAGGCTACCCCTCTGGTCTCTTCAAAACGAGGCGCTGTCTCCAGCTACCACTGAACTTTCTGGCCCTCAGTCTGTAGCATCGGCCTGTAGAATGCTGATAATTCTGGGAATGTTGTTATCTCACCCAGCTCTCTGAGGGGTCAGAGGTTTTTCAGGGTCGGCCTGGGGCTAATGGTCTTTGTCATTCCTTCCCGATCCAAATCTATGAATTATTTAGTTTTATTCTCTATGTGACTGATGGGGAAACTGAGACTTAGACAGGCAACATGATGTAACCATGGCCTGGCTCATGTGTGTTCTAGAAGTCTTTCCTGATCCCTTCCCTTCATTGTTATTGGTCCTCTAGACTGAGAGCTCCTCTAATAAAAATAACATTAACCTGATGCCCACAATAATTAGCATAACAAAATCACGCCATGCTTTAAGCAAAGCATTCACAAATACTGTTCCACCTCACACGGCCCGTGATCCCAGGCGCGCCTAGAACCGTGTTCTGGCAAACAGCCTCTGCGGACGGTGGTTTATGGTGGTATCCGAGTCCAGGAGAACATGAATGTTTTGAGGATAGGCTCTTTTTTTTTTTCCCATTTTGTTTCTCTCATTTTGTTTTCATTTTGTCTTGAGTATATGATGTGTTAGGTTGGGCCAATGTTGGGTCCAATGTTGAGAGAGAAGGTTTAGCTGCGGACACCCCACTCCTTCATCCCTTTCTCTGGGGTCTCTGGCCCAATGAGTCCCCAGGATTCCTTGGCCTTTTCTGGAGGTGCCTGTGTGCTGGGGAGAGACCCTGAAGGAGGACTCCAGCCAGTACAGTGGAGACCTAAGGGGAGCTTTGGGAGCCTCCGGCCTGGCTAAGAAAAACTGGGCAGTGTTTTAGGCTCCTGGGGACCAAACTTGGCCAGCTCCGGGCTCTCTCCAATCAGAATTTCCGATCCCTGAGCCCAGCCTGACCTTGGCCTTCACACCAGCTGCTACAGGACAGGGGATTTGCTTGGTGACTACCAAATGGTAAGGAGTATTTTTAACCAAGTGCAAACAATTGCTATGTTGATTATAAATTACTGTGTTGTTAACTAATAAAGCAGCCCTTTGTCAGCCCGCTGTACAAAAGACAAGCAGAGGCGAAGGGATCAGACAAGGTCCAGCTTCCTTTTAAAGAGCATGTGATCGAACGAACTTTCAGAGCTGTCCCGCTTCTCTGTGCTTCCTTTGGTTCTTTTTTGGGTGGTTTAAAAAAAAAGTCCTCTACCCAGTAACAAAGAAGGAAAAAAAAAATCCTTGTAATGAAGGAGCAGAGTCAAAAAGAGTAAATCCCTGCCCTGGCCCTGGCTGAGAACGTTCCCCCCTCACTCCCCTGCCCTGACCAAGAACATCCCCCACCTTGTCCTCCCCCCCTCCCCCTGCCACTGCCGGAGGAAGGGCAGTCTCAGCTGGTCACTGAGGGCCCATGGGCTGCCCAAGCTGTTCTTAGCAACGCTGGTTCTGTTCACTTCACTCTGGGTGGTGCTTTCTCCCTCGCGGCCATTTTGTGTGACCATTTCCCAAAGACTCTGCACCTGCCATCAGAAGCAGTTTGGGTCCCAAAGGAGCTGGGGCCTTTCCTTGCACCGGTGATCTCTCCGGGTCTCTGCACCGATGGTTCCTCTCCCCTCCCCAAACACAGGGCTTCTTCCTTTCCTTCCTCCCCAGGCCCAGGGCTCCCTGCCCTGTGCATCCCGGTCAAACCAGCAGTTCTCTGGCCCATGGCTCCCCACAGCTCCCCAGGGCCAGGATACTTTGCCATCAGCTCTTTGCCGGATCTTGACCCATTCAAACCCTCGTGCCGGCCCCTAGGAAGCCTCCCTAACACTGCCCCTCCCCTCTCGGACCATAAGCTCCCTCACCCGGGCTCTTCCCGACCTTGGCTAACACTCTCTGAAGACCCTCCCCCTTCACACTTTCTTAGTCCGGGTCACCTAAGGGAACTGTTTCCAGATACAAACAAAAGGCCGCCTCTGTCCCCCAGAAGCTGATGCTCTGAGCTCGGCAGCAAGGATGTGCCGTGGACGTTGGCTAAGGGCCGGGGTCTCCCCATCCCATCTCCCCGATCTTGCCTCCCCAATCTCGCCAGGGAGGCAGGTCTAACCAGATCTAGCCCTCCCTGCTTCTCTCCATCGCCCCCTCACACCAGCTGGGGTGCCCAGTGACCCCCCAGACGGTCCTCACACCTCCCCAAACGTTCCCCAAACGTGTCCCAAACAAGAAAACATGTGGAGGCAAAGCCCTGATGAGGGAGCGGGACATCTCGGGCCCAGAGCCCGAGTCCCGGCGCCACGGTTCCGGAAGCCAGCAGCCTCCTATTTATAATTTGCTTAAACTTCCTCTGAGGAGGCGCCCGATGGCTTCGGCAAAGGTCGGGAGAAAAATGATGGGCTTGGACGTTTCTCCCAAACAGCCTCGGAGGGAGAGTCTGGCAGCGGGTCTCCCTTTGCTGAGGGAGCATGGGAATGGCCGCAGCCACAGAGACATTTTCAGATCGAATCTATTTTTGTTTTTTAAGACATCTGTGTCCTGTTTTGGCTCAAAGCTCTGAGCTAGAAAGGAAAAAAAAAAAAACGCCCTTGTAAATGTGGAATAAAAGCTTTTTGCCAAAATAAAAGCTGGCTTTGAGACATCTGTAGCACACGTCCAGGCAGGGCTGAGAGACAAGGGCACCTTGGATGGGGGAGGGGAGCCCCGAACAGAAGGCAGGATGGGGTGTCTGTTTATCGGGTGCAGCTCCATTAAAATCATACACTGGCTCCATACCCACTGGGGAAGAGCTTTCTGAGCACTTGGCCCGGTTCTGGGTGCTCTGGACACAGAAAGCTCCCCCGCACCCGAGCACTCCTCACTCACGGATGCTCCTGGGCCACGGACAGGGCTCGCCTGCAGCTCTAAGTCTTCTCTGCCAAAAGCTAACCCCCAACAGCCCTGGAAACCAGCCAGGGATGGAGCCTTCGTGGCCACCTCTTGGTACACACCTGCCAGTTCTGCAAGTCATGTGTGCTCTAAATCCACATTTACATGCAGGGGTGTGAGTGTGTGTGAGTGTATGTGTGTGTGTGTGTGTGTGTGTGTGTGTGTGTGTGTGTGTGTGTGTGTGTAGGAAGACTTTGGGTACCAGATTTTCCTGTTTCTCCTTTCACAGCCTTCCCTGCATTGACCTCCTGTACTCAGCCTCCCCGGCGGCCTCCTCTCCCTGGCTCCAGGCTCCCTGACAAATGGTTGCCAAAGTAACTTCCCTAGAGCACAAACCTGACGGTGGCCCTCCCTTCTCAGCCTCCACCGGTGCCGCTAGCATCAAACACAAACTCCTCTGCTCAGCCTGTCGGGCCCTGCATCGCTCCCTTATGGAGGCCAGTGCAGAGTGCCAAATGCATTGGGTAATGTCTACAGGACCCGAGTTCAAATCCAGACTCAGATACTGCTTAGCTATATGACCCTTCCTGACTGTTCTCCTCACCTCCCTCCATGGCTGTGAGGGCAGGGGAACCAGGAAAGGTCTTTTTGGGTCTTTGAGGAGAACCCTGAATGGAGAAAAATGCCAGGCCCAGACTGGAGAATAAGGCCTGCCCCAGACTGGCCTGGACTGGAGAATAAGGCTGGACCCGGACTGAAGAATAAGGCCAGGCCCAGACTGGAGAATGAGGCCGGCCCCGGACTGGCCTGGACTGCAGAATAAAGCTGGGCCCAGACTGAAAAAGACTTAAGATCCCTTTCACCGCCAAGGAATCGAGGAATTCTCTGGGATTCTGGGGCCAGGCCTCACGCCCTCAGCAGTTCTGGCTTCTCTGGAAAACTGCTGACTTCCTTATCATTACCAACTTCTTAATTGGGTGCTGATGATGCCGATGAAAGACGCCGCAGCTGTTTTAGAAGGGAGGCGGGCCAGCCTGTCTCTCCCCCAGCTTCCCCGCCTCTCATTTGCTTTCATAATCACGGCCCGATTCCAGGCGTGATCCCTTCTCCCCTCGTCCAGAGGCCGCGAGCCCCCCAGGAGGGTCTCACCGCGGAAGCCGCCGCCGCCTCCCGCTCCGCACCCCAGCTTGTAACGGCACATAAACGAATGTCCTCCATCGCTCACCCTGAAAGCCCCCCCGGCTTTTTTTTGACTTGTTCTAACATCTCACAGGGTCAGGCTGGGAACCGGAGGCCGGTGAGGTCACTGCTGGGACTGCTTTCTCTCTGCCACTGAGTAAGAGATCTTTCCTGGGCCTTGATCCACAAGCTCCCGTCTATCTCCCATTCTGATCTATTAACAAGGCTGAAATCTCAGCCCTTCGTCTCCGGTCTCGGATGAAGTCAGAGCTCAAAACCAGAAACTTCTTGTGAAAATTAACAAAAAAACCCCCTCCCACTTCCACCCCTCAATTAGCCGCCATCTTTGATGAAATGCAGACTTCCTTGAAAAGAAAATCTTTCACTTAAAAGGGGGGAATCAAAGACCAAATTTCAGCAGATTAAATTAAAGGCACATACTACGTCCTAGCTGGAGAAATCCGAATTAGACACATTGTAAGTTTTTAATCATCCACAGCTCTAGGCCCTTCCTGGGGATCTTGAGATCAGCAATGATTTAATATCAGTGCAATCCCGGAGGCTTTGATGATCGGAAGCCGGCCTCCGTGCCAGGAAGGCCCCGAGAAGCTTCAAATCGGCCCCCACCTGGCTAAGTGAGCGTGAACAGATTTAACCTCTCAGGGCGTGGGGCAACTGAGGGAAATTTCTCCTCTATCCTAGTGAAATCACCAGAACAGTTAAAGTGCCTACTATGTGTCAGACTATGTGTCCAACCAAGGTGCTGGAGCTACAAAATAAAAGTTAAATACATCTTTAAAATGAAAGGGGGAGACTAGATGACCTCTGAACTTGATGTCGCTTCTGGGGGAAAGCAGTGTGTAACCGATTCAGCAAAAACATAACTTACACCAAATTTGAGGAAGGGACGCTAACCACCGGGAAAACCAGAGAAGGCCTCCAGGAGGAGGGATCCCTTTGGGTAAGCCCCTGAAGGGGTTTCGGGATTCCATGAGCACAGGTAAGTGAGAAAGCCTTTCTGGAATGGAGGGGCGGCCTATTCTGGGGTAGAGAAGAGGAAAGGGAATGGCAAAGATGGGGAACCAGCATGTGCTGAAAGCACAAGGAGATGGTGGGGGCGGGGGGGGGAGGTAAAGTCATCCTGGAAAGCTTGGTTGGAACTAGATTATGAAAAGCATTACAGGGTAAACTGAGGAGTCAGTCAGAGACCATAAGGAGCCAGGAGAGTCTCTGGAGCACTTGGCCTTGGTCATTAGAGACATCGAGGGGGAGGACAGACTAGTCTAAAGGCCAAGTGAAGGGCTTCCTGGCTAGCCTGGGGGACAGAGAATGAGGCCTGAGGAAAGACTACTGGGGTGGGAGGGTCATGAGTCTGGAGACAGGAGACACACAGAATTAGCAAGACTTGGGAACGGATCCGACATGTAAGGAGTGAGGGAGCCAGAAATCGAGGATGAATGAAATTGCCAACCCGGAGGCCAGAGGATGACATAAAAGGCACATGAGAAAGAAGAGGAGGAAAGGGGGCTTTGGAGGAACAGATGGTCAGTTCTCCTTAGGACATACGGAAGCCGGAGTCCCTACAGGTCATCCAGGGGGACCCAAGTCAAAAGAGAGAGACAAAGTGGGGAGTCACATGCGTAGAAGGAACATTTGCACTTAGGAGAGTAGCTGAGATCAACAGGAGAGGACACAGAGAGAGAAGGGGGCCTGAGGCTACCCTGTGAGATGGAAGGAAACAGTGAATAGCAAACACTTAATATTTTTAAACTATGTGCAGCCAACAATTGGACAGAACAGGCTAACAGAAAGCAAGAAGACATACATAACACATGGAGAAAGCTGTCAATACGCCACTGTCAGAATGGGACAAATCTAGAAATAAGATGAAAGATAAAGAAATTATAGAGACGTGATCTGCTTATTAAATAATACATCAGCTACATAAAAATTAATCTGGAAATCCCATATAAATTAATCTGGAAATAAGAAGAAATTAATGTAGAAATAACACGAAATTAATACAGAAATAATATGGAAATAACTTAGAAATTAATGTAGAAATAATATATAAACAACAGAAATTAATGTAGAACTAAAACACTACACAGAAATAACAGAAATTAATATAGAAATAATATGAAAATAACAGAAATTAATGTAGAAATAATATATAAACAACAGAAATTAATGTAGAACTAAAACAGAATACAGAAATAACAGAAATTAATGTAGAAATAATATGGAAAAACAGAAATTAATGTAGAACTAAAACACAGAACACAGAAAAAACAGAAATTAATATAGAAATAATATGGAAATAACTTAGAAATTAATGTAGAAATAATATTAAAATAACAGAAATTAATGTAGAAGTAATAGAAATTAATTTAGAAAGAACATAGAACCTAAAAATAACAGAAATATAGACATAACAGAAATTAATATAGAAATAATATGGAAATAACAGAACTAACAGAAATTAACATTGAAATATGGAAATAATTGAGAAATTACATAGAAATAACAGAAATTAATATAGAAATAACTTAGAAATTAATGTAGAATTTAATGTAGAAGTAATAGAAATTAATTTAGAAAGAACAGAACAAAGTAACAGAAATATAGGCATAACAGAAATAATATAGAAATAATATAGAAATAACATAGAACTAACAGAAATTAATGTCAAAATATGGAAATAATTGAGAAATTATATAGAAATAACAGAAATTAATGTATATAGAATATAGAATTAACAGAAATTAATATAGAAAGAACAAAGAAAGAATTAAAAAGGAGAAACAGGCATACATGTTCTTTGCAGGTGAAAAAGGTGGCTCCTTCAAGAGCCTGGACCTTCAAGAAACAGAAGATTTCCAAAAGAGGAAGAAGACAAGGGAGTGTGATGTGCACATGACTGGAGGCAGGAAGCTGACCATCCAGTTAGGAGAGAGCTGGTGATCCAGTTGGGATAGAAAATACAGGGGCGCGTGTGAAGGGCGATCAGCAGGAAGACCGTGGGGGTCAGGAGCTTTGCTCTAAAGGCAATGGGGAGTCATAGAATGTTTTTGAGCATCAGAGTGACTGGATCAGGCCATGCCTTGAGAACATGATCTTGGCCAGGAAGCCCCCGACAAGGAGTCTAAGTGAGAGGTGACCCCTGAGCTGGGCCCATTTAGCTCCCCGGTGGCCAGGCCAAGCTGGAGCCTTCATCCTGGGCCCGGCCAGAGCACTGTTCCCCAAGCCAAGCCTCCTCTGGGCTTGCTAGGACCCGCCCAGTGGCCTCCTGAAGCTCCTCTCACATGGCACTCCCACTACCCCTCCCCCAGGCCTTTGCCTTGGCCATACCTCCTGCCGGGAATCCTTGCCTCCCTTCAGAACTCGTCTGCTGCCTCCTGGGGGTGGCCCCTCCAGGCCCCCCAGGGCTGCCATGTTTCCACTCTGTGTGTACCCATGTACTTCTCCATGAGCCTGTTTGCCCACACCCCTGTTCAGCTCCATAAATACCCAGAGAACAAGCAGGATTGTATAAGAGAGGAAAAAATGGCATTTGTGGTTAGAGGACCAGGGTTTGAATCTCGACTACGACACCGGGACAATGACTTCACCCAGTGGGCCTCAGTGTACATGCCTGTAAAATGGGGGTATCTCTAAGATTCTTTCAGTTCTCAATCTGTGTGATCATTCTGTATGTGACTGGGTCACAAAGAAAGTTATAGTCTGAATTGGTAGAGTTTTGTCATTGTTATGTTTGCATCTGAGTCTTTGTGACTCCATTTTGGGGAGGGGTCTTCTTGGCAAAGTGATGACGCGTTGGCCATTTCCTTCTCTAGAACATTTCATGGACAAGGTAACTGAGGCAAACAGGATAAGTGACTTGCCCAGGATCACACAGCTAGGAAGTGTCTGAGACCCGACTTCTTGACTCCAAGTCTAGCACTCTGTGGCCTATGGCAAAACCTATAAATGAACTGAAAGCCCATCGAGTCAGGGGTTAGTAGGGACTGGGCAAGATCCTTCGTGGTCCAATCCACAGCTGGATGTGGGCCTGCACCTCCCTCTCAAAGAGATACCTTAACAACGGCTCCCCTGGGCTGGAGACAGCAGGAAAGGCCCCCTCCCCTCCTGCAGCAATCGGAGAGAACTCCATCTGGGCAAACTGCGTCCTTCCCTGGTCCGGGAAGATAATACAATCGCATTAAATCATGCAGCCAACACAAGGGTCATAGGATGTGAGCGTAACCCCACTGGGCATTTTGGAGGAAGGGTACGGGGCACCCTGAGGTGACCAGAGAGCTAGGGTTTGGTTGGGAGCAGCAGGACCCACTGGGGCCAGACACCAACCAGAATCAGAGGGGGCTCTTCAAGTGGGAGGGAAAAGCATCCTGCCCAGGCTACCAACTTCCAATTGTCTCCAAATCCTACATGCCAACTGACTCAGCTTTACACAGACCTCAAAGATGCACCTACTATGTGACCAACACTGCCCTGCATTTAGATAGAGTTTGAACACTTACTATGTGCGTGGTACTGCAGGCTGTACTAAATAGTCTGAGCACCTACTCTGTGCTCAGCACTGCCCCTGTGCATTCAAGAGTTTGAGACCTATTATGTGCCTGCCATCACTCTATGTACTAGAGAAACTGAGCACCTACTATGTGCCAGGAACTTTGCTGCATACTATATACAGAGTTTGAATACCTACTACCCCACCACCACTCTGTGTATTAGTGAGACTGAACACCTACTGTGTGCCAGGAACTTTGCTGTATACTACATATAGAATTTGAGCACTCACTATGTGCTCAGCACTTCCCAAAGCACTAAACACCAAGAGTTTTCAAGGCACCCATCGACTAATGGAGAGCAGCCCGATGACATCCTCCAGGGCTTTGTTTCCTGGGGATCACGGTGAGGGGAAGGGTCTGGAAGCGGGGGAGCGGAGGGTCACCAGCTCTCCCCTGAACTTAGCCCTGGCTTCCCAGAGGCCCAAGAAGGGAAGATTGGCCAGGGAACAGCCAGCTCCGAGGCCAGGTCCCTCTCAGAGGAGATTGTTCTCTGCTCCTCCCCCAAACCAGGAGCAGCTCCAAACTCTCCGGCGGATATTGGGGGTTCGAGGGCGCCCGTTTCCCCTTTACCAGGTGAGACTCGGCCCACTCCGGGATCCTAAACATAGAAGCAGATTGCGGAGGGGCCGGGCTCCCGCAGACTCTGCCGACCTCTCATTATTAGCTCTGAAGGCCAGTTGAAAGGATATTCCAGTAATTATGAGTTTTTTAAAATGCTAATGATGGTGGACTTAATTAGCTAAGAACCCACTGATCTATGGATTCTATTAGGTTTATAAGTGTAATTACCTTAACAGGCATATGGATTACAATTACCTTCCAATTAGACCCAAACACACAGAATATAAATTAGCCGAGAGGAGACCCGCTAATTCTGCAGGGTCACGCCATGAAAATCTTTGCTCAAGAGGACCTTTCAGCTGCGAGCTCCCATTCAGCGGGCAAAGAATGGGCCCGCGTCTCAAAGAAGACGTCAGAGGCCTTTGTGCTCCGAGCCAGCTCGCGGGGGCAGCGCCAGGCTGGGAGGCCCCGGGCAGGGAGACCGGCGGCCCCGTGGCCACCAAGCCGGCCCAAGCTGCCGCCAAGAAGGCCTCTCTGGAGATGTGGGCAGGGGCTTATGGGGCTCCTGCTGACAACAGCCCACCCGGGGCCCTCCGAGGTGCCCGTCAAGGGTACCCAGGCATTCGCCGCTCGGTTAATTACAATGCCCATCCCTGCAAGGCACAAATTATTATTCCATTCCTATCGATCAAGAGCAGCGGGAAACATGATTAGATCCCCCTTTTCCGGCTGAAGAGGCTGAGCCATGGAAGGGAGGGGTGGAGGGGGGAAGGAAGATGAAAGGGACAAAGGGAAAATGGAGGAAAAGGAAGGAAGAGAAAGGAAAACAAAAAGCTGGAGGAGCAGGAGGGCACCCAATGACACAAACGTTTCTTCCCCAGTAGCAGTGATGTCCTTTCTAGGAAACACTGGGGCTTACAAAGCCTTTCCCTGTAATGTCTGGGTGGCGGGTAGTGCCCAGTTTACAGCTCTCCAGGTGCCTGTCCAGGGTCACCCAGCTGGTCTGTGGGGAGACCAGGATCCGGTCCCCAGTTTCCCCCCCGCCATCCCATGGAGCCCACCATACTCCCCCCACTCCCGACCGCTGTTTCCACTTGGGGAGGGTGCTGAAGAGAAGCCCCTGCCCACCAGTGACTGTGATGGGGACCGGCACAAGATGGCAGCTTAGAAGATTGCGAGAGAAGTTGTTTGGGCTGGAGAGGAGGAAGGCCCGTTCTGGCTTCCCAAGGAACCAGTGGCCGGAGACAGCAGGTGGCAAACTCTGCGTGGGTCTTGAGGACTCTGGGTAGCCCCCCCAGCAAGCAGGGCTGTCCCCAGCAGGGGCATCCAGCAAGCCCAGGATGCTCCTGGAAGCTCTATGGGAACAACCAGGAAACCAACCTGCTCTGAGAAGAGACCAGGGGCTCAGTCAGGTCCTCCTCCTAAAACAGTCCTGTTCCCAAATCACCAGCCTCCCATAGCTCCTCAAGGGAGCTTTGGGATCATATTTCTAGCAACTGGGAGAAAAAAAAAAAAAGAGAGGATCCAATGGCAGGAAGTGTCCTGCAACAGCTCAGGGCCACTGCTCCCTCCCCTTCTGCCATAAATTATTGGGGCAGTTACCTCAGAGGCCAACTGGTCCAACTCTTTCATTTAACAACAAAAAAACTGAGGCAAGAGCAGTCATCAAAAGTGTCTGCTATGGGCTAAGAAACAGAGCAGTGGATCGATAGAATAGGTTAAGTTCACAAGGCAATGACTTTAGTAATCTAGAGTTTGACCAACCCAGAGACCCCCAGCTTCTGGGATAAGAACTCACTATTTGACAAAAATTGCTGGGAAAAATGGAAATTAGCATGGCAGAAACTAGGCTTTGATTCACATCTCATACCCTTCACCAAGATAAGGTTGAAAGGATTCATGATTTAGACATAGAGTATTATAGAGTGATAATATTAGCAAATCAGAAGATCAGAGGACAGTCTGCTTCTCAGATTTGTGGGGAAGGAAGGAATTTGTGGCCAAAGAAGAACTAGAGTACATTATGGAATGCAATATGGATAAATTTGATTATATTAAGTTAAAAAGTTTTTGTACAAACAAAACCAATGTAGACAAGAGTAGAAAGGAAGCAGTAGACTGGGAATTTTTTTTTTTTACATCCAAGGGTTCTGATAAAGGCCTCATTTCTAAAATATATAGCAATTTTTTTCAAATATATAAGAATTCAAGCCATTCTCCAATTGATAAAAGGCCAAAGAATATGAACAGACAATTTTCAGATGAAGAAATTAAAACCATTTCTAATCATATGGAAAAATACTCTAAATCACTACTGATCAGAGAAATGTAAATTAAGACAACCTCTCAGATTAGCTAAAATGACAGGAAAAGAAAATGAATATTGGAGGGGATGTGGGAAAACTGGGACACTAATACATTGTTGGTGGAGTTGTGAACTAATCCAAGCATTCTGGAGAGCAAGTGTCTCTTCTGGGTCTATATCCCAAAAAGATCATAAAGGAGGGAAAGGGACTCACATGTGCAAAAATATTCTTGGGAATACTTATTTTGAGGTTTCCTCCAAGAATTGATAGTTTTTTGATTCTAAGAAATCTGGAAAAAGTTCTGTAACTTTTCCAATCTATTTTCCTCTCCCTCTTGTTATTTCTTTGATACTGAGTGTGCTGACTCTCCCAGGACCTAACAACTTCCCCCTCTAAAAAAAACTCTAGACTCCCCTACTTTACAATAGTGCTTCAAAATCACCCCCAAGAGAAGTCTTGTTCTCCTCTTTACCACACAGAGCACCATCAATTCAATTAGATTCAACAAGCTCTGTCCTAGGAAGTGTACTAAGCATTGAGGATACAAATTAAAAGTGATAGAGCGTCTTCGCTCAAGAAGCTTACTCTTATTGGGGGGAACATAATCAAAACCAAAATACATGCAAAGTAGGTGCATCAGTATCAGTTGCCACAAGTCTCCCTGTGCTTCTTGAAATTCTTCATAGTTACCATTTCTTATAGTGCACCGTTACTCCATCAAGTTCACTACCACAATTTATTTAGCATTACTTTTTTTCTAGTTCTTTGCTACCATAAAAAGTGAGTCTATGGGTGATAACTTCCCATACATAGAACCTTTAATCCTTTCTTTTATTGCTCGGAACTAGGATCAAAGGACATAGATATTTTATAGGGATATACATTTGAAAGGGCCATTTGAAAGACAATTGAATGCAGCCTTCTCAGTCTACAGGTGAGGAAACTGACCCAAAGATTGGTTCAATGACTTTCTAGGATCACACAATGTCTGAGGTAGAATTTTAACTCTTGTGGGTTAAATAAAGCAGGTTTCATCTCTTCTTGGAGAGTTTTCTTTTTCCTTTTTCCCTCGTCTTATTCCTATCACCAGCATTTCTAGAATTATGCAAAATACCCACAGTGGGAAAAAGTAGTGTCCTTGCTTTACTCCCGAATTTATTAGGAAAGCTTCTAATATTTCCCCATTGCAGGCGAAGCTAGTTTTTGGTTTAGATATAAACTTTTTATAATTTTAAATAATGGCCTTCTCTCTTTTTTTTTTCTTAGCAGAGACTTTCTTAGTACCAACTGATATATTCCAAAGGTTCAGCAGAGTTTTGTTTTTGATATAATCAGTCACACTAATTGTTTTTCCTAATGCTGAGCTAGGCATCCTTGGTATGAATCCAACTTAGTCACAGTATCCAAAAATAATTTTTGGAAATATCACTGCAGTCTTTTTGTGGGGATTTTAGTTACAATTTTCCCAGAGCTATTCTGTAGTTCTCTTTGCCTTATCCCAAGAAATCTTATTTTAAAAACAAAAGACTGCATGGGCCTGAAACATCTCCAAAAGTGGGACCAGGTGTTGGGTCTCACTGTCTGAATGAGGAGGAGCCAGTTGTTACCGGGTGCAGGCAGAAGTAAATTTGGGACGGTGGGCAGCTCCTGTGCCCTTAGAAGCCGCATCCAGAAGGGCGCAGGGTGCTTTCTGTTCACGGCAGCCATCTCCAGATCTCTGGCTGACTCCATTAGGCTTGGCTCTAATGAGCTAATGGAAAGAATGCAAGTCCAGGAGTCAGAAAGACTGAGGCTGGACCCTTAGCAGCTATGTGACGCTGACCAAGTCACTTAACCTCTCAAGTGTCCCAGCTCCTCATCTGGAAGGAAAAGAGTTGGGGATGTGATCTCCAGGATCCCTCCAGCTCTAGATCCTTAACACTCTAGGGTGGAAATTGGAAGGGCCGAGATAAACATCTCATTCAAACTGTTTATTTTACACACGGGCACACAGAGGCGCTTTGCCCTGCTGCAGAATACCGGGTTTAATTTCTAAAAAAAAGGTTTCTCTGCACACTAGTAAATTGTGGGTGGAATTGTGAGATGGCTCAATCATTTTAGAAAACCCTGTGTAGTTGTGCTTTGATGAGAGTGACCAAAAGGTTCAAACTTCTGAACCAGATCTGCCAGGGCAGAGCTCTGGCCCCAGGAAACCAGAGCCAGAAAGGAGGGGCCCGGTGCACCAGGATGCTCTGAGCAGAGACTCTTGGGGGAGCAAAGAAGCAGAAACAAAGCAGCTAATTGTGGATCAGGGAAGGGCCGAGCCGCAGGTGGCCCATGAGGGTGATGGCATGTCATGGTGCCCTGAGACAATCACAGAAGCAGGCGACATCATGTGGGGGGAGAGTTGGGAAAACCCCGACCATCTGACTGAAACAACATAAAGGGAGCAGTAACAAACCCAAACCAAACTCCGTGCCGTGCAAAGGAAGACGCTCGGGCCCAGCTTTTGCCGGTCTTCCTGCGCCAAAGAGACAGAAAGCCAGCGGTTCTGGAGAGGGTCGGTGCTGGCCAATGACTTGCTTCCACTCTCCTGCTGCTTTGATTTTTTAAAAATGATCTGTTCCATCGCTAAGTTGGGAAGGTGGGGGAGTGTGTTTGGAAATGAAGGTGTTGTTAAAAAAAAAAACCAACTGAGATCAATAACAACTTTTTAATTAAAAGTTTTCACTGTGTGAAATGCCAAGGATTATTCCGGGTCTTTTCTTCCAGCCCATGCTGAGGGGGGCTGTCTGTGACAACCAGGCCCACGTTAAGCCTCCTTTTCCATTTAATAAATAACACCAAAGTTGCCAAGTCCAGCCTCACACCTCAAAGAGCTTCTGGAAAAATTCAGCATTTGGTTGATCATTTATAGACCAAGAAATTGGGGACAAAGAGAAGTTTCCAGGAACTGACTCGCCCATTAAGCCTAATTGCTCTTGGCAGCAGAAACGGGGCCTGGTCTGTGCCCAGTCTCCTTGGGGCTTTCTCTCAGAGATGCAGTGGGAAGCACCCACGATTCTAAGCTGGAGTCCCAGGGTCTCCACCGAGCACCAGCTCCCTGGCTCTGGGCAAGCCCTTGTCCATTTAGAAGCGAATTCGAGGGAACATTTGAAAAATATCTAATTAATACTTTGAATCTGGGTTTTCCCTTTGAAGTCCAGCTCCGAGGTCAGCTTCCCTTACAAAATCCTCCCTGACGTCCAGAATTCGCCCGGCCCTTTGCCGCTACCTCTCTCATGCACTTATGCAATATTAAGTGTAAGAATTATTTGTATTTGCGATGACTACAAAAAGAAAGAAGGTGAAAAAAAGCACACAGAATTCAATACTGCGTTATTATGACAACCAACCTGAGCCTTGGAGGAGAGGGACAACGTATGCCTCCTGTTTTTCCTTGCAGAAGTGGGGGGCGATGGCTGTGGAAGGCTGAATACGCTGTCAGAATTGGCCGATCATTAGGTTAGTTGTGCTGAACTTTTTTTCCCCTTTCTCCTTTTTGAAATCGTTGTTACAAGAGATTTGTTAGATGTACTTGGAAATAAGAGTATTTGAAGATGGGGGTGATGTCAAAACAAATGGATTTTTTTTTATGTAAAAGTGACCTTTTGTAAGAATTCTACTCAAATAGAGGCTTGACGAGACCACACACTCCCCTCCTCCTCCCAGAGAAGTGACAGGGGGTAGGAAATGAGACATATTTTTGGACCGAGTCCAATGCAGCTATGCGTTATATTTGTTACACGAGTTTCATGCCTTTTTTTTTTCTTTTCTGGTGAAATAGAGGGAAAGGAAAGGAGGAAATAGATTTTTGTTATTTAAAAAAATTAAATTAAAAATAGTGGCGCGCAGTAGATACAGAGCAGTAGATACAGCACTGCCCCTGGAGCCAGAAGGATTTGAGTTTAAATCTGGGCCCAGACACTGGACCCAGCTGTGTGATCCTGGACAAGTCACTTCCCACTCCTCACCTCCTACTCCCCCAAAAGAGTTGTCTGTGTTGTTATCTGTTAGTGAACTGGGAGCTTCATGAAGTTCTCTTACCTAAACTCTCTCTTACCTAAATTCTGCATCTCCCCTAGTCTACATACAGTGGACATTGGACACTTTGATGGATGAAGAACAAATGGAAGAACGAACCGGTTGAGGGACAGGGGTGGCCGAGGCAAGAGCAGACAGTGACAGGCTCCTCCCCTCACCCCAGCCCCACTCCCAGGCCCTCCCCCCACTTCTTTGCCAGATGAGCTGCATCCAAGTTACTGCCAGGGATCACTTTATAGCTCGGCGAGGGTCACGGCATCCAAATGGAAGAGATGGGAAGAGACCCAAGCAGGCTGGCTGTGTGGGCCCAGCCAAACCGCCCCTGGCTTTCAGGAGTCCGCAAGAAGCAGGCGAAGTGGTCGTAGTTGTGGAGTCAACAACCCGGATTCAGAGTGTGGCTGGGCCCCTGGCCATCACTATCTGAGTGCCCTGAGGAGAGCCCCCTTTCTCTGGGCTGTCTCCCCTGGAGAATAAGCAGCTCGGGCTCTGTGGCCCTCGGACCTTCTGGGCCTGTGTGACGCTCACCCTCTCTGGCTGGCCCTGTCCCTGTGCTCTCCACCCCCGGGTAGGTCTGGTCACTATCCCCCTACTGAGTCCCTACAACGCTCACTGTTAACCTGTTAACACGTCAGAAGTCGGGCTATAAGGCGCTTTGTAAATCCCAGAGAGCACAGAAGCATCAGATATTACCCTGCACCCATCATTCCAGTTCCAGATGAGGAAGCTGAGGCATAAGTTCAAGGAGGACGCAGCCGTCCTGCAGACAACAGTCGGGATAAATTCTGGGAGCCTCAGAAGCCTTGCTTGTAAAGGAGGAGATCTCGCGGAGCTTACACCCCCACCTCCCGGGACTGGCCTGAGGAGAGCGCTCTGGCTCTGCAAAGCCTTCACAGCTCCAAAGCCGTGTTTCCGTGTCACAGCCCAACAGGTGAGAGGATGAAAGGATTCCTGCCCTCGAGGAGCTGACACAGAAATGGGGCAGATAACAAGTACACACAAAACACACAATATAAACAAAAGTAACAAGCATAAAAGGGGCAAAATAGTTAACACAAGGCATAGTGGGAGGGAAGATGGAAGCATGTGAGGAGGCCAGTTAAGGCTTCTGGCACAAGACAACAAAGTTGAATCTTAAACAAAGAGGGGACTCTGAGCAGAGGCGAAGGGGAAGGTCTTCCAGGTGGGAGGGACAGCTGGGGCAAAGGCCTGGGCCACAGGAGCTGGAGATAGAGGCGCGGAGAGAAAGGCAGCAGGAGGAGAAGTGGCCAGTGAGGACAGATTGAGCCCAGGCTGTGAAGGGCTCTGGATACCACCGCCATTCCATTCATCCCAGGAAGCCCAGACCTAAGGCTTATTATTAACTAAGGGCAGGAAGAACTTCCTAAGCCATTGTAAGTCATTGGGCAATGGGCAGATGACTCCTCATTGGGAATTCTTTAGCTCTTGTTTAGCCCCAGGTTATTCCAGATGTTCCCCTGGGGTCCCTTCCAACCCGAGATTCTGGGAAATATCTGTGTACAAGGGAATATCTCCTTCTCTGAGGTCACAGGGCCCCCGGACATCGCAGCCAAAAGGCTGCACACAGAGACTTTAGCGTTCCTGTTTGGAAATGTCCCATGATGCTGATCAAATTATTCTCTGGAAAATCCGCTCTCTGTCCTCTCTCCTTCTTCCCTTGGCTCAGATCTGCCTGTTTATGCACATGCTGAGAGTTCTCTGTTAGAAGCTAAGACTGTGTGTGTGTGTGTGTGTGTGTGTAAGAAAGAGAGAGTGTGCACGTGTGTGTCTGTGTGCGTACGTGTGTGCACGTGTGTGTGTGTGTGTGTATGCATTTGTGTTCCCATCCTTAGCACAAAGCCTGACAAACAGTAAGTGCTTAATAAATGCTGATCGATTGACTGAAAAGATGATGAATTCCTTAAGACCAATGGCTTCCGGACTGGGGGACGGGAATGATGTGCAAGGACTGGCCAGCCTCCCTGCACTTTGCTGTCCCTTCCACGGCCCAGAAGATGGCCCATTTGGGAGGATCTGGATGGATCCTTTGGGGGCTGGCTAACAGCCTTCGCCAACCACGCAGCAGAAATCCACACATTCATTTCTTTCTTCCCATAATGAAAACTCGGGGCATTAGATGCATCAGGGGGCTGGAGCGGGGGGGGGGGGGTGGCCCAGGATCCAGAGCAAGGGGAGATGGGAGGGAGGGGTGAAATTAGATAAGGAAGAAAAAGGCCCAAAAAGGACCCGCAGAGGAGAGACGGGCCGGAGAATCAGGACAGCACTGTCGCTATCGGGCTCAGTGTCCTACTACGCGCGGGTGACAGAGCTCACGGCTCAGTCCTTCCACACTAAACCTAGGGCAGATTCTGGAAAACCAAGGTATGTGTGACAGACAAGCACAGTGAACAGGCATCACTCTCTGTTCTTTGTCCACGGAAGGGTCCAGGTTTATTATTATTTGCTAAGATCGTAATGGAAAAAAGAAAGTTTACTATAAAACTTGAAAAGATTATATCCCCCCTCCCCAAATAAAAGAGGGTCATAAATGGAATTTCAAACCCTGAGAATAATGGGCTGTAGATGCCTAGAGGAGGACTGACACCTTCCCATGGTCCTATGGGACCATGGGACTTGCTCCAACTTGAGCCTCCTGCTGCCTTTCCCACTGGTTATTCCGAGCTATCAATACTTATTCTTTTCCTTTCCCCACCCTGACCTCTTTCCCCTTCAAGAAAATCTCACTTCTCTAAATTTCATGACTCCACTCCCTCTTCCTGGCTTTTCTCCTCCTCCTCTTCCTCCTCCTGATTGTTCCTCGGTCTCTTTTGCCAGTCCATCATATCCCCTTCCCCCAGCTGTAGGTACTCCCTGAGCTTTGGTCCTGGGCCCTCTCTTCATCTCTCTTTACTCACTTGGTGATCCTATCGGATTCCATGAACATGATCATCTTCTCTGCCGATGACTCCCAGATCTATCCCTCTACCTCCTCCTCAGCTTTTGCCTTTTATTACCCACTGCCTATTGCTATGTCAAACCGGAGGCCGTGACCAAAACCACTCATCACCTGCTGTCGTCTTCCAGATTTGTCTGCTCCTCGTGAGGGCATCTTCATGGTCTAGTTTCCCGGGCTGGTGACCCTGCTCTTATTTTCACCTCCCCACACTCTCACCCCCCGGATCCATTCATTTGCAAAGCATCCGCCATTTCTCCCTCTACAATATCTTTTGCTTCCAACTCCTTGTCTCCACTGATTCTGGGTGGAAATACAAACTCCACTGAGGAGCTTCACAATCTTGCCCCAAGCCATCTTTCCAGGTTCCTTGGATATTGTTCCTCCTGCCAAACCCATGTTCTTCCTAATCCTCAAAAGCTTCATCTCCTCCCTTAGACTCCCCCCTTTCTATCCTTATCTCCATCTCATGGAATCCCTATTTTCCTTCCAGACAAAGTTCAAGCAATACTTTCTATAAGAAGCCTTTCTTGTTTCCTGATTCTCTCCATCCAAACGACCTTTGATTTACCCATTCTCTTTGTATTTAGTGTACAAATATACAAAAATGTACAAAAAGTATACAAACTATTATATATTATATAATATTATATATATTATAATATCTACAATGTATACATTACACATACGTTATACAAACTATTACGCATTTATTACATTAATGTTTATTATATAGATTCAATGTATATATTTCTATGTGATATGTATTTTTTATTATTCTGCATATATAAACTCAGAGACCTATAGGTCCATCTACATAGATAATACACACACATATATCACAAAATATCACACATATATAATATGTAAATGCCATAGGCTGGCTATCAGGTAGAATACAAGACTGAGTTCTCTCCTTCCTGGGGCCAGGACTTGGTATCCATCCCCAGCACCTACCACTGTGCCGGGCACGTAGCCGCCACATAACAAGTCCTGATTGATAATCCACTGGACTCCCTTGCATTTGTGTACACATAATACATGGGAGGCTGTAAGTTCTTTGATTCGCTGTTGTTTTGCTTTCCTGGGGCCTAGCACAGCTCTTGACACACAGTAGGGTCTTCAGAAGTGCTCTCTGGCTGGCTGGCTGACTAAGGGATTGATCTGCAGCTGCCTCCAGAGCATCAAGAAGAATTCATCTCAAGTGCCTCCCAAAGAGAAAATGCAAACCGACGCCTTCCTCGATCTTACCGGTTTTCCTCATGTGCCAGGGTCAGACATGGTGTCCGGCTGCTCAGTCTCTCTCGGCAGCTGGCATTTATTTGGGCGCCCCACCTTTCTGGGAGAGGGTCTCTGGGTATAAAGGCCGAGGGGAGCGTCCCCCACAGACTCCTGGAGCCGGCCGCGAGCTCCCTTTCCCCATAGACTGAGCCCACGTTCCTCCTCTGAGGTCTGCCTCTGAGCTACCCGATTACACATTTGTACAAACAAAATGAGACGCCGACTTGAGCTCCCAGAGCTTTTCTAAGACACCTTTCATCTGGGCTGCCCGCGCTGACGGAGGGAACCGTCACGGAGAGCCACGTCTGTCCGGGCCACGGCTTGCCAGGGCCCCTCCTGCCCTAAGAGAAGTAGCCAAGGAGGCCCCGTTTGGCCTCGAACGCGCAGCCCTTTCCCCTGGAGGACTCGGGGGCTGCACTATCATGAGCATTTTAATAAGACGACATTCCAGCCACTGGGTTTGACTTCTGGGGTCACAGAACCTCCCTCTAAAAAAACAAAACCAGGAGGAGCCGGAGCCGGGGCTGCCGGCTGGGACACTGCTGGAGAGGGAGCACGTTTGTGGTTCAGAAACCCAATTCCATGCCAGCCTCCAGCTTTCCCCTCCAGGGGGAAACTCCCCCATCTGCCCCAGCCCGCTCCTCCCAGAAGCAGGGGTTCCTTCAAGCGGGCCTTGGCACCCACAAACGTCCGTTTGGTGGTGGTGGGTTGGAGCCTGAATTCTCACTCTCCATCTCGGGGGCCCGGGTGGCGGCCCGCTCGCAAGATGGCGGCCCTGCGAGATCTCCAGGCTGAGAGGCAGCTCGACTCCCTGTGGCAGCTACAAATGGGCCCTTAATGGAGCCGACAGCCCCTCATCCTGCGCATGCACATTAATCTGCAGTCTAGACTAATGGGGGCCTGAAATCAGCCCTAATGGGTGTGGCAGTGGGGGGGTCTCAACATCCCAGGATGGCAGCCGGGGCACTGGCCCGGGGCAGCTCTGCTCTTCCTGCCCCGCCCCAGAAGGCGTTGATGATGATGGCACTGCTAAAGCCTTGGGGAGGGGTCTCCCTACATCATCCCCAGGGATCCTCCCAGCACTCCCCCTGGCTTAGGTCGGCTAGCGCGTCACAGATAAGGCTCAGACAGTCCACATAAGATCACACGCTTGCTCAGGATCCAACCACTCATTTTAGGGATGAGGAGGTCAAGGGTCAGAGAGGGGAACTGAGTTGTGGGCTCAAGGTCACACAAGGAAGTAGCAAGGAGGATTCAGAGCAAGTTCCTCGGACCCCGTCCTTTCTCCTTTGACCCCCACTGATGCCCAAGAAAAGAAGGGGGGGTCTGGACTAAACAGTTCTGAGGAAGAATCCGTCCAATGGGAAACACCATGGAGGCCATAGACTGGCACACAGCATATTCCATGAAAGAATACATCTGTACCAAAAAAGGACGCTGGGGGGAGGCCAGGGTCAAAGGAGAGTTGGATTTCTTTTACGAGACCCCTTCCAGGATGCACTGTACACGAGCCGTGAGCCCAAGGACGGCTGACTCCTTCCCGCCCAATGTTCCACCAAGAATGGCACCAATAATAGTGTTAGTGTGGAAGATCCCGGCGCCTTCGGATCCTTGGGCGTTCCGGCATTAGGCGCAAAAGTTCAACAGCTGGGTCTGGGTCACCTCGGGTAGAATAAACCAAAATCTACGACTGGAAACTAAGAGGAGCTCAAAGAGAAAGCTGGGTGAGCAGAGGGGCGGGGGCGGGGGCTTGTCAGCCACCCATCTAACCCCATTCAGTGTCCAAAAGGCCTCCACTGGCGCAGACCCAGCTCCCTCTCCACCTTAGCCTTAGGTAATTCATGAATCACCATGGTCCAAAATGGCAGCCTAAGAGCTAACATTCAGGTAGCCAAGCATGTGCTAAGCATTTCCCAATCGTTATCTCATTTGAACCTTCAGATGACCCTGGGATGAGGGGCTGTTATTATCCCCATTTTACAGATGGGGAAACTGAGATACACAGACGTTTAATGACTTGTAGAATCACCCAGCTTAAAAAATACTTTCCTTCTTTTAGCTATTTCCTGTTTATCCCATATATAGCTTGTTTTGTCTAAGTCAGTTTGCATGTTGTCTCCCCCATTAAAGTAAATAGATAAATAAATGAATGAATGAATGAAATGAAATACAATAAAATAAAATAAATTCCTTGAGGGCAGGAACGGTCTTTTACTTCCTTTTTATACATAGGCCCCGGTTTTTATCAGGGGACCTGGCACATAGTAGGCACTTAACAAAAGTGTTGAGGCTGCATTTGAATAAGGTCCTACTGATCCCAGGCCCAGCATTCTACCCGCCGTACCCCCGGATGCCACACAACAAGAGCTTGAGGAAGTGCAGGTGCCGGGCGGTGCCATCAACTCGGCTCACAAAACAAATCGAGTCCCTTGTGACGAGCTTTCCACTAGGGACCTCGCCCAAACTGGTCCACGGAGGCCAGACACCCAGTTCATTCCGGAGCAGAGCCGGAGGGTTTTCCCCTTGCCGGGCCCGCCCGCCCGAGTGTATCCTGGGCCGGCCCAGCCCGGGGTCACCTTCATGCCCCGATGAGGCATGAGAGGAAGAATTCAGCAGAACTGAACCTTATCCCTACCAAAACAAACCCGGGCCACGTGACCGAAATTCTTCAGATAACCCAGGTGAAAGCGCCTCCCTGCTGCCCACAAAACCTGCCCCAAAGGTGACCGGCCTGTTTGTTAAGTGCTATTATTTCCAGCCTAGCGACCAGTTTCCACTTGACCTTGGGGTGAGGTTTCAAGGAGAAACAAGGGTGGAAGGGCTTAGCCACTGTTTACACAGCAGATCCACAGAAGGGGGGAGGAGGAGGAAGGACAACGCTAGAAGTTTCTAGAAAATGTCCCCTCCCACTGGAAAACCCAAATGGGCCCCACGGGTCCCGGAGCAGGAACCGAACCGGACCCGGGGTAGGAACCGAGAGGACAGAGTGCTGGCTGCCTGGGGCAGGCCCAGAGCAGCTCCGGTGGCCGGCCCGGGTCGGGATGGCCCTTCAAGGCTTGCTGGCCCGGGCCAGTAAATCACCTCGGAACCGCTCGCAGAGCAAGGGAAGGAGCCCCTGAACCAGACTTTCCAGGCCATTGTTAACAGGCCCGCCTCCCTCCCAGCGCCTTTCCTTCTCTAGCTCCCGCTAATTTGCCTGCCGGCAGACTGGCTGCAGGCCGGAGCTCCGGGCCAGGCGCGGGCCCAGCTGCTCCCGGGCTGGGGGGCGTCCCGAGAGAGCCGGGCTGCCGGACATGGGCCACAGGGCCCCAAGCTCGGTGCCCTGGGCGACGGGCATCGGGAAGCTCTCTGGCGCCACCTCGTGGCTGCCCGCAACCAGCAGGATGTGCCCAGAGCTGAGCGGACAGGGCCCTAGCAGGCCGGCAAAGGTAGGGCCAGTAGTCAGACAGAGGCAGAGAGAGAGACAAAGACAGAGAGAGACAGAGAGAGACAGAGAGAGAGAGACAGAGACAGAGAGAGAGACAGAGAGAGACAGAGAGAGACAGAGACAGAGAGAAACAGAGAGAGACAGAGACAGAGAGAGACAGAGAGAGACAGAGAGACAGAGACAGAGAAAGAGAGAGAGATGAGAGAAAGACACAGAGCCAGAGAGAGAGAGAGAGAGAGAGAGAGAGAGAGAGAGAGAGAAACAGAGAGAGAAAAATAGAAACAGAGACAAAGAGATAATGAGAGACAGAGACAGAGAGACAAAGTAGAGACAGACAGAGATAGAGACAGAGACAGACTAAGACAGAGATAGAGACAGAGATAGAGACAGATAGAGACAGAGATAAAGATATAGAGGCAGAGAAAGAAATAGAGACAGAGACAAAGATAGAGACAGACAGAAATAGAGACAGAGAGAGACAGAGACAGAGATACTGAGATAGAAACAAAGATAGAGACAGAAACAGAGGCAAAGAGCCAGGAACAGGAACAGAGAGATACATACAAACATACTCACACATACAAATACACCCTAGTAGATGTGTGTATATATGAGTTTTACATGACTTATACACAAGAGGTTCTCCCGCCTCTCAAGAGCCTCTCGGGCCCGATTTATATCTTCCAGCTGATTAGCCGCCCCAGGAGCCCCCCTAGGCCTCTCCCTGGCACCGGCTGCCACCTCCAAGTCAGGAAAGCGAGGGACACAATGATGAAATGGGCTCAGAGATACAGCCTGAAGTGGGAGGCATCCCTGAAGTTAATCTGCTAACCATTAACATAAACATTCAGATAAGCAAAATTCCACCTCTACCATTAACCAGGTACGAGGAAAGCTGGGAAAAGTATCTCCTGCCCCCAAATAACAGCGGTAACGTTTTTATTTGGCTCCAGTCACTTCTGGATCATTTTCCTGTGCAGAAAGCATCGTGCTGTGGGCAGGTTTTTGCAGGGACTTCACTTCTTCACTTACTATCACTTCAGTCTGTCTGTGTCTCTTCATATTTATCATTTAAGGAACTCCAATACTCCGCGGGGCTCAGGCCCAGCCATTCCCTTCCCCAGTCCCAACGTTTATGGCTAAAAAGGGATTGGAGGTCACAGGATCATAGATTTCGAGGTCAAAGGCAGCTCAGGGGTCACTTCGTCCACCCCATTTTACAGAGGAAGAAACCGAGGCATCTTGAGAGAAGAGGTTACCCGAGCTTCCACAGACCACCGTGTTCCCTGGAGTTAAAATGGGAATCCACATGGGGGATCCCAAGTCTGAGGCTCCCCCCCATCCCCGTTCCAGGCTGCTCTCCACAAAGGTCTGGAGGTCCCAAGGGGGAAAGTCCTCTGAACCACATTTATCTTCCTACCAGAGCTGGGGACAGGGTCATACCTAAGTTCTCTCCCTTCCCCAGAGCCAAACCCCCCACCCCCCCCCCCCACCCCCCCGGCTTGGCTCTGCATGCAGCAGGAGCTACATAAATGATGATACGCCTGCAGAACTGCTCCTCCCGTCCCTCGGCTCAAGGCTGATGCTGTGATTGTGGCTACGTCACCCACGTGGCTTCCTGGCAACTTCCTCTGAGCAGCTAACCGCACCGGGATCACTTCTCTCTGCATCTCCCCCCCAACCCCCCCCATATTCCGGTGATGGCTGAGCATCTGATGGAGACGGGAAGTAAAGAAGGCCGGGAGATACGACAAGAAACTATGAAAAGGCTCTTGTGAAAGTCTGCACGTGACTGGACCAGAGAAGCAAAGCAGGTCCCAAGGGCCGAGAGAAGGGGCTGCTAGGCCCGGGAGTCACCCCCCGCCTCCACTTTCCTCCCTATCCTCCCTTCTGGGCCTCAGGAACACCCTCCCCACATCACCTTTTATAAACAACCTTGGCTTTGCCCGTGGTCTTCCTCACTGCAACAGAAGCCCCTGAGGGGCAGAAACTGTTCGCTCCCTTATCCTCAGCACCTAGGACATGGCCAGCCCCGGATTTTCAGGGAGACTGGGCTTCTTCTCATGCTCTGTCCACATTTCCTTAGCTGCCATTAAGAAGGAAATAGGAGAAGGGCAGAAGGGACTGGGGAATGAAATTACTTCAAGGTCAGTGGAGGGAAAGGAGATGGCTACTTCCTGTTTTTAGAGGAAAAGATGCCCCGCCATGGCAAGGACCTGGAGCTGGAGGGGTTGCCCGCCAAAGGGGGTGGCTCAGTGGTTGGGATACTTGGATGTCACGGAATATTATTAGCTGTGAGAAATGATGGGAGACACTGGGGATGCCAGTTAACGTCTCAGCGCTTCCACAGATACTGGAGTGAAATGTGAATCCATGTTGGGGGTCCCAAATCTGAAGCTCCCCCCGTTCCAAGAGGGCCTGGAGTGACTTAAAGTGACTCTCAAAGTCTCTAATTGGCAGAGAAGGTGCCGACTGACACTGACTGGGGGTGGGAATTTCCTCATCTGGTGAATCCCTACAAAGAAATAGCAGGATCACCACACAGTATTTTACTTTTTTGTTGTCGTTTGTTCGCAGTTTGTTTTCTTTCTCATTTTTTCCCTTTTTGATCTGATTTTTCCTGTGCAGCAGGATAATTGTGGAGATAAGTAGAGAAGAACTGCCCAGGTCTAACATATATTGGGGAGGGGATGGGGGGAAGGGAGGGAGAAAAAATTCTGGAACAAGGTTTTACAAGAGTGAATGTTGAAAACTATATGCGTATTTTGGAAATAAAAGGCTTTAAAAAGAAGAAAAACAAAAACAAAATAGCCCCAAAAAACCCAAACCAAAAAAACCCAGGCCCAGGGTTCATCCTTAATAGTTTAAAATAAGTGTTGAAATCCATTTTACTTAATCTCATTTGATTCTTATAGAAACTCGATGAGGAAAGCAAAAGAAACCTCTTCCTCCTCACTCGGGACCCTCGGAGGCACAGGGAGCTGCCCAAGTTCGTGTGGGCGGCAGGTGGTCTTGAGCCCATTCCTTCCTCTCCCCTCCCCCTGCGATAAACCTGTGTGAGAACAGGGAGCCTCCTGCAGCCTGGGTGTGTCCACACCCAGCACATTTCTAATGGAGCTGAAAGGCCGCAGCTCTGTTTACCAGGCAACGGGATGATTCACTCTTTCTTACAGATAAGGCTGCGTCCCCGGCCAAGCGCCCAACGTCAACACTGGCAAAATGGGCTGAACATCGTCCCGGGAGCGGCGTCCGGGCCGGACCCTCTGGGAGCTGTGGCTGCTCCCTCCAAGGGGACCAGCGACGTCACCAGGGGTGTCCGGGCCCGTGGGAGAATGGATTTAAGGCTGATCGACCGTGGCTCGGGACGCCGTGGGTGACCGTGGTGGCTTCCACGTCTGACCAAGCTACAAGCGCTTCTGCCCCCTTTGTGGTCGTTGGAACAGACTTCTCATCCGCCATTCATCTTCACCTAGCAGTGTCTCAGAGAGACACCCCCTAGGCCACCGATGGGGCGAGACCCCCGGGGTTACCAGGGTGCAGCCCCCGGGCCCGTTCCAGCTTCTTGGAGCCATTGGCGAGGGCTGGGGGAAGATGGCACCAGAGATGGACGGGCAGACCTCACCCCAGAGGGATCCGTCCTCCTGCACCCCTGCACCCCACCTGTGTGACCCATCAGGGGAACGAGCGCCCCTTTTTCTCCTCCCTGTGGCTGACCCTTCTGTTCAATCACGTTTCTTAAGCCTCCGCTGGACCAAGCGCCATCACAATGGCCTGAGTTCAAATCCTGCCTCAGGCACTTATTAGCGGGGGTTGGTGGGAAAGTCACTTTAGTCATCTCACCCTAAGTGTTCTCATCTGTAAAATGGGCATGAGTGGGTTACTACAAGCAAGGATTGGGAGCGATGACGGCTGCAAAGTGCTTGGGAGACTTACAAGGACTGAGAGAAGCTTCGAGAGCTTGTGTCAGAGGAGCCTCTGGCAGCTGGGAGAGTGGCCCCTATCGGGGACACCTGGAGGCAGAGACCAGGTGGGGAACGGGGGACCCCGGAGCAACCAGAGAGTGCAAGGGCCCAGCCCAGGGCAAAGGCGAGGAGGTGGGAGGTGGGGGTCTCCTGAGAACAATCATCCCAGCTCATCCCCTCCCTCCTTTCTTTTATTTTCTTTCTTTCTTTCTTTCTTCCTTTCTTTCTTCTTTCTTTCTTTCTTTCTTTCTTTCTTTCTTTCTTTCTTTCTTTCTTTCTTCCCTTTTTCCTTTCTTATTTCCTTCTTTCTTCCTCTTTGTCTTTCTTGCTTTCCTTCTTTCTTTCTCTTCCTTCCTTCCTTTTTTCTTTCTTTCTTTCTCTCTTTCTTTCTTTCTTTCTTTCTTCCTTTCTTTCTTTCTTTCTTTCTTTCTTTCTTTCTTTCTTTCTTTCTTTCTTTCTTCCCTTTTTCCTTTCTTATTTCCTTCTTTCTTCCTCTTTGTCTTTCTTGCTTTCCTTCTTTCTTTCTCTTCCTTCCTTCCTTTTTTCTTTCTTTCTTTCTTTCTCTCTTTCTTTCTTTCTTTCTTTCTTTCTTTCTTTCTTTCTTTCTTTCTTTCTTTCTTCCTTTCTTCCTTCCTTCCTTCCTTCCTTCCTTCCTTCCTTCCTTCCTTCCTTCCTTCCTTCCTTCCTTTCTTTCTTTCTTTCTTTCTTTCTTTCTTTCTTTCTTTCTTTCTTTCTTTCTTTCTTTCTTTCTTTCTTTCTTTCTTTCTTTCTTTCTTTCTTTCATTTTCGTTCATTCATGCTTAGTCTTGTTCTCTTCCTAATGAACCACCAGGTCAACATTCTGCTAAATAACCCCCGTCTGGATTTACTAAATGGGAGAGAAGGATGATTGGTCTTTTTTTTCCTACTTAAATTTTCCCTTCTGTCATGTTGTACAGCAGCTGTTTCTTTGTCTCCATGATTTATTTACCAAGACTTCCTCCCCTCTTCCCTTTTAAATTTGACCTCTGAGACTCTGGCCTCAGAGAACATCCTTTCATTTTCTCCTTCCTCTGGCCACTATTCTATTCTCTCTGTGTGTCTCTCTGTATCTCTCTCCCTTTGTCTCTCTCTATCTCTGTCTGATTCTGTCTCTTTCTCTTTCTGTTTCACTCTGTCTCTGTCTTATTCTATTTCTCTGTCTCATTCTGTCTTTCACTCTGTCTTTATCTCTCTGACTCTCTGTTTCTTTCTTTCTCTTTATCTCTCTCTGACTCTGTCTCTTTCTCTCTTCCTCTGTGTGTGTGTGACTTTCTCTGTCTCACTTTCTTTCCCTCTGTCTCACTCTCCCTTTCTGTGTGTGTATGATTTTCTGTCTCCCTCTGTCTCTGTCTCTCTTTGTTTCTGTCTCTCTGACTCTGTCCCATTCTATCTCTCCTTTTCTCTCTGTCTCTGTGTGCATGTGTGTGTCTCTCTCCATCTCTTTTTCCTCTGGTCTCTGCCACCGATGAAAGGAGTTGTCTGAGGCTCCCGGTGGCTCCCACACGTGTCCCGTGGAGGATGAATGGTCTCAAAGCCAACAGGAAGAGCCAAGAAACAAGACATTTGTGTAAACTGCAGAGGCCAGGAATAGCACGGCCGTTTAAGTGTGTTTCCATCACGGGCCCTGCTCAGATTCATCCGGGCTACGTCCATCTGGATTAAACTAGACTCAGAGGCGCTGACCCGAGTTTGTTTTAAAATGTTGCAGAGGGAAACCTGCTTTTTCTCTCCTGCTGCTGTCCCGCTGACTCGCCCCCGGCCCTCCCCGGCCCAGAATGCTCCAGGCCCTCCTCGCATGCTCGTCCTCCAGGGGAAGCGGGGAGTTTTCTGGGCCTGATGTCAGATCTCAGACCCCGTTCTTTGACTTAGCACTTGGGTGAGATTAGTTCTTTTCGTTTCTTTCATTTTTAGGTGATATCTCTACACTCAGTGTTACATATTCCCATAGGAATCACGTTGGAAAAATCTGAACGAAAGGGAAAAAACCATGAGAAAGAAAGAACAAAGGGGAAAAAAGGGGGAAAGTCTAGGCTTTGAGCTACCTTCAGTCTCCATGGCTTTCTCTCTGGATGAGGATGGCATTTTTCATTCCAAGTCTATCGGAATTGTCTTCGGTCATCTCATTGTTGAGAAGAGCCACGTCCATCAGAATGGATCACTGTGTAATCTTGCTGTTGCCGTGTACACTGATCTCCTGGCCCTGCTCATTTCCCTCAGCATCAGTTCATGTCGGTCTCTTCAGGCCTCTCTGAAATCCTCCTGCTGGTCATTTCTTACAGAACAATAATATTTCAGAACATTCACAGACCACAACTTATTCAGCCAGTCTCCAACTGATGGGCGTCCGCTCAGTCTCTAGTTCCTCACACTACACAAAGGACACTATCTGCCACAGACACGCGCGCTCATCCAGCTCCGAATCCCGTTTCAGCTGAGACGACACTCGAATTCTCCGAAAGCTTTTATTTAGAATTATCTGCATGAATCATTTGTTCCCAGCCTTAACGCTGGCTCAGAAGGCGCTGCCAGGCTGATCCCTCGGCCCACCCCGGTGTCCCTCCTCATTTTCAGGGCCTGAGATTCTGGAAGGGCCACGTGGGGACGTCAAGGGCGCTGTGCCCTGCGTGGGGGGTGGGGAGCAGCAAGTGCTTCAGGGGCTCAGACTCTGGGCTTTACCTGGAGGGGCCATTGTGGGCCCCCAGAAAGCAGCTTCTGCCAACTCAGGCCGTGGAGCTGAGGGGTGACGGGAGCAGCTATGGTTGGGACAGAAGAACTACTGGCATTTATAGTCACAATAACAATCAGCTTTCGGGTTTACAAAATGCTTTAAAAACAGGATCCTCACCACAAGCCTGGGAGGCAGAAAAGGGAGAAGGCATTTACAGAGCGCCTACTATGTGCCAGGGATGGGGGTCAAGTGCTTTATAAATACTACAAATATCATCGGTCCTGTTATAATGCCCTTTTTAAAGATGAGGAAACTGAAGCAGACAGAGGTAAGGGACTGGCCCAGAGTCACACAGCCAGTAAGTGTCTGCAGTCACATCTGACTTTGGGGTCTAAGCCAGGCTCTCTAGCTATGAAAGACCCACAGGCATTTTGCTCCAGCCAGGCCTGTATCTGTATTTATGTGTCATCTGTCCTTCTCCCTCCTACTGCCTCATCGAGTCCCTGCGCTGCTGGGAATGGCCCAAGAGCCCCTTGGCCATATCCACAACCCTTCCCAGAACAGGTGACGGTTCCGGGGAGAAAGCAGAATGTCCTGTTTGTCACCAAATACATGACAATAATCAGCCACCGCTCCGAGGAAAGCCCGAGGTGAACGGCGTCGGCGCCCTGGGTTTGTTTTGGACAGGGATGGCCTTTTCCTACATGTGGATTGTAATCTTCTTCACAATTACCTAATACCCATAAACCCCTGCTTTGTGGCCTTCCCAGCGAGCACTCGATTTCCCCAAAGCTTTTCCCAGTAATAATGGAGCAATGATTTCCAGATGGAAGAAGATAACATTTATCAATTCTCCAGCCCCCAGATTCCCACGGATATTCTGAATCACGTTATCGCAGAACCAAAACCTAAAACTTCTCCCCCAAACATCCCACGTGTCTAGCAGAGCCCAGTGTTCCAGCGTATCTCGGTCTGCCGAGACTACGTTACCTGGCAAGACTCTATTAATAGAAGTGAAAAGAAAAGAAATCCTAAATTATTTTCTATTTAGACAAGAGTCTTTCCTGCTCAACCGGATCCTTCAGCAGATGGATGGCCTGGCTGCCATGCACTTCCTAAATCTCTTATAAACAAAGCAGACACTTTGGAAACGTCCTCCAAGCACATGTTTTTGTACATCAGGGGAAGAGGAGGAGGAAGAGGAGGGGGAGGGAGGGAGGCATGGCCCAATGCACACAGTGTGTCTGCACCTAGTTGTGTGATGGGTGCTCTCCCCAACAGACAGAGAACGCGCCTGACCTTTCCTTGGATCGTGCACATAGTAGGCCTTTAATGGCTGCATGACAGACTGTGTGACTTCAGGCAAAGTGCCGCTTTCCTTATCCTTAAAATGGGAACAATCCCTTTAGTGATGCTCGTGAGTGAATAGATGGCACAGGGCTTGGAAACGACAAAGTAGCCTGCACCCTTAATTGGCTTCTGACGGGAGATTGGAGGAGGAAGGGAGTGTTGTTTTTTCCCAAGAACAGCCGCCCACTCATCTCCCAGACTTCTCCTTTCACCGAAAATGTGGCCAATTACGGAAGAAAGAGAGCCCGGCCCGCCGCTCCCCAGCTATCCATCCTGGGCCCTTGCTCAGGGAGAGACTTCACCGGGTTTGTGTCCCGGACCCCTGCGGTCGGAAGGGGCCCCTCCCCAGAATCATAAGCATAAAATAAAGCCCAGAGGATGACCACAGAGAACGCTGCCTGGAATTACCGTTAGCAAAATATTTAAAAAGCAAGTTCCTGCCCCCCCAGGAAAGAGTCCCAGGGCAAAGGGATTCCTGCTCTGGGACCCCCATCTCCTCCAGTCCCACCATCTGCTACGTTGTGGAATTAAGTCTCAATGTGTCCCAACTCCCAGAGAAGCTTTGAATTAGCCGTTTGAAATTCTCAGAAATCAATTTATTCTAGTTTTTTTATTCCCCCAAGATGCAACAGGGTGGGGACCTTCCGGACCTGACTGTGTTAGTAGCAACACCTCAAATGGTGGGCGAGTCCCCCAAGCCCACCTCAGTCTCCGGCCACGGCCCCCAGCCCCAAATAACGGGTTGGGACGAGGGGAGTCTGTCCTTGCAGAAGGCGCAGGCGTTACCTGCAGGGCCAGGTAGCTCACTGTGGGAGGGAGGAGGGATAAGATGGCCTCTCCCGTCCCTTCCACCAGTGGAGCAGTAATTCCGTATAAACATGGAGTCGCTGGCTGGGAAGGCTGGCTGGGGAGAAGTCTCCCTCCAGTGGCAGCAACAAGAGAAACAACTTCCACAGTCAGTGAGGCTCAGGGGCTGGGGTCCAGCCCTGAGATCCCTGAGAGCTGGGGTCCAGCCCCCCTTTTGTTGGGTATCTGGGCAGGGGAGCTCCCGGGAGGGGCTCCCGACCCTGGCTGCAACTTGCAGGAAGTGGGAGGGGGCTGCTTGGAAAGGACACAAGAAGGAAAAGGAGGAGAGGAACCGAGAGATGGAGAAGGGAAGAAAATGAATGAGAATGAGTCAAGACACTGGAAAGGAAAACGGCGGCAGCAGGTATAGAGGCCCCGTTTGGAGCCAGGATCGCAGGGAGAAGGGCCCCCAGAGAGGTTCCAGGCTGTTTCCCATCTATGGGGAAGAACAGGTCATTGAAGAAACAGTGTCTGGGGCACAGGCAACCTCAAGCAACCTTCTTTAGGCCTCAGCTTTCTCCCGATAAATTGGGAGGAAGGGACTCAAAGAGCGCCGAGGAAGTCCCTCACTCTGTGACCCAAGGACTCCTGGGAAAATCCTAAACTTGGGGAGAGGGTCAGTGTCTCCCAGGTCAATGAAAGCATATGTACAGTCCAACTGTACTGCGTAGGGACCTACTGTCTACACAAAAATACTGTCTCCCTGGGAGAATGTTCCGGTTCTGGATAGATGCCACTACAGCCTCACATACAGTCTGGCATACAATGGTGCCTAATAAATGCTTAATTAAATGGTCAATAAAGACCTTTCTGATAGTGCCAGCCCCATCAGTTGATCAAAACCATCAAATTATCTTTAAAAAAAAAAAACTCAGCAGCTCCTGAAAAGGAGCCTTTCAAGCCCAGAACACCTATTCTTGAGTCATGGCTTCATTTATACATGCATCAAATAAACACCTGCTGGGTACCAGACTCTGAAAATGTGCCGATGGAGATTTAGAAATATATGGGTGTCCAACACACCGGGTGAGAACCAGTCCAGTGTTCCACTAGATTGTTCTAAATCAAGTCCCCAACAAAGCTCCCGGGCCCCACAAACTGCTTCAAAATAGCTCAGTTTGGACGGGGAGCCAAAGTAACAAGATGGCTGTTTTCATGGTGTTTTTTAAAAGAGATTGGAACCAAGTGCAGGAGCACAGGAGATCGAGAGGTGGGATCACAGGAGATTGTCAGAGGACAGGATCACAGGAGATCACCAGGTGGGATCACAGGAGATTGTCAGGGGACAGGATCACAGGAGATCACCAGGTGGGATCACAGGAGATTGTCAGGGGACAGGATCACAGGAGATCACTAGGTGGGATCACAGGAGATCATTAGGGGCACAGGATCATAGGAAGTTACAAGGTGGGATCACAGGATTCACCCTGAGGTGAACACCACCAACAGAGGGGATCACAGTTGATCAGGGAGTGAATGCCCCCGAGGCGGCTGCTTTTCTGGAAGGTCAGGACAGATCCTCTCAGTGATCCGGGTCTCGGGCCCGTCGGCTAGGCGAGATCTGGAGACCCAAAGGCCGGCACTCGCATGCTCTGAAGATGTGGCTCCCACCCTGACCTGGCCTCGCACCAGCTGCACTCTCCCTCTCCCACCGGGCTCCACCTCCCACCTCCACCCATTTGCCTGGGCAGGGCCCACTAGAGCCACTCCCAGATGTTCCCAGAATCCCTTGACTTTCCCCAGCCTCCACTGAGTGCCATCTTCTAGGGGAAGCCCCTTCCCCCCGATGCTAGCGCTTTCCCTCCTAATTTTGGCTTGTGAAAGCTCCCCCTCCAACAGACCCTCCTTTCCTCCAGGCAGGGACCGCTTTGTGCCACCCTTGCTCAGTGTCCCAGGTGCTTATGGCACATCTGGTGCTTCAACAAAGATAATGATAACAGGCAGCCAGGGAGCGCAGTGGAGAGAGCACCGGCCCTGAGGTCAGGAGGACCTGAGTTCTAATCTGATCTCAGGCACTTAACCCTTCCCAACTGAGCAACCCTGGGCAAGTCACTGACCCCAACTGCCTCAGAAAAAAATTTAAATGATAACAACAATCACGCCAGCGAACCTTTCTCTGTGCCTCAGGTGTGCAAACAGGACCTCGCTGGATCCCCACCACAACCCTGGGGGGCAGGTGCGTTCCCTCTCCCCATTTCACAGATGAGGAAAGCGGACCCAGGATCAGACTCTCCTGGGAGGTGGTGCCCTCTATCCCTCATTAATGATGGAGATGAGGCAACCCCAGGACCGGCCATCATGTAAATAATTATTCTTAGTCTGGTACAGGATAACAATGGTAATTATAGAAACCTGACTAAGAAGGGTCCCGTGCTGGGTGAGAGCCCCCTCCGGGGGTCCCGCTTCCCCGGTGCCAGGGGCCTGCTCTGTTCAGAGCCGGCACCGGGTCCTGTGGCCCAGGAGATCTTGTTCACATCCTAATCCGAGTAGCTCCCCGATGATTTGGGGGTGAAAAGCCTCCTCCAGACACGCTTCTATTCAGGAAGAGAACGAGTCGGAAGCAGGGCCCGCTGTGGCTCGGCCGTGTCAGAGTTTCCATGACAAGGCCTGTTTCCAGGGCCCCTCTAGCTTGTCTGGGAGAACAACTTCTGGGCCAAGACTCGGCTCCCCAGGCTGGGTACTATGGGCCAGGCCTGGGCTGGGCCAGGCCCTGTGGGACGGGCCCTTTGGGCTGGGACAGGCCCTGTGGGACAGGCCCAGGACAGGCGAGCTTTGTCCCACATCCTGCCGGACTGGGGAGCCTCTCTGTGCCCCTGAGGGGAGACCCTCTTCTGGGACCTGGTCCCCTCTGGCCATCTGGGGAGCCCAAAGGACCCCTCCCAGAATACTTTAACTTCACAAAATGACACAAAGGCTTCTAAAGGAAAACACTTCTACTGAAATAGTTATCAAGTGATTTAAAACAAATTCACAGACCTGAAGTTAAAGCACCTGATTGATGGGTGTGCACGGAAAAGATGCACAGAGGATGAGGAGGACTGCAGGGACTGCAATCAGCACTGGTGGAAGGACTCAGATCACATCTGCTACAAAGGGGGAAGGGAAGCATTTATTAAGTGCCGACTGTGTGCCAAGCATTGTGCAAAGAACTATAAATTTTAACTCATCTGATCCTCATGTCAGCCTCAGGAGGAGGTGCTTTACCGTTATCCGCACTGTACAGCTGAGGAAACTGAGGCAGGCAGAGGATCAGAGTCACACATACCTGAACTCAGGGTTTTGGAATCCAGCATTCAGTCCCCCCAGCCACGAGACACAGTCTAAAAGTCATCCCCTTGGAGCTCGTCCAATTGAGGGGAAGCTCCTGGAGGGCAGGGTCTGTTTCCCACTTGCCTGTGTGTCCCCAGCTTCAGCCTGCACAACCAGGGAAGCTTCCCAGCCTCTCGCTTCTCTGCTGTGCTGGTTTTTAAAATTGATTTTGTTGCAGCCCCAATTTCTCCCCTTTCCCACACAGAACCCGGGGAGGAGAAATAAAAGCAGAAAAAGAGAGAAAAGTCCCTCCTGACAAACGCATGTGGTCCATCCACAGGCCTCCCACAGCGGCCTCACCTCAGCAAAGGACTGCCCTGCCCTCTACCCCAAATCTGAGGCCACTTGTCCCCTGCTCTCCCCACTCTCCTCGTCTCCTCATCCTTCCCATGACTTCCCCCACTCTCTCCTCCTTCATCTCATCCCATAGAGAGGTGGCCCTTCATGCCAAAGCTAACCCCTCTCCCTGCACAAACCGTCCCATTCCATCCCACTTTCCAAGAGACCTTCCCCTGTCATCCCCACTCATCATTTGTCTTTGCCAAAAAACCTGCCACGTCTCTCCCTCACTGGGAAGAATCATCCCTAATGGCTCTCATCTCCCATCTCTCCTCCCTATTGGGGCTCGACCCCTTGAAGACTTGGTACAAATGGGCTCCTGCCGCTGCCTCGTCTCTCCCCCCACAAGCCGCCACGATGATGTTCTCACGTGCGGATCAGACTGTCAGCCCTCTGCAGACTCCCTGAGTTCCACCTCTTCCACCTCATAAAATGCTCGAGTGTGGGGAGTGGCGTGGTGGGAGCCCGAGCTCACAGTTGGGGGCATTCAGAAGCGTCCAAGGAGCCTCTGGGGCAGGGAGGGCCAGGAAAAGGTGATGCAGAAGGCCCGGGGGGGAGGAGAGAAGGGGAGACAGACAGAAGATCTGCTGAGAGAGATTAATGGGAATGCACAGACGGCAGTCTCACAGGATGAGGAGTGGTAGGGCTGCAATCCTGGTGGGCAGAAGTGACGCCCACCCTGGAAAGACCCCAAAGCCATTGGGGCATCCTGAGAGCTCCTCCATCTCTCACCTGCCCTCTCCCCAAAGCAGGCAGTCATACTTTGCCCATCTACAAGAAAGCAGATGCTCATCTTCACATCAATGGGGGTGGTCCAAGGAGCCAGGATGGTGGCCATATGTGTTCCCCCCCCCCAGATAGAAGGAAGGCCCTCTTACACCACCAGGGCCCAAGCTTCCTCATCACAGGACTTTCTACATAAATGGAGGGAGATAGGCGAGCAACAACTGATCCTGGGAGGACCTTGAGGAAGTATCAGAGCCAGGAAAGACCGCAAGTAACTGGGGCCTGTCTGTGAGTGTGCGTCCATGTGGCTACATTCACCCACACGTGGGCACGTGCCCTACTCCTTTCATAGGAATTGTGGCCAAGGTTTGGCCACAACAACGTGAGACGGCATACGACATATTGCTAACATTTAAACAGCTTCATCCATCAAGAAAATCCTTTCGTCCTCTACCCCATCAGATTGGGGCAGCATTTATCACCTCCTTAAAAATGACCAGTCATCATTGAAGGAGGAGGTGGGGCAGAGGAAGCCAGATGAGGCACGGGATGGGGGCACATCAACACAAGAGCTGGGGAGCACTATGAGATTGGGGTCACCACGTGAGCTCAGGGAAAGGCTGAAGGCCAGCAAAGGCCGGCCATTCACCATTTGTCATTAAAATAGCCTTCCCTTTTCTAGATTTTTTAATAATCTCCAACCAAAACAGCATATTAAATGCAGACGCAGATATGGGAATTCAGCTGCCTTCTATTAAGTCAGATATTAAAGAGATTTGCAAAAAATATTTTACTCTTCTCATTTTTCTATTGTTTGGGAAAATATACTTTTTTTAATAAAATGTTTATTTGTTGAGACATAATGGACTTTTGTGTATTTAATTAAAATATTATCTCTTCCAGTTACATATAAAATGATTTGCACTTGTTTTTAAAACTTTGAGTTCCCGATTCTCTCCCTTCCTTCTCCCACCCTACTGAGAAGGCACAGGGGAAGCTACGCAAAACATTTCCATAAAAGTCATGTTGTAAAAGAAAATCCCCCTCCAAAAAGAGAAGAAAAAACCCTCAAGAAAAGTCAAGTTTAGAAAAGGGGGGGGGGGTCATTTCAGAGGGAGAGCCAGCAAAGTCGCTCTAGCACCACGGACAGCTCCCGGATCTTCCCACCCTTTACTCTTCCTGCTTCACAGCCAGCCATCACTTCCTTCCCTCTGGACCTCTTTTGTCCAATCAGCCCCCCGGCCTCTAGGAATTAGGGAATCCTATTCTTGGCCATCAGTCCTCCGGGACCAAGGACCTGTGTTTGCACCAGAGGAGGAGGAAGGGGCTGATGGGGGAAACAGTCTTTAAGCAAACCTTCAAGAAGCCTGTCTGGGCTCTCCCAGCAGGGGCAGGGCCTCCATCATCTCAGAACCCTTCCAAGTGTTGGGAATAAGTATGTGTAGGAGGGGGTGGGCTGTTTGGGCCCCAGTGCTCCCCGTGGTTGTCCCAAATGAACTCCCCCAAAAAGGGAGACTGCACACGTCTCAGGGGAATCTAGCTCCCTCATGTTCCCAGCTGCACATGGTCTTCAGAACTAAAAGGACTCTCAGGCCATTGAGCTCCGGCTCTCCCTGTGAGGGCCGAGCAAACTGAGGCCCTAAGAGGGGAACCCAAGATCCCAGAGTTGGCAAGTGGAGAACCAAACGTCTGGCTGAGCCCCTGCAGGCCCAAGCCGGGCCCTTGTGTAAGCCCTGGGCCCAGGGCCCAGGAGGCATGTCCAGCACATTCCCTCATTACAGCCTCCAGTGACTGACCCCACAGCATCAGTACCTTTGAACTCCAGGTAATATGGCACACTCCCACCCTGCCAAGCCACTGCCCCCTGCTTCAAGGGTGCAAACCGGAGCTCTGGATCGCCCCGACCACCATCCTTCCGTCTCCTAACATCAAACATGTTAGACCATCGCACCCAGAGCCCACGCGCTCCCTCCCTCCCAGCCTCCCTCTGGGTTGACAAGAGACCCTCGTCTGTCCCCATCCCTCCCGGCACTGTCCAAGTTGCGAAGCCCAAGCTGCCAGTCTGGGTCTGGGTGATGTAAGCGAGCTGCCGGGCCCCCCAAAGACAATTCTGTGGAACGCCACATAATCCACAGTGGCGACCAAGACAGGAGAGAGGACAAATCCAATAAAAGAGACTGACCTGAACTTTCCCGTGCGCACCTGCAGCGCCCGCATCCCGCAGCGCCGGGCCCCTCCGACGTCGCCCACAATGTCATCTCCGATCATGAGGGTCTGTCATGGCAATGAAATACACACGTCAGGCGCCTCAGAGTCAGCCTCTCCTCCATCTTCACTGACATAATAAACGACTCGATTTGATGTTTAATGCGCCCATCGTACAAATTAAACAAGATAATATTGTCATTGTATTGATTAAAAGTCACCCTACCTGCAGCGTATTTCACACGGCCCCGCTGCAGGGGAGGCCGCAGAGCAGCCCCCACCACACCATTTGAAATCAATCAAGAGACGTCAAAATCACTGGGCATTGGGAAAATGGATGGGAACCTCGGCCGGCCCCACGCTTCTTGTCCGGAGCACAGGCAGGCTTTTGCTGGCGGCTAAGGGCCACACGGCCACCCATCTCCCTAAGGTTCAGAACTTATGCAGCTCAGAAGCAATTCCTGAACCTTTCTGAGCAAGCTCCTCGTGCAGGAAGGCGCGGAACAACACAAGCTCGTCCCAGCCAAACGGACGGCTCCGAGAACAACCTGACCCAAGATTAAATTCCTGGAAGAATCCGATTCAACAAACACCTACTAAGCACATTAGTCTAGGCTGTGGGGGAAAAAGATAAAAAACTCCGGCCCTGCTCTCAAGGAGCTGCTAGGAAAGACAAGGCCCGTCTCTGGAATCACTGGCAGGCCGTGCCCCTGGCCAGGTCTGTCTCCTCATCAGTAAAGTGAGAGGGCTGATCTAGATGGATTTTGGGGTCCCTTGCACCTCTAAATCAAGGGATAAGGCAGACAGAGCACTCAAGGACAAGCCAGGGAGGGAGAAAAGTTTTGCTGGGAAATCTGGGACAGCTGGAGGGAGAAGGGAGATCTTAAGACAGGGCTGGCAGAAGACAGACCTGGAGGTCACAGTGAGCTCTGGGAACAAGTGAGAGGGCGAGAGCTGCACTTTATCCAAGTGGACTGGAGACAGGAGAGGCTTTGGGGCAAGGAGTCCAAGGGGAGGCATAGGCTATGGGGCCAGGGAGGAGCCAAGGAAGGCAGGGAGAACAGAGAGAAAACCTTGCAAAAGTTCATCCAAGTCTCCCTGTGTATCTCTTTATTCTTCCTACCCATTATTTCTTTTTTGTTGTTCACTAATGTTTCAATCCTGTCTAACTCTTCCTGTATTTATTTGAGGTTTTCTTGGCAGAGATGCTACAGAAATTTGTCATTTCTTTCTCCAATTCATTTTACAGATGAGGAAATTGAGGCACATGGGATGAAGTGACTTAGGCAAGATCATACCTGAGTCCTGGAGGGAGAACAAGAAAGATGAGGTGACAGCTGAGTTGAACCACAAAGGGAGTCATGGGCTGGGTGACAGGCAGCTGGATGGTAGAGCCACCAGAAAGAGTCAAAAGAAAGTGAGTTCAAAACCTGCCTTTGAGACTTGCTAGCAGCAGAGCCCCGGGCCAGATGGGCCTCCCCCAGATACCCAGGACTTCTGGGAGACTTACATCATGAAAAGCACTCCACAAATTGTGTAGGGTTGGACAAATGCTAACTGGGAAAGGCAAGCACGGAAGGCAGCCTACCCGAAGGGACAGGCGGCTGGAGGGGAACACTTGTGATGTGTGAGGAGAAGGAAGGCGTCATTGGCTGCAAAAGGAGGCTGGAGCCTCTGAACTCCTTTCAGAAGGTCTGCATTCTCCTATGGAAAACAGGGAGCCATGGAAGGTTCTTGAGCAGGGAAATGATACACTCAGGCACCTGCTACACATTCTATCAATAAGCAGCCTTTTTGCATATGTCACATATAACTACCTAAACGTCCGAGAAAGATAAAACAACAGGAACAACTGTTGTTGGATTGGATTCTAGAACCCTTTGACTATCCACCTCAAGAGAAGTTTAAACTGAGAGCCAAATGTTCCCCAAAGGCACTTGCCACTATCATGGAGGATATCTAAAGCAAAGACCATTATTAAAATATTTAAAAAGTGATACTTTTTTATTTTTCAAAATATATGCAAAGAGAGTTTTCAACATTTACTCTCGAAAGCCCTGTGCTCCAAAATTTTTCCCCTCCTTCCCATCTCTCTCCTCCCCTAGACAGCAAGTAATCCAATATAGGTTAAACGTGTGCAATTAGAGGAGAGACTTCAAAAGCTGGAAGAGACCCACAGGTACCAATCTGTGGAAGCCATTATGCCGGATGCCTCACCCCTGGAACCTTGAAAAGCCTTTAATGAGAAGCATAATCCCCACTAAGAGCCAAGAATTCAGCCTTACTTTCCACCAAGGAAGAATCAAGTAGAGGGAAGAATCGCTGTTTTGTCCTGAGCAAGAACAAGGAGAAAGAAGGCAGAGGAACTTGGGGATATTTTCATGAGCTAACAAACAATGGAACAGGCAGAAACGTCAAGACAAAATGGCGACCAATGGAAATCACTTCAAATCACCGCAAAACAAGATGGCAGCCAACTGAACTCATCTCAAACCAGTGACCAGTCTGACCTCGGGGGGAGGGGGCCACCTCCCTCCTCTCAGTAAAACAGGCTCAGCCACAGATGCAGAAGAAGGCGCAAGTTATTGGACACGATCAATGAGTCGGTTTGTTTTGCTTTACTGAACTGCTCTGTCACAAGAGAAGGACCTTATGGGTGTTAGGTGAAAAATCAATAAAACATTTAAAAAGAATGCTGACGACTCAGACTATGATATGCGGGTGCATGGACAGCTCCACGGAGCCGCGCCGTTACTCCATATATCTTGAACCTTTCCGCATTCTCCTCTATGCCCTCCTTTGTTCTAGTCGCTGATAAAGACGTGGCCCTTCTCTTTGCCAAGGTCAACAACCTCTCTCCTTTACCCTGGTTCTGATTTCCTTCTGTACGCCATGGGCATGTGGCCCTTAAATCATGTCCCCTTCTCTATTCTTCAGCCTCTCTTTATTCACTGGTCCCTTCCTCACCACCTAAACACACAGGCCTCCTTTCCCCTCCTGACTCCTGACTCCACCACCCCCACCACCCCCCATCCTTAATTCCCCCTCCCAGACTCCTAGAAAGCCCATCCCCTGTAAAGGGCTGAAACTCTGGGCTGATGCACTGAGGTCGGACAACCGAGCACTTAAGGCTAATCACCGATTGGACAACACTCTATCAGCATATGCTTGGGAAAGAGCCCTCCCCACTATTCTGAGCTGGTTCCATCTTTTGGTATAGACAGAGAATTGTGGGAAGGATTAGGGGTGGAGTAAGACAAGCCAGAGTCATTTTGGTGATAGAGGAAGAGTAGGGAGGTCGCAGAGATCCTGTGTCCCTCCCCTTCACTTCTCCCCCTAAAGACCAAGGACTTTTGTTTATCCTGACTCCAGCTGCTTTTAAGGCATCCAGGGGGCTGACTTGGTCTTCACAGTTGGTGAATCCCCATTCTCCAGCTCTCATTCTCTTTTCTCCTCCTGCCCAGACACTGAACCTCCACTCCCACACTTGGAGGACCCAGAACCTCCTCGCCATCCTGGCCCTTCCCTGTGGTGGCGGCTGCGCCACCCGAGACCCCTCAGACAACCTGAGGCCTCCGGGACCTGCTGCTGCCACCTTGGAACACAGCGCGCCAGAAGGGGCTGCCCTCTCCAGACTGAGTCCCCGGAGGAGCCGGGCAGTTTCTGACATCCAGCCTGTAGCACACAGTCAGCCCCCACAAATGCTTGTTGTTCCCCCATGACTCGCTGAATGCACGCCTCTGCGGGGGAGATCTCGTTTCTGTCGGGGAACCAACGTCTCTCTCAAACGCCTTCTGGAGCCCCGGCCACAGCGAGCGAGCTTTGGGGCTGGGGGTGACGCACGGCCCTTCACAGACGCCCAAAGTCAGGGTCCGGCCAGTGGGATTCTGTCCTGAGGAGCAGCCGGCACCCCAATGGTGACGGGCTCCCGCTGCCAAGCTCTGCCCGCTGGCTTCCTCTCTGCTTCCCTCTGGGCCCGCTTCATGAGCGGCCTGGAGTCCGTCTCAAGCTGAGGCTCCCTGGGCGGGGGGCCCGGGCACTGTCCCTCCGGGGAGCTGCGGCCAGTTCTGGGGAGCGGGTCCCCCGGTGCCGGAGAGGCCTAAAGCCAGCAGCTGAGGGGAGTCTCCACGGGGCCTCTGGGGTTGCCCTTTCTGATTCCAGGACAGGTCCAAAAGGGAGTTTCTATAAGAAATCCTGCGCCCCTGCCTTCTCACCACTGCCGATGACCTTTCCTCCGGGAAGTCAGAAGAGGCTCCATGGAAGTCCCGGACAAAACGTCCTGCCGCAGGCCCTGCCCTCGGACCTCCCAGCCTCTCCCACGTGGTCTCTGGTTCACCCTGCGTGTAACGGGCGTTTGCTGCCATCTCCCATATGCTCAAGGCTCCTTGGCGCTGGCCCAGGGGGAGCCCTTCCTCTCACGGCCTTGGAGCAGGGCCTGCCCCTGACTGACTCACTGATGGCAGAAAACAACCATCCTACGGGGAGAGGCTGCACACGCCAGGAGCCGTTCCCTCTTAGGCCTCCATTTCCGCCCCTGAATGATGGGGAAGAGCAACATTCTCCCCCAGGGAGGGCGGGGAGGGTCAGTGACCGAGCGTGGCCTCCAACGGGCCCATTCGAGCCCCCTGCGTGGCCGGGCGGCCCTGGGGACGTTGCTGAGGAGTCCCGGGGGGGCCAAGGCCGTCCTTCTAAAGGAGGCTCTGGCGTCCTCGGAGCAGAAACTCATTTCTGAGGCTGCGGACAAAGGGGGCCGTTAGCCGGGAGGCTGCTCCCCCACGGGCGTGTTTTACATCGACTGGGCCGGTGGGGGGGGGGGCGGCCGCACATGATCAATGATGCCTGTCGGCGCCAGCTTGTGGCGGACACGTACCAAGATGGAGCCGGCCCCCCGGGAGCTCCCAGATTTACTATCGGTGAAGGACGATAATCACTAACGGAGGAGCAATTATTCCCAAATCATTTAGGATTTAAAAAATCATTGGCAAGAAGATAGAGGTCAAGAGGTGGGCTGTCAGGGGAAATAAAAAACCCTACCTGTCAAAGCCAGGTTTAACTTCCTCTCTGCCTGCAATCTGGCGAGCAGAGGCAGCGCATAAAACCCAGAGGTCACCCGCCCGCAGAGAAGGGCCCGGCGCCCGCAGACGCCCCCAAGTGCGGCGCCCCTTTGTTTGCTCCCCAGGCCCGGATCTGGGCCGGCTGCGCCCCTCGCCCAGCACGGACCCCCAGGCCCAGTGCCGGTTTCCATTTCTCTGACCAGCTTTTTAAATGGCGCTCGGCCTGAAAGTTTGGGTCTCACTGCCATCCCAGGGAAAGGCAGGGGCGGAGCGGGCAAGTCTCCTGCTGGGGGTCAGACCCCTGACCCGGAGCAAGCCCTCTGGGAGCCACCAGCGGCAGGTGAGGGGCTGACGGGCATCCCAGGGCCAAGTTCCCTCTTCTGGGAGAGCCCCAGGCCAGGGGAACCCGGGTCCAGACCAGGAACTTGGGAGAGAAGATTCTGTCCAAGATCAGTTGCAACTTGCACCAGTGGAGGGGACGGATTCCCAAGGAGAAATTATCCCTCCCCCCCACCCTCTTGCTGATGAACCGGAATCCCCAAGGACAAGCACCCGTGGGTTCTGGGAGAAAAGCAATCCCAGGGCAAGGGACTAGGACAGGGGCCGCCCCCGGCCGCACCAGGGGCAGGTGGTCCCCCAGGGAGGGCTCTCCTTCCCCCCAGCAGATGAGGTGACGTGGGCCCCTGTCAGGGACAGGATTACACCCCCCCCCCCAGCTCTAACTCACAGAAAACACAAATCTCCTGAGACAGGGAAAATCCAGATCCAATGTGCATTCTCGGGGGCGCAAGAGCCATGTGGCTATCCCAGAAGCACCCGAGGCGCCTGAGGGAAGCCCAGGCTGCCCCGACTCCCAGGAAAGCTTCTCTCCGAAATCCATCACTCAAGTCACTCTTCCCCAGTCCCGCTTCACACCCAGTTACCCCGGGAGCTCTCCCGCCCCTCCCCAGGTGAGCATGTGGAGGGAGGAGCCTCCGGGAGCCACAGCAGAGACAAGAACCTGCAGCGGGAGGAGCCGGGGAGCCCCAGCTCCAGGCCTGACTGAGGGAGCATGTCCCAGCGGGCGCAGGGAGGCTGCACAAGCAGGCGGCTCAAGGCCCCTTTATCTGCGGGACTGATCTGACTCCTTCGGGGGCCCCATAAAGGCTGATCCTCTCTCTAAACACATGGAGAAGTCTGCGGCTCAGACTGTCCGGGCCCACAGAGAGGGGCGGCCGAGGAGAGGAGGAGGGGACGGACAGAGAGCAGAAGGGAGGGGGGCACTGAAAGAGAGACAGAGACAAAGAGACAGAGACAGAGGGACAGAGAGAGACAGAGACAAAGAGAGACAGAGACAGAGAGACACAGAGAGAGACACAGAGAGAAATAGAGACAGAGAGAGACAGAGACAGAGAGACACAGAGAGAGACAGAGAGAGAAACAGAGAGAGAGAGAGAGAGAGAGAGACAGAGACAAAGAGAGACACAGAGACAGAGAGACAGAGACAGAGAGACAGGGACAGAGAGAGAGAGACAGAGACAAAGAGAGACAGAGACAGAGAGACACAGAGAGACACAGAGAGAAATAGAGAGAGACAGAGAGAGACAGAGGCAGAGAGACACAGAGAGAGACAGAGAGAGAAACAGAGAGAGAGAGAGACAGAGACAAAGAGAGACAGAGACAGAGAGACAGAGACAGAGAGACAGGGACAGAGAGAGAGAGACAGAGAGACAGAGAGAGAGAGACAGAGAGACAGAGAAAGAGAGAGACAGAGACAGAGAGACAGAGACAGAGAGACAGGGACAGATAGAGACAGAGAGAGAGACAGAGACAAAGAGAGACAGAGAGAGAGACAGAGACAGGAAGGGAGAGAAGAAGAGAGGGGGAGAAGATCCCAAGAACTAAATGACTGCCTGGCACTATACGGCCACCAGGTGGCGCCACAGTGCTCAGAGTGCCAGGCCTGGAGTCAGAAAAACCCTGGTTTCGGGGCCAGCCTCAGACACGGACTGGGTGACTCTGGCCAAGTCACTTTGCCCCGTTGGCCTTAGTTTCCTCATCTGTAGAATGGAAGAGGCCTCCAGCGCCTCCGTGGGTCACAAAGAGCCGGACGTGACTGATGGGCCTGGCCGACCCCACACTCGTTCCCCTATGAGCCGGGGCTGCACCGGACTTCGTCCCCTTGACCACTTCTGGACCATCTGCTCTCACCCCACGTCAGTCACGGGATTTTGAATCGCTAGGGGGCTTGGCCAGGTCCTGCTGCTGGAAGGTTGCTCCCCCCCCGCAGCTCCCGAGGTCAGGGCTGTGCCCCCCCCCAGCACCTCTTGTTCAGGGACTGACGGCAGATCCACATCCCCACTGATGGGTTCGGGAGGGTGACAAGCCTGGACCAAAGCTCCCAGATCCTCCCTGGGGCCCCACAGCCCCCTCCCCACGTCCCAGGGCACGGGCCTCTTCCTTCGCAAACTCCCAAACAAACCCCCCCAATGGCCCCCGAAGTCTGTGCCTGCCCCCGGGCATCTTCTACCCGCACGAGCACTTCCCAGCACTGGGCGGGAGCGCTGAGGACCAGCCTCCGTCCCCTCTTGTATTCACAGCCTCAGGACCACGGCCAGAGCCCGAGCTCCAGGCCCCGACCCAGGCCCCGGCCTCCCTCCAAGGGACACATGAGACATCCCCGCTCCCAGAGAGGCTGAGCAGCGCTGGGCCGGGGGCCGGGGCCCTCAGGGGGCGGGCACACACGGGGCTGCACTGGGGGCTCAGCCAGCCCCAAGCCCCCGGATTCCCACCGTCCCCCACATCTCCTTGTGCCCAGAAGAAGGGCACGGGCACCCCCAGGCCCTGCCCGGCTCCAGGTGAGGCTGCCTGACCCTCCCAGCCCTGCCCAGTGAGGAAGCTGCGGAGAAAAGAGTCACAGGTGGCACTGGGGGGGGGACGGACCCCAGGGGCAGGGCAGCTGCTCGGTACCACTCACCTCGTGGGCCTCCGTGCCCATCTCCTTCAAGGCCGCCCGGAAGAACTCTGGGGCCGGCTTTCCCACCACCTCGGCATGGATGTCGCAGGCGTACTGGGGAGGAAAGAGAACGGGGGAGGCTGCGGAGGGCGGGGAGGCTCCAGGCCAGAGCCAAGAGATGAGGGGAGGCCGGAGCCGGCTCCCCGTGATCCTGGCTGGGGAACCACGGGCCCGGGACATTCAGGGCTGACGTGGATGATGGGGAGAGGGCAGAGACACAGCCACAAAGAGACAGAGACAGAGAGAAACAGACACACAGAGAGACAGAGGGACAGAGACGCAGCCACAAAGAGACAGAGACAGAAAGAGATATAGACACAGAGACAGAGAAACAGAGAGAGAGACAGAGAGAAACAGACACACAGAGAGACAGAGGGACAGAGACATAACCACAAAGAGACAGAAAGACAGAAAGAGACAGAGACACAGAGACAGAGAAACAGAGAGACAGAAACAGACACACAGAGAGACAGAGGGACAGACATAACCACAAAGAGACAGAGAGACAGAAAAAGACAGAGACACAGAGACAGAAACAGAGAGACAGAGAAACAGACACACAGAGAGACAGAGGGACAGAGACGCAGCCACAAAGAGACAGAGACAGAAAGAGATACAGACACAGAGACAGAGAAACAGAGAGAGAGACAGAGAGAAACAGACACACAGAGAGACAGAGGGACAGAGACTCAGCCACAAAGAGACAGAGACAGAAAGAGATAGAGACACAGAGACATGGAAACAGAAAGAGACAGAGACAGAGATAGAGAGAGACACACAGAGAGACAGAGACAGGGAGTTTAAGGGAGACAGATTTCTATCCACTCTCCTGGACAAAGCTCTCCCCGTGGAGGTCCCTTTGGGGAGCATTTCCTGGGTGTGTCATGGCTCCCCATTAACACCTGGGCACCAGACAAAGGGTCTGAGTCTGGGATGGGCAGGGCCCCGAGAGCCCTCGGTACCTGCTTCTTTCCCCCTTTCCCCACCCTTTCCTCCCTTCACCCCCCACCCTGGGGCAGACCCGGGGCTCTACAAGACCATCAAGGCCCTGGGTTGTTAGGACTCAGAGACCTTCGGATCCTGTAGCTCTGGGAGGGGGATGGGCTTGCCTAACATCTCCCAGGGGACAGTGGAGGCAGAGGGAAAGCCGGGAAGGCCCGAGTTCCAATCTCACCCCACTCTACCTGCCTCAGTTTCCCCCCTGCAACAAGCTCTTACTTCACAGGGTTGCCACGAGAGAATAACTGTAAAGCACTTTACAAGCCGCCCGTGTCGCCGAGAGCATCATTATGGCCATTATTGCCATGGGGATGGGGGTGGGAGCTATCCCATGGGCCAAGGAGAGCACAGGCTGGGGTGGGGGTGGGGGGGCTCCTACCTCCAGTGCCCTCATGTACGGGCCAACATCGAGCATCAGGCCGTCGGTCTCCTTATAATAGCGTCTGGAAACAGAAGCGACAGCGCTGTTAAGCCAGAGCCCCTTAGCGAGGCCCCTGGCCCATGGCCCCCCCATTTCTCCCCCCCACACCCGTGCCGGGCCTGCAGGCCAGAGGCCCCTCCAGAGAAAGGGACTCTCTGTCTTTGTTGCCCTCTCCCACCCCCTGGGCCCAGTGGAAGTCTGCAGTCCCCAGCAAGTCTCCCCTCCTCACTCATTCAATATTGGGGGGGCTTAGAGATGACCCCCAGGCTATAGGCTAAAGCTGGAAGGGAGCTCAGAGGGAATCTCAACTGACAGATGAGGAAACTGAGAGCCAGGCTGACCACGGAACTGACCCGAAGTCCTTCTGGCAGCAGAGGAGGGAGGCAGGGGCGGCCTGCGGCCAGGGGACGGCTCCCTCGAGCCTCTGCTGCCTGTGAGGACCGGACCGGACGACCTGGGAAGGGTGAGAGGGCAGATCCCCACATTTCTCAGAGCCCCAACCCTCGGGCAAGGAGCCCTGGCCTGGGAGGGGGCCGGGAACCCCCCACCAGACTTGTCAGGTGTCCTGGTTTAAGCTCTGTCCTCTCTCTGGACCTCTGTTCCTCCCTCTGTCCGGTGAGGGCCGTGACTCAATGGCTCTGATATTGTGTGATGTTCGGACACGAGATAAGTGAGCTGGACATTATGGGCAGAGACACCCCTTCCCCATTCCGTAAGGCCCTGGGTTTTGGTGGATAAAGGGCCCCCACGAAAGGGACGGAGAAAGGGGGAAAACAAAGGCTTGATCGCTGACAGAAGTGCCCTGCTCAGTGAGATCCCTGAGAGAGCAGACGGAGGCCTCACCGTTTGCAAGAGACTCACAGCTCAGGGGGTTATTGGGGAAGTCAGCGAGAGCGGCCCCCCACAGGGAGCCCCGTGTAGGCACCTCAATGATTAACCTGGAGATCAAAGCGGGCAGATGGTTTCCAGTCGCTAATACAGTGGCAGAGGACGATTAAGGCTTCTGGGAAAGGACAGTAGGTTCAAAGCTTCTGTGGCTCGCCCCTAATTGCTAATAATTAACCCCTAATAGCTGCTTGAGAAAGAAAACTCCATTAGTTCCACAGCAACCTGCCACATTTCCTATTAGCCAGAGGTCAAACCGTGGCCCAAGTTTCTTGGGCACCAGTTGTTTTTATAGTGAGACAACTTATTCCTTCCCCCCTAACTCACTGGAGAAGGTGACAAGCTGGTCCTTAAGGGCCTCCCTTTAAGACATGTTCATTAATTCTGCTTTTGCCAGGATGACCTCCCCAGCACTGTGAGCCACCTGCTCGGGCGAGAGGGTCACTGTCCATCACCCGGCAAGCAGCAGAATCATGGCCCAACACAAGAATCATGGCTTCGGCAGGCGCAGGGTACAGAGGGATCCCCGAGCTCCATTCACTTCAGGGCAACCAATATGTCTCCATCTGGCCCTCCTCGCTACGGAGCCTCTTCCACAAGACTTGTGGCCACTCGAAGAGGCCGGCCTCGCCATCTGCAAGGGGAAGCCCAGCAGATCAAGAGTGACTGATGCCCAGATGGGGCTACCGGCTAAGTGGGCACCCAGATGAGTTAGGATCTTGGCCCGTACATCAGGAATAGGGGCCCAGAGCTGGACGGGAGGTCCCTGAGATAAAACTAAGCATCTTCAGTGATCCCAAACTACTCCAGCTGCCAAAATTATACTTTTCCAAACCAATATTCTCCAAGTGAGGTGAGGGGAGGGCTGCAAATCATGAAATGACAGGTTCTCAGGAGAATGAAAACTTTGGGTAAAACCATCTAAACAAGGAGGCTGGGAAAAGTAACTTCCCCTATTGTGTTGCCACAGGGGCAATAGTTGGAATTTTGAGGCATAAACAAAAGGAGGGAGAGCTGACTTTCAATATTATTAAAGCCACTGGAAGATCAGTCACATCAATAAACATCATCCTGTGGCCTTTGAATTTTAAAGGACAGTGATAAATATGTATGTGGAGACCAGGCTTTTTAATAGGGCGAGTGACAGACAAGTTGAACTGGGTGAGAATAGAACACCAGTCTCCTTGCTCTCTGTCGAGGCTGATCAGGGCTGCCTGATTATTTAAAGGGCTGGTCTAGACCCACTCACCCAGGAATTATCTTTCTGCATAACTAAAGACAACAGAACTGAAGGCAGCTATTCCCCTCCGACAGCCATGTTGGAGAGTGGAGAGCACTATGGGGCTGTGAGTCCCAGGCCCTGAGTCTACCATTCACTAGCTGTAGTAGTAGTAGTAACAAAAGGAAGGAATCTAATTTCCCTGAGCCTCGGTATCTTCATGTGAAAAGTAGAGACAATAATGCTTGTCCTATCTAATAATGCTGGACATCAGCTAAAGAACTACCACCTTCCCAAAGGGACACTCCCAAGAGGACAAGGAATCAAAAGAGCTGCTACTGGGACGATGAATGTACTAAAGACTATAGTGCCAAGGAAAGGCAGATGAAGGACCTAAGGATGCTTAGCCTACAGGAGAAAGGCGGGGAGGAGGGGAGCTAGAATGATCCCATCTTGAAACATCAGGAGTATGATATGGAACAAGGGTCCCTCTAACCACTGACCTTCCTTCTCTCTCTCCTTGTTGGATCCTCCTCCAGATCATACCCTCTAACCATAAGTGTCACCCCCACTGCTCTCTCCTGGGTCCTTTTCTCCCTCTAGGCTATTTTACCTGGTGATCTCATCAGCTCCCATGGATTTAGTTTATTTAGTTTCCATGCTGATGTATCCACCTCTCTTGCTCCAATCTCTGAGTTGACATTTCCAGCTGCCTTTCAGACATCTCCAACTAGATAACCTACAGATCTTAATCAGTATGGCCAAAACTAAACTCATTCTCTTTCCCCCTAAACCTGCCTCACTTCCTCCTTTCCATATTACTGTAGAGGGTAACAAAATCCTTCTAGTCCCTCAGGCTCACATCCCAAGGGTCATCCTGGATGATTCACTATCTCTCACTCCCTTTATCAAATATGGTGTCAAGGACTGTCAGTTCCACCTTTGTAACATATTTTGTCAATGTCACCTCTGCCATATCTCTTGTAGATTTCACCTCTGTAGCATCTTTGGTCAATTTTACCTTTTCAGTATTTCCCAGATTCCACCTCTGCAGCAACTCTTATCAATTTCACCTCTGCAGTATTCCTTGTAGATTCCAACCCCTCCTTTGCAGCAGCACCTCTTGTCAATTTTATCTTTATTGGTATCTCTCATAAATTTCACCTCTATGTCTAGTCAGTTTCACCTTTGCGGTCTCTCTCCTAGAGATCACCTCTGCTGCATCTCTGGTCAATTTCATCTTTGCCTTTTTCTCTCCTAGATTTCACCTTTGCTGCTGGTCAATTTTACCTTTGCAGTCTCTCCTAGATTTCACCTCTGCTGCATTTCTGGTTAATTTCACCTTTGCAGTCTCTCTCCTAGATTTCACCGCTGCTGCATCTCTGGTCAATTTCACCTTTGTGATCTCTCTCCTAGATTTCACCTCTGCTGCATCTCTGGTCAATTTCACCTTTGCGATCTCTCTCCTAGATTTCACCTCTGCTGCATCTCTGGTCAATTTCACCTTTGCGGTCTCTCTCCTAGATTTCACCTCTGCTGCATCTCTGGTCAATTTCACCTTTGTGGTCTCTCTCCTAGATTTCACCTCTGCTGCAGCTCTCCTGCAAGCCCCCTTCTTTCCTTTGACACTCTTCCCTCATCATCTCACATCTGGACTGTTGCAACAGCTGTAGATGAGTCTGCCTGCCTGAAGTCTCTCCCCACAATAGTCTATATTCCATTCAGCCACTAAAGAGATTTTCCTAAAACACAGATTTGATCATGTCACACATAATCCTACTCAGTAAACACCAGTGACTCCATGTTACCTCCAGGGTCAAATATGAAATTCTTTCTATGGTATTCAAAGCACTTCATACATGACCCAACCTTTCCAGTCTTCTTACATCTAAGTCCCCAACCAACACTCCTAGATCCAGTGACACCAGTTTCCTGGCTGTTTCATGCAGAAAACCCCCCATTAAAGTATAAGCTCCTTGAGGGCAGTGACCGTCTTTTGCCTCCTTTTGTATCCCCAGCACTTAACATAGTGTCTAGCACATAGTAGGCATTTAATAAGTGCTTACTGATTGTTGGTTGATTAGACATTTTCTGCTTGGCCTCAGAAAGTAGAAAATGCAGAGAGGCAGATTTCAATTTGATTTAAGGAATTAGAACTATCCAAAGTCCTTTGGGAAGATAGCTTTTCTGCTTCAAACAATCAATCAAGCATTTATTATGGATCTACTTTGGTGCTAGGCTCTGAGGCATTGAGATAAAAGAGGGAGATAATCCCTATTCTAAGGACTTCCATTTCAACAAGGAAGACAACATGTATGCATACAACTTAAATGTTATATAAATAAATACAAATACATACAAAATTGTACTTAAGAAAAAAAGGTCATGTCTTAATCCTAGCATCTGAGGATAATCTTAGAAAGTTATTGCCTGAGAGGGGGTAGTTAAAGGAAAGGAGAGATTCTATGAAAGAGAAGGAAGAAGGTTGAGGGTCCTGAGTGAGGAAGAGAGAAGGCCAGTTGGCTGGCTCAGAGTGCAGGAGGCCTGTTAGATCCAATAAGCCTGGGAAGGCAGACTGGGGAGAAGGGCTTTCAAAGTGAAAGAGAAATTTCTATTTTGTCCTAGAGGAAGCAGGAAGTCCTGAAGTTGTCTGCATTTTCTTAGTGCATATTCCTCTGACAGGCTGTGGAGAACAGGCTGGAGTGGGAGATGTTTGAAGCAGGGGAGAGGCTAAACCAAGAGAGAGGAGAGAAAGGAGAGGAGGAATCAGAAGGAGGGATGTGGAGTCATAGAAAGGATATGATTTATCCATGAACCTCATATGTGAATGAGGGAAAGTGACCAGGATAAAGCCAGAGGCTGGAAGAACAACGGCTCCTTCCAGAGAAATAGGAAAGTTTGGAAGGGGTGAAATTTTGGGTGGGAAAATAAGGACAATTTGGAATGTGGGACACTTGGGATGCTTCCAAGTGGCCCCCAGTGAAGAGTTCCATAGGCCCCTGTACAGATGGGCTGAAGTTGGGGGAGACAGCCTGGCCAGAGCCCTCTTAGAAGGTAAGCGCTGTACTTCTAAGCACGTTCAGCATGGAGGAGGAATAGAGAAGGCAGGAGGGGAGAGTGGATGAGAATCAGGGCTCAGTAAGGCCAGAAGGTGGACAGCAAGAGAGAACAGAGGATACTGAAGACCCAGACATCCTGGAAAATGGGAGGCTATTTCTCATGACTTTCACTAGACTGTAAGCTCCCCTGAGCAGAGTCAATGTTCCAAATAGACTCTCAATCTATACACAGCAGGTGTTTGTAAAATGTCCTTCTTGGGACCTTTAGACTCCACACTCATGCCATAGAACAATCTGCTACAAGAACCTGAGGTAGTTTTTCAACCAAGAAATATTTATTAAGCACCTACTAAGCCAGTCAGTCAATAAGCATTTATTAAGCACCTACTATGTGCCAAACACTGATCATATAAAAATATCTACAACATAAATAATGAATAAAAAACATACACAAAACTTTCAGACATTACCAGCTGGGGGTCGGGAAAAGCTTTGGGTGGGAGGAGCCCAAATTGTGTCTTAAAGAAGACAGGGACTCTACAAGATGAAGGCAGGCAGGAAATGCATTGCAGGCATGAGGACCAGCCAGGACAAAAACACGGCAATGGGATGTGACGCAATGTGAAGGAAGAGAAGCTGATCAGAGAGTGTATGAGAGAGTAAAGCCCAATAAGGATGGGAGAAAGGCAGGCTGGCTCAGGCTCTGAGGCGGGAGGGGAAGTATGATGGTTGCCAACAAGTATTTGAAAGGCTGTCAAGCGGAAAGGGATTAGCGGTGTTCAGCCTGGCCCCAGAGAGCAGCTCTCCCAGCCTTGGGGGAGGCCACAGGGAGGAAACATTCTGTGCAGGGAAGACAAAATTCCCCACAATAAAAATGGTGCCCATGTTGGCACCTGGTGGGGCTCCCCTGATAAGCTCTACCAGCAGGGGCTTGGAGGGGTGGGGAGTGGAGAGAGGGAACCTCCCCCAGCCCCGGGTCCTTGAGTCTCTGGCAGCCCTGCCTGCCCTGAGCAGAGAAGCTTTACGGGGAGTGGGGAAGGCCTGCACCAGCCCTCCTGAGTCCCAGAGGGGCCTGGCGTCCCCACAGCTCAAAGACAAAAGGTAGCTTCTGCTTAAGAGGGAAAAGGGAAAGCGTTTTCTCAGTCCCAAATGAATGAGTTTATCCACCAAGCCTCAGCATCCCTAGCAGCAGGACTTGGGGGGTGGGAGCCGCTCTACTGGGGAATAAAAGCTAAATCAAGGTCGCCCTTGCTATGACTCTCCCCAAATTCATTTCAATATTGATGTTTTCACTGAAATCCAGAAGCTGCTGGGAGCTGCTTGTTTTTACCTGCCTGGGATTTCTCTTGATTTCTTAGTTATTTGGAGACATGAAACTATCTTGAGGCCGAATGTGCACAGAAGTTATCTAGGTCTGCCTGTCCATCTGTTTGCTGTGTGAGCGTCTTGTCTCCCCACTTGTCTGCCTGTCCATCCATCTGTCTGTCCCCTGTCTGCCTTTCCATCCATCTGCCTGTCCACCTGCCCATCTGTCTGACTGTCCATCCCCTTGTCTATGTGTCCATAGGCCTGTCTGTCTATCCATCTGTCTGTCTGTCTGTCCACCTGTCTGCTGCTCCATCTAACTGTCCTCCTGTTCACTTGTCTGTTTGTCCACCCGCCCGTCTGCCAGTCTGTCCGCCCATCCATGGCTACGGAGGGGGCTGGGAGCAGTCAGATGCGATTTTATGCTTTATTCTGCTGCCGTTTCCGATTATACAGCATGGCCTCTCTCTAAAATGACCACTTGACCTTTCCCCAAACAGCCATTAACCTTCTATGGTCTGTGGCGTAAACAGCTTAATTTTCTGACAGTGGCGTGACAGAGGAAATTACAAAGCCAATTCCCCCTCTCAGCCCCAAACAGATGCTAAATGTAAATCACTCTCTCCAGGAGGCAGGCGCTGATGTGCCAGGGAGCCAGGAGAGCTGGGGGGCGGGCGGCCTGGACAGCCCAGGGGGCCACACGGGCAAGGACTGGTGGCTGGCCGGGGCCCAACTGCCACCCAATATCTCCGTGATCCGCTTCCCTTCCCTTGCACTCAGGAGGCAAGGGTAACTTCCGATCAATATTTAATCCTCCATTGGTAAGAAGCCGTCTTGATCATAACCATAATACTAGAGCCAAATGTTTGCAAAGTGCTTTGTGGTGTTATCTCATTTGATCCTCACAATCCTACAAGGTCATTATGACCCCATTTTACAGCTGAGGAAACCAAGGCAAATGGAGGTTGACTGCCCAGGACCACAAAGCTAGTGTTTAGATAGAGGTAGAAGCCGGGGGTTTTGGACCTGAAGACACGTCCCTGTGACCACGGCCTCCAGGGGCAGCCACATTCTCAGACTCCCCACGTGTCCCCGACTTCATGATGGGAGGAGAGCAGAGAAGGAAGGCCAAATAGAACCCGGGTAAGACCTGGAGGCCGGTCTGCCTTTGTTAATGGGGACGGCCCTGGAATTACACGGGAGATCACCGAAACTCTTGTAAACACTTCCCCCATCATCCCTCGCTGATGTGACAAAGGAGGAAACTGAGACTCAGAAAGATCACACAAGAAGACCTGTGCAATGCTTGAAAGCCTTGAGAGCTTTTTAAATGTGCGCTGTCCCCCATCATCATCATCATCATCATCACCATCACCATCCTCATCACCCAAGGGCTTTGCCCACAGCCAAAGGGGAGAGCTGGACTTGCACCTGCTTCTCCAGACCCCCTTAGGTTCCCCCTCCCTTTAGGCCTCTCCCCACTAAGGATGGCTAGCCACGCCATGGAGGACTTTCAGTACTTGGGAGAGGGGCCTCTTGATGAGAAAGGACCAGGTTGGGGGTTCCCCAAAGCCGAGGTTCTGCTGCTGGGTCCTCCGGGCCAACGTTAAGCTCTGATCGCATTTTCTACTAAGCAGATCGAAGGCCGGTGGGCAAAAGCTCTGGGGAGGGGGACCTCAGCACAATATACTTCCTGAAGACCAGGGGTGTGGTGCTGCCTCGAGGCCGGGCTCTGGACACACAGAAAGACAAAACTACTCGTCCCCTGATCCTGGGGGTCAGATGGAGGCACCAGGGGTCACGCAGCTTGTCTGGGTCAGAAGCGGGGGCTGAACCCGGCTGCTCCTGGCTCGGAGCTCTGTTGGCTGCCTCACCCTCATAGCTCTTAGAGACACCTTGGGACAACTTACCCTTTTCCCAGGGACAGCAGCACAGGATTTTCCAGATTGATGAGGACCCGGAACGCCTCATTCATGTTCTGGTAAGAAAAGCCGTCCCCGGCATCTCCAATGACGACGCAGTTGGGGTCCGAGGTGTCCATCCCCTCGAATTCAGAGCGGACGTCTGGAAGCAGAGAGAGGGGCTAAGGCTGGCCCGGCCGCCGGCTCCCCTTGTGGCCTTTAGGGCCCTCAGATGCCATCTGGAGAGCAAAGCCGGACCACAGACAAGCAGACGGACAGAAATCTGCATGTGGCACATGCCCAGGGGGCTGCTCCCTGCAGGAGATGGTGACTCCCAGGGGTCACTGCCCGACAGCTCCTGTGAGAGCCAGGGAAAAGCCAGCGCCCTCGCTGATCCCACGGGGGCTGTGATTATAAAAGGGAATCCCTAGGCCAGACCCCTTGAGCCCTGGCAGCCATTATCTCCTCTGTATTATAAGAGCTGGTTACAACGGCCCTTTTACCAATGAGAAAAGGCTTGGTCCGGTTTAGTGACTGTCCGGGGCCCAGAGCCAGTAAGGACACAAAGCAGGACCGGCTCTCCCTGCCTCCCCCATGCCTAGCCCACCAACCACCGGGCCGCAATGCCTTTCAATAAGAGCATCGAATAATAACGTGGGGGAGGAGCTGAGGGAGGGAGAACATTTTCTAAATGCAAAAAAGCAGAATGCTAAAAATAATTTTTAAAAGAAGAGTCAGAGGAGTATCCGTGAGCATGAGCTCAGGCTGGTGAGCAAAGCTTCTTCAGATGAGGATGGATGGATCTTCAGGGAGAAGAGATTTATCTGGGGAAAAGGACCCGGTGAAAGGCCAAGGAAAAGGACCAGTGAAAGGCCGGGTCACTGGCCAGTCAGGAAGCGCTGACTAAGTGCGGGCCAGGACTGAGCTGAGAGTGAGATACTATCCCAGTCCCACCCTCAGGAGGCTTCTAATGGAGGAGCCAACACAGGGTACAGGACGAGCAGGGAGGAGTCCCGGGGGGAGCACTGGGGAGCAGGGAGGGCACTCTGGCACAGGGGAGGCTTGCTGCCATGCAGGCTGGCTAGGACAATGATGGCGACCACCAGAGACAAGGTCCCAGGGGCTTCTGGTCCTGAGTTGGACAGAAAGATTTTGGGCCCAAGAAAGATTGGGAGAAAACAGCTCCCAGCTGATGCCCAATGGGGGTGGGAAAGTGGGGAGGTAGTAAGGGATCTGCCCTTGCTGGCCCTGAACGACATTCTAAAGGACTGAAAAACCTGGGAGTTTGGGAAACCGAGCCAGTGCCGGGACCTTTCGGAAGATAGTGGGGACCTGGAGGCCTCTGCCCAGGGCTGCCCGACTCCCACAAAGGCTCTGACACACAGAGCAGTGAGCTTGTCTGGATGAAGGGGCGCTCATGCATACCCGGAAAGGAAGTGGCCATCGAGGGGCTAGCCTGACACCCCCCCTTGAGAGTACCCCGACTGAGCCATCAGGCCATCACTGGAAACACAACTGGGGGAATGTTAACAAAGGCCCCAAGCCATCCTTGGGAAAAGATGAAGAGATCAAGCTAGACAAGGGCGCTGCTGACATCAAAGCCGCGGCCTGAGTGACAGAGCGGGGCCCTGAGCGTTCTGGAGGCCATGAGTATTCAGGGAGCCGGCGGGCCAGAGCAAAGTCTAAATAAAAGTACCGTGTTTCTCAGGGCGTTCCTCCATTCTAGGGCTTTGGGAGCCATTTCCTCATAAGATTAGGGCCATTTTAGCAGGTAGAGAAACTGAGTTTCCCAGAGTCACTGAAGGTAAGAAAGAGGAATCATTACCTATTCTCTACAGACCTCCCAGTATGACTGAGGATTCTTGGCCTGGAAATCCAAGAATTCCCCACCCCGGCACGGCCAAGCCCCCAACGTGGCCAATTCTCTTGCTTGTCTCACGACTGGGTTTCCCCAATTTTCAGTGGGAGCAGTGGTGAGAATAAAGGGTCCCAATCTCCCCAAATCCTTCAGCTCGTTGTATATGTGGGGGTGACATTCAGTCTTTTGTGATTAAAAACAAAACACCAAAAGCCAGTTTCTAATACCACGTGCTGCTCACTAGGTTTGCTCCTGCCTATTCTAAAAGTTGAGTTTCTCTGGAAACATAAAGATGGCGACACTATCTAGAACCTTGGAGTCTCCTGTAAAAACCAGAGATGGACTCCCAGATCCCTCCTTTGTCTAAAGCTACAAGCCTCTGCTGGCCTTGGACAAGTAACCTCCCCTCTCTGGGCCTCAGTTTCCTGATCTGTAAAATGGACTAGATAGCCTCTGAATTCCCTTCCAGTTCTAGAGCTAGGATCCCATGATTCACTTTTTGGAAACTAAGTTACTTGGGGGGTAAAGGCAGTTTCCTCTGAACTCTAAGAACATCTCTTCACACAAACTCGTGGACAACAGGACCAGCCTCCTGACTAGGGACAGCCAAGATCTGGCCTGCGATCCGGGTTCTTTTCGTGAGGTTCCAACAGTCCAAAGGGGCTGAGTCACTGATATCTGCAGCTGAAGCTAAGGCTGGCTCCCAACCAAAGTTTACAGCAGATCAATCGACCCTGAAAAACCGAAGGTCACCGGCAAAGTACTCTGTATGAAAATGAACCCTCCTCCATCCCTGGGATGAGAAAGGGCCACTGGCTTCTCTCTCTCTCACATACCCAGTATTTAGTGCAAAATATGAATGACTGGAGTAGTCAGAGGCTTATATTACTTATTCAGGGGATGCTCTATCTGGTGCTCCAATTACCAATGGGACTAATAATTGTAATATAGCAGGCAAAGAGACATATTTTATTAAATACATATTAATTATTATTGCACGTGCATTGTTATCGCATTAGTTAACTTATAGTTATTATCACATCACACTTAGAGAAGAGAACTGTGCAACCTTCCCCTCCTCCTTTTTGATAAATCAACCCCTGCCCTTCCTTAGGGAACCACATTCAACCAGTGCTTGCTGGTGAGAGGACGGGCTCTCAAGAAACCCAATAATATCTAGTGGCCAAAACATGGCCTCCCACGATTGGGGGGAAGGGCTGTTATGGAGCTACAAGGGTCCCTCCATTAGTGCCCCTTGTCTCCATCTAAGACCCAGCCCCGGGACAGCCCAGGAAAGACTTTCTGGAACTGCGCAAGCTATTTTCAGATGAAAACAGGCAAGCCAAAAGCCTGGGGGGACTAATCAAGGAGCCCTGGATGAGGCAGAAAATATCTAGAATTCTCAGGCACTGCTAAATGGCATGCTCTTAAAATAGGCAGAAGGTACTTTTTGTTTGCTTTTTTCCAAAAAATATAAAATTAAGCCATCCTCCCCTACGATAGAGGTCTCATACACAAGGCCAAACTTTACCAAAGTCCTTTTGTCACGGTCTCACTCTGATTTCTGAGCATGGAAAAATGTCCTCCCACAGAAGCAAAATTCAGAAATGGGTCATTTTTTCCTTACTACATTCACAAATATAATCTGTGATTTATATATCATTCACCAGTGGTGGAGGGGAACCTCACCGGAACTATTTTTTCTTAATTTTCTACAGAGAATTATCTTTCTCTTTTAAATAGTAACTAGTGCCCTTTTCCTAAATCCCCTTCCAATTCCAGATATAACAGATCAAGTGTTTGCTCAACCAAACTGAATCAATGGGCCCGTAAGCTTGGCCCTCCTCTCAGTCTATGGTCTCTGTCTTCACCATCAACAATAGCCAAGTTACATAGCACCTACTAGTGCTAAGTGCTTTACAGTTACAGTCTTGCCTGATCTCTCCCATGCAAGGGAGAGGCTGTCATTATGCCCATTTTACAAATAAAGAAATTGGAATAAACAGGGGTTAAATGCCAGAGTCAACCAGCTAGTAAGAAAAGGGAGAATGCTTAAGCGGCTCTACAATTCCTCAAACCTATTACTGGAGGGGATCAGTAAATCCCTGTGAACTTTGGATGGAAGAATGGATAATAAACAAACAATTGATGGACAGATTGAGAGAAGGATGGGCGAGGAGATGAGACAGTCGGATGGACAGATAAGTTGACAGAGATAAAATTAAGCTAACTTAAAATTTCGAATAGAGACATTCCCCTGGGAAGCCACAAACCCAAGGCAGAACCTGCTGAGCCTCATTCAGGAGTGTTCATTTCTGGGAGTCTCAGAAGGAGCTCCATAAAACACTTCCATGGGCTGACCACACAACCAGCTGTCCCCGAGGGCTGAAAACTGGCCCAAACAGAATAAATCCTCCCTCTCCCAGAGAACTTCCCGGGTTTCAGGGAAGCGAGAGCAGGCTTACCATCATGGACCAACAGGTAGGGCCGCAGACCCCGCTCCTTCAGAATCTGGCGAGCGGCCGGGGCAGGAGACGTGATCTCATTCACCGAGATGTCAAATCCCAAACGCCGAAGCAATCCCACAAACTTGTCCCGAGACTTCTGGGATTCATTCGTGCAGAACCGCAGCTTCAGGCCCGACTGCTTGATCCTGTTGTGAGATTGGGCAGAGGGGAGAGAAAACCAGTGGAAATGTCATATGTGTGACGGAGGATTTGAGGCCGAGACGAAATTTAAACCTCGAGACCGCTGGTTCCTCTTAGAACCCAGACCTGTCTTCCATAGAGCCACCCAACCCATCCATCCATCCATCCATCAGTAAACATTTAAGTACCTACTGTGTGCTAGGCACTGCAGATGGACTTAGTTAAATGCTAACCAGTTAAATGACAGGTTTATTGGATCACCAAGGGGAGCAGAAGAAAGACACCTGCTCCATTCCTCTGAACAGCCCTTAGAACTGGGAGGTGCTGGATGAAGGAAGGCTAAAGCTGTAAGGATTTGTGTTCACTTTCCATAAAGGACAGCTGGGGATGTACACTTAATTACAGCATGGAGTACTGGCCAGAGCACACCAGCGGACTCTCTATAGCCCTGGTCCAATTCAGCACCTCCACTGCTCTGAAAAGCCTTTGGGGTCATCTCTGCCATCTTGGAGGACAGGGACCTCCTCTGTCCTCCCTTGGGATCCCCGGCACTTAGCACAGGAAATGTGTTTAAAAGAATTGCATATGTTTAACCTATATCAGATTGACTGCTGTCTTGGGGAGGGAGGAAAGAAAGGGAGGGAGAAAAATTTGGAACACAAAGTTTTGCAAAGGTGAATGTTGAAAACTCTCTTTGCATGTATTTGGAAAAATAAAATACTAGTAAAAAGCAAAATGAAAAGGATGGTTTCAGAGACATGTATGTGAAGGGAACAGAACCAGAACAATTCATATAACAACGATATTATACAGACAAATGACTGAGAAATTTAGGCACTCATCAAGACAATGACCAACCATGACTCCAGAGGACTCACAGTAGAGGGATTCCTCAGAGTACAGACAAAAGTCAATTTTTTTTTTTGATGTGGCTAATGCAGGAATTGTTTTTGTTTGGCTAGACACATGTGTAACCACTTGTGTTTTTCTTGTGTCCTCCTGCTTGTTTTCCTCAAAAAGGGAAGGAATTCAGAACTGAAAATAAAACTGAATTTGAAAAAAAAAAGGGATATGTCATATCCATCAGAGAACAGGGAGAATATTTAAGTTACTTCCATATTTTCAAGTACCAATAGGCAATTGAAGTGCCAGTAGTCAGTTAAATCCCCAGCACTTAACAAAGTCCTTGGCATATAGTAAGTACTTAATAAATGCTGATAATTTGACATACTTAATTAACACATCACAAAATCATAAAATCTAATTCTGATGGACCTGGCCATCCTCAGCAATGAGATGAACCAAATCAGTTCCAATGGAGCAGTAATGAACCGAACCAGCTACACCCAGAGAAAGAACTCTGGGAGATGACTATGAACCATTACATTGAATTCCCAATCCCTCTATTTTTGCCCACCTGCATTTTTGATTTCCTTTACAGGTTAACTGTACAATATTTTGGGATCCGATTCTTTTTGTACAGCAAAATATTGGTTTGGACAAATATACCTATTTTGTATTTACTTTATATTCTAATATATTTAACATGTATTGGTCATCCTGCCATCTAGGGGAAGAGATGGGGGGAAGGAGGGGAAAATTGGAACAAAAGGTTTGGCAGTTGTCAAGGCTGTAAAATTACCCATGCATATAACTTGTAAATGAAACACTATTTTAAAAAGAAGAAGAAGAAAAAAAAAGATCATTAAAACTGAAAAAAAAATAATAAGATCTTAGAGCTGGAAAGTCCATGGTACCACCTAGTTCAGTTCAAAAAACCAAAAGTCCTCTGAAAAAAAACTCTTAACTTGGGATCCACAGACTTCCAAAGAACAGATTTCAAGGGGTCTGTGATTGTGGATGGGAAAAAACTAATATCTTTATTTTCACTAATTTCTAAATGAAAGTTTGCATTTCCTCTAATTATTTTAAACCATGATTGTGAGAAGAGTCCATAGGCTTTACCCCCCTACCAAAGGCGTCCATAAAGACTGAGGATGCTTGAACAAGCAGATCCCAAGAAGGGACCATCCATTCTGTGGTAGAAGGAGCTCCGTGGAGAGAAGCTACTCCTCTGAAGGGAGCATATCACCTGTCTGACTGACAGAGAGTGTTCATTTCCCTCGTACTGGCACTAAATCTGCTTCCCTACAATTTCTGCCTCCACTGTCTCCCCCCTCCGTGGTCCCTCAGAGGAGTCTACTTCCTACTGGCGAGGCTTTCACTTCCCTGAGAGCAAGCCCACTGAACGAGTCTTCTCCAGGATAAACAAGTCCTGGCCCTTCAACCAATTCTCATAGGATATGGACCCAAGACCTTTAATCTGATTTCCCTTTTCTTCATCTTATCAAGGTCCTGCCTAAAATGTGGCAACTGGAGCTGAACACGGCATTGTGAGGAAAGCGCTCTGTGAGCCACAAATTGTTAGAGAAACACAAGTTATTAATATTATTATGATGATCTGATGATAGGTAGCATACGTACATGTACGCACAGGCGAGCACACACACACACTCATTTTCGAAAAGTTGAGAGGAAAAGTCATTGTCTAACAGAGTCGTCGAACCTGCCTGACCACAGGTGCAATCCCGTAAGAAATGGGTGTCGGCCAGAGCCCCCGGAGACAACCCTCCTCAAGGGGCCGGCAATGTCTTCTCCAATAACGTGGGTCATTCATTTCTTTCTTATTATTTGTCTTTCCTAATCGCAGGTATATGAATTATCAATTACACTTAGTGGTTAATTGCCCTTCATAAAGATCGCCTTTTTTATTTTAAATTAGGCAGTTAATATATTGTAACTAATAGCATCCACTTGTACATTCTAAATATATCTTCATTGATTGGAGCCGCCAGAATGGGAGACCCGCTCCCAAGTTAATGAAGCAGTTGGGTGACGAAGTACAGGCAGCGTCCGGGGAATAATTATCGCTAATGAATTATGATGTGCCCTTCTCAGAACAATGAACAATTGGTATGACAATGAGATGACAGAGCCCCCCATCTGTTATTCCAAACACAACTTCAGTTGTAGATGAAGGAAGGAAAGGAAGAAAGGCTTTGAATGACTGAATGAAGGACAACTCTGGGAGGCCAGGCCTCTGGCTTCTCGGGAAACAGCGACACATGATTCACAAATAATCGGTGTCCATCTGGGATTGGGAGAGAGTGGATGGCAGCAGGGATGTAAATAGAGATGACAGCGATCTGAGGGTAGGTGTCGAAGGTACAGATAGGGAGTTGGAGGCCTACAATTCATTCCTGAAAAGGGGGAGGAAATGGGATATGTTTCCCTAGAAAAATCAGCGTGGTCTCTCTTTAATAGTCCATAGGAACAGTCCCCTTATTTTCAGCCTTAACTCCCAAAGAAAATACTGTCCCTTCCACTGAGTCAAGGAACCTCACATAGTTATAGTCAAATGGACAGCCCCATAGGATCACAGATTTAAAGGTTAGAAGCTGGTGAGTCCATTTTTCTTGTTTTTCAGATGAGGAAACTGAGGCAGGTGTCAAGTTGCTCAGGGTCATGCTGCCAGTATTTGAGGTAGGATCTGAATCCAGGACTTCCTGAGTCCAGTCCAACATCCCATCCCCTCTGCCAAGCTGCCTCCCTGAGGGTTTTCTGATAAGACAAAATGGCAGACTATGGCTCCTAGTGCCCTCTCCTCTCCGTCTCTCCTTTAAGGAGGAATCAAGCACTGCCCTCCCACTGAAGTCTTTTATGTTTTCTAAGGTTGTTGCAAGATCAAGAGTCCTTTGCTACAAGAAGTCTGGAACAAAAGCAGTAGAGGCAGCCAGACCTGGACACCCACTGACCTGCTGCCTACATGAGGAGGAAATGATAGAAAGGAGAAGAGAAGGGCTGGGTGGAAAATCTTGGGACCTATCAGAGATTTATAACTGGAGAGATCCAAGAGGGCATCTCATCAAACACACTTCTTTTACAAGGGTGGAAACTGAGGCCCAGAGCAGCTACTTGATTTGCCCAAGTCACAGAATTGGCTGATTGCACAGCTGAGAGTTGAACTTAAGTACCCCACCACCTCTTAGGTAGAAGGGAGGCTACACTTTGAACCCTCAAAACAAAGAAGATATGAATGGCCATGATGCCTCACGGTATTTCACAACTGAGATGTAACCACTGTTGTTGGGTTTCTTGTTTATGTTTTAAGCTGTATAAATCCTGAGAACATACAAATTTTTAAAAAGGAAGGAAGGAAGGAAAGGAGAGAGGGAGGTAGGGAGAAGGGAGAGAAAAAGGGAGAGAAAAGGGGGAAGGAAGTAAAGAAAGAAAGAAGGAAGGAAGTAAAGAAAGAAAGGTGGAAAGAAAGGTGGAAAGAAAGAAAGAAAGAGAAAGAAAGAAAGGTAGAAAGAAAGAAAGGTAGAAAGAAAGAAAGAAAGAAAGCTAAAAAGAAAGAAGGAAGGAAGGAAGGAAGGAAGGAAGGAAGGAAGGAAGGAAGGAAGGAAGGAAGGAAGGAAGGAAGGAAGAAAGGAAGGAAAGAAAGAAAGAAAGAAAGGAAAGAAAGAAAAGAAAGAAAGAAAGAAAGAAAGAAAGAAAGAAAGAAAGAAAGAAAGAAAGAAAGAAAGAAAGAAAGAAAGAAAGAAAGAAAGAAAGAAAGAAAGAAAGAAAGAAAGAAAGAAAGAAAGAAAGAAAGAAAAAGAGTTCCCAGCCAGTTGGGGCAGGCAAGGTCCTGCTCTTATATCCATGAGAAATGAAGAAATCTCCCCGACCTCCCCTGGAAAAGCGAAGCCCTGACCAGAAGTCACCAGAACAATGCATTTCTACAGCACATCAAAGGTGTCAGAGTTCCCACTGGGGAGGTTAGTGCCAGCATTCTTAACCCCATTTTTCGGAGGAGGAGACTGAGGCTGAGGAGCCATGGGGACTCTGCCAGGAGGGGCCGGAGCTGAGGCGGCCCTTAGTGGGTTCACGGGGAGTGTGGAGGGGAGTTCCTGGCACCCTGGCGGCTCCGAATTCCCAGGGTGAGCCAAGGGTAGGGCCGGGAAGGCTCGAGGAGAGTTGGGCCAGAGCCTCCTCCTTGTGCCTCTGCCCGGCTGACCCCTGACCTCAGCCCCCGGCCCGGGCCAGCTCATGGGGCTCCAGCCAAGTCCCCATCCTCCATCGATCCCAAAGCCGGTGGGGGACGGGGGGTGGGGGGATGGCAGAAAATCTGCTTTTCATCTGCGACCGAGTGCGGTCCCTTCTTTCTTTGAACTGACCTTTACCTTCTTCCGCCAGAGCAGGACAAGACTCTGAGTGACAACGTCCCACCAGGCAATTACTGGGCCGCAGATGAGCCGGCCCTTACAAATCACCCCGGACTTTACACATCTGCTGGCTGTCAGCATCTGCCGGGAGCGCTCACCCGAAAATAATGAAAAACCTTCATTATTGTTTCGTGCCAGGTAAGGTGGGAGGGCGGCGTGAGGGGCCGCGGCGACCTTGGGCACACTTAGCCGCCTCCCAGGAGGGCAAGGGAACCCAGTGACCAGGGAGGGACTGGCACCCCGAAATTGGCCCACTCCGCCTTTCACAGGAGGGGGAACTGAGACCTGGAGCGGAAATGGCCCGCCTGGGGTCCCGCAGAGTGAGTGGCACCTGAGGGAAGGGGGCAGAGGGAGCACCCTCTCAAGCCTGTCACTTGTGGCAGAGGGACGACCCAGAGTCCTCTGCCCTCGGACACTTCCGGCCTGGGAGACGCTGAGCCTCGGTCTGCCCCAGCGGCCTCAGCTGTAAAAGGGCTAACAGACCCCCTCCAGGATGACAAGGAGCATCAGTGACATTATAAAGATATAGAAGGTCACTCATAATTATAATTTCCACCTGGGCACTTTCCATGTTTATCAGAGGTCTTTCACTGGGAAGAAAGGAAGTGCATGAAAGCCGCCTGTGACCTTTATGAGAAACCTTCGCTCTAAACAAACTTTGGAAAACTCACTTGACAAAATTTTGGCTGGATTAAAAAACCACTAAACCTTGGAAATCTCTTGGTTCTCGGAATGCTTATTTTGCATTGAATTTAGTGCTCATTAAAATACCTGGTTTTGTGACTTTTTTCTGGTACCATTATGACGTTTTGGGGGAGTGGGTAGATGGGAATGTTGCTCGCAAGCTGCCCTGGAGCTCACAGGTCTATTCTTTATTATCTCAGCCATTTCCTACTTTGGATGCGCCATAACCAAGGTACTGCCTTAGGGGAACATATAAAGAATCTATTTCCAGCCATTGCTACAAGTTCCTGATGCGTTTTCTGTTTTCATTTGTAAAAACATTTCAATATGATTTTATTTTTCCAATTTCACAGAAATATAATTTTGAACAATCACTTCTGTAAGATTCTGAATTCCAGATTGTTTCCCTCCCTCTCTCCCCTCCCCAAGACAGAAAGGAATCTGAGAGTTTCTACATGTACAATCTTTTAAATCTATTTCCATGTGGAGCCAGGCCGGTGCCATCCCCATTTACTAACCCCTACAACGTGAGATTAATAAAAGAAAGCCAAAAATAGACATGGAAGACGAAAAAAAAAAAAAAAAAAGGCAGGCCAACCTAATAACACATTGGCCTGGATGGAGCCCCCCCCCCCCAAAGGGTGGGCTGGGGGCATCTGCCCCCCTCCCTCCAGTCCGCCTGCTTTTATAATCTTACCACCTTGAACAAAATCACTTCACAAGAACAAGAGCGGTCTGTGGCTCCAGGTGTTGACAATCTCCCGAGTGTGTCTTAGAGGCAAAGCAACTGGATTTTCTTGCTTTGAACAAAGGTCACCGGCAAGATTTATGAAGAAAGGGCAGAGATGGAGAAATAGAAAGCCAGATGCAGAAGCGGAGGGAGTTTCCAAGCAGGGGAAAATTGGGAACCTGTGGGGCAACATCTACCCCCTGCTATGTCCATTTCCCTATGTCACTGACCATCTCGGGGTGGGTGGCCCTCCAAGGACAAAAACTGGACTAAATGAGAAGGCCTGGAGGGGATCGGAGTGCCCAGGTTAACAAGATCACGGGGCAATCAGCTAACCAACAAGCATTTATTAAGAGCCTACTGTCTACCAGGCACGGTGCTGGGCTCTGGGGAAAGTTACAAGAAATGAAACAAAAAAATTTACATTCTATCATGTTCATCAAAAGATTAAAAAAAAAAAACAAAAAAAAATTTCATCCCTGATTTGGGATGGAAAAAGAGATGCTACAAGTTGGTATACAGCAGCCATCTAGGTCAATTCACGTTCTGTCTTTTATTTTTCTTTGAAAGATGAGAAGTTAAATTCAGCCTCAGACACTCATTTAGTTTCTAGTATGGGAATAACAGACCTACCTCCCAAGGTTCTCATGAGGATTAAATGAGTTAATATTTATAAAGCCCTTAGCATGTGCACAGCACATAGTAGGTGTTACATAAATTCTTGTTGATTGACAAGGTCCTGAGATTTATGTTATGTCCTGAGATTTCTTCAAGGATCACAGAGTAACAAGAGAAAATAAAAGATAGTGTGAAAACTCAGAGTGGGAAGGAGGAAGTTTTTGTTGAGACTCCGGAACTCTATGGCTGGATTTCACACAGAATTACTTTGTATTTTTAAGATCACTAACAAAATAAAACCTTGTGGACTCTCTGTCTCCTGCTGAAATGGCTCTTTGGCAGCCCAGGAGGCTGCTCTTCTACTGGAGACACTGGGGACTGACTGCCCCCAGCAAGGCTGGTGAAGGGCCCCCAAACTGCTGCTTGACTCTTCCTAAGGAACTCCCCTCTCTGGAGGATGCAAAAGCCCCTCAAAGAGGACAGACCTGACTTTGCAGCCCTCCCCCCTGACTGGCACTCAATCAATGTTTTCTGATTGATTGATTGATTAGCCCTCAATTTGCTAAGGTGTAAACCAAGGAGCTGGATCCATGATTGATTTGTAGGGTCCTTCCCAGCACAAAATCTTAGGATTCTCCCTATTGATTTATATGGAAACTCCACCCAATCCATTGACAAAGAAATATTTTTCTATCACAGAAGGACCTCGTTTGTTATTTTGCTTGTTTTGGTTACAGATACATCGAATTACTAAATTATCTGGGCCTTTGTTTTCCTGCAGCAATCCTGGGATTAGAAATGTAGAGTTAGGGGATAGCTTAGAGATCACTTAGTCCATTTTACATATGGGGAAACTGAGGTTCAGAGAAATGAAGAAATTGCCCTAAAGTTCCACTAGGCTTAAGAATCAGTACAGTGCCCTTAAGCACAGCCTCCGGGCACTGAGAGGCACCAGGCCCAGGAGGCCCTGGCCAGGACGGGGCTCTCGTTTCCAAATGGCAGAATCCACAAAGGGAACAACCAGGCCTTTCTAGGTGGGCAGTGTCCCCTTTGAGGACCGTCCTCGTCAGGGCTTTCCCAGAGTCTGTGTGTCCCTGGCTCCCCCAGAACTGGAGCAAGGAGAATGCCGGGACGCCAGCCCAGGGGCCATCAATGCCCCATTGTCAGATGGAGTAACAGGCACTGGCAGGGGGCAGGGGTGCTCACGGAAGCCCGGGCTGCCGGGCCAGGAGGTTCTACAAACACCCGGATTCTCAATGCCGGGAAGGCCGAGCTCCGAGGCAAACGGGGCCTTCCTTGGGAATAAGTCCCATATGGCCGGGGGTGGGAGCAGAGAAATGGGGGAAATCCCCGCACTAACTACCACAGAATACAGAGAATAACAGCGAATACATAGGGAGTTACTGAGGGGGCGGGGGATGAGTGTGAGTGTCTGTGTGTGTGAGTGTGTGTGTGTGACTGTGTGTGATTGTGTGTGTGAATGAGTGTGTGAGTGAGTGTGAGACTGTATGTGATTGTGTGTATATATGTGTGTGTGTCTGTGTGTGAGTGTGAGTGTGTATGAGTGTGATTGTGAGTGTGTGTCAGGGAGTGAGAGTGTGAGTGTATTTGTGTGTAAATATATAGCTATAAAGATATATGTGTGTGTACGTTGTTTTATTTGATCCTCATTTGCTAATAAATTGGGAAGAGAGTTTTCCAATACCCCGGATGGGCAGGGAAGGGCGGCACCAGCCTCTGGTTCCCACTCTCTGGGGATTCTGAGGCTGGGGAGGGGGAGGGGGTTGGAAAGAGAGACAGAGAAGGAGGGAGGGAGAAGTGAGAGGGGAAAGAGGAGCAGGGGGAGGGAGAGGAAGGTGGAGACAGACAATGGACAGGCACACTCCCCCCCATGTGTCTTCCGAGAGATCACCGGGCAGGTCCCCCTCACGGTCACCCCCCTCCCCACAGAGCACAGATCTGGAGTCCGGGTCCTGCGGGCAAACTTCCACTCTGGGACCTAGAATCTCGACTGATGGGGGAGGGGTGAACACTGGACCTCAGTTTCCTTTTCTGTAAAATGAGGCCGTGGGCCAGTGCAAGTTTCTTAAGGCTTGTGGGCCATGGACTCCCCGCAGTCTGGTAGGACCAGAAGGTTTTCACAGGAACAGAAATAAAACGTTAGGATTCCACAGGAAATCAGTCATCCTGGCAGTCAGTCATCAAAATAATGTACAGAGCAAGCTCGGGGGCCCTGCTTAGGCCCCGCCCACGGAATGGGAGCCCCCACCCTCCGGCACACTTGGCCCCTCACTCTCCAAGGCACAAACTCCGGGCACCTTCCTCAGCCCCCAGCCCCCAGCCTGGCGCTGTCCAGCGCGTTGTCTGCTGACTTCACAGCTACTTGTGCCCACCCAGTCCTCAGGCTACCTCTTTCTGGGCTGGGTGGGTGTCCCTTCCTCCATCCCCCCTCCCCCAGGTTCCCTTGTACTCACTTTTTGGGGTCCATGTTCTAACCCCTCCCCCCCCAAAGTAACAGCAGTAGGAAGAGCTCAGTTCGAATCTCTGCTCTGCCACTTGCAGCTGTGTGATCTTGGGCGAGTCAGGGCCCTTCTGGGCCTCAGTTTTCTCCTGTGTGAAACTGGGATAGGGGAAGGACTGGGTGGCCTGGAAGGAACCTCCCAGTTCTACTCAATCAACGGCCAAAGCAGAGCCTGAGGGGTGCAGGAAAGGGGAAACGTGAGAGAAAGAGGGCACACTCTCAGATGTCTGCAAGGGACCAAAGCAGAGGCAGAAGCGTGGGAAGGGCCGCCGGGCACTGGGCACCGTGCCGGGCACCGTGCCACAAACAAAAGCCAGCAGGCCAGGCCTTGCCCTCGGGAAGCCTGCTGTCCAATACAAGACGGGAAGGGAGGGTCTCCATGGCCATCACAAAGGCTGACAGACTGGGTCTGAAGAGGGCACACTAACAAGGGCTGAGAGCGGTGGGCAGGGCTGGCACAGGGCTGGCACAGCAGGGATGGCATGGCTTACACACAGGCCCAAGTTTGTAAGCAATGGTCTCATGGTCCTAGGGCATGGCCCTCTCAGTGTTCTCAGCTGTGAATGGCTGGCTTTGACCATCCACCCCATGGCTACACAAGGCTCCAAAGGGCACAGATCAAAGTGCATCCTTTGCAGCAACTTTGAGTAGCAATGACTGACTCCCAGGCTCCCCTTCTCAGGCTCTCTGAACAGAGAAGATAAAGGGGAGCAGGGATGGGGAGAAAGGGGGAAGATGGGGGGAGAAAAGAGAAGGGAGGGGGAGGAAGGAGGGGAGAGAATAAAAGGGGGAAGGAAAGGAGAGGATGGAGAGGGGAAGGAAGGAGAGAATAAAAGGGGGCAGGAGAGGAGAGGATGGAGGGGGAAGAAGGGGGAAAATAAAAAGGGGAAAATAAAAGGGGGAAGGAGAGGAGAGAATGGAGAGGGGAAGGAGGGAGAGAATAAAAGGGGGAAGGAGAGGTCACTGAAGCATTTTCTGAATTTTTACAAGAAATAAAGAACAAATGAAGCTCAGATTAAAGTTACAGAATGAATTTATTACATATTGTAAAAGAAAAGCAGCAGCTACAAAAGAGCCCCAGGTTCATGAACAATCCTTTTCTAGTCCATTGAGTACCAGGAAACATCTGTATTTAATAGTTACATTTAGAATTTTTTTTTAAAAACTTTCAAAAAAAAAATGTTCCTCCCTTATCCTGGCAGAAAGGTGGAGGATTATGGGGCAGAGTGAGACATTCCCAAGCAGAGGCTGTGGCTGTCTGAGGTTTCTGTGTCTGTTTTAGCTTTTGGGAGTAAGGGTCAGGGATGGGGGGAGGGATGGAAATGATTGAGACATACAATAACTCCTGGGGTTGGCCAGGGAGGTCCAGCAGGTGAGCCCCTTCCTTCCCTAGATTCTCTGGACTAACCAACCCAATAGAAAGGAAAAGGCTTTTGGCCCGTGCCCTCACTGGTTCTACAGAAAGAGATGCCTAAGGAGTTAGTTATCCAATCCAAGTTGCTTTTTTACAAAGGGGGAAACTGAGGCCAGAGATGCCACCTGTTATAGATGTTGCAGCAAGAACTGAGCCTCGAAGCCTTGAGGAGAGTCCTGGAAAGCAGGAGCAGGGATGGAGAGAGGCCGGGGCTTTGGGGCTTTGCTGTGTTCCTTCAGCCCCTGGTCCTGGGCCCTAAGAGCTCAGCCTGGGGTGGCTCCACAGCACACACTGACACCCACTTCCTTCCCCAGGAATCCCCCCAGAAACATTCCAGGAAACCTGACCGACTCCTCCAGGGTCTGAATCTGAGAGTTCTAGGCCTGGGCCCGCCCACAATCACCTGGATCGTGCCTCGGTACAGGCTTTGGGGCAAAGGTGTGGACCCCCCAACACTGGCCAGGGAACCCTCCACACTCCCCATTCCACTTCCTGCCTCAAACGTGTCTCCTATGAAGTGAGGGGAGGGACCAAAAGCCCTAAGCACCCCCAGCCCCTCCCAATAAACCCTTGGCTCGGCGCAGTCCGCTTCCGGCCTATTCTACCACTGTCCCTGACTTCTAAGCCCCTTCACACCCGACTTCCTACCTCTGCGTCCCTCCCTGAGCAGCCAAACCGGTCCTCCCTTTGCCTCTGACACGCGGCACCCCCATCTCCCACCACCGCACCTTTGTCCTAGCCCCCCCCACTCAAAGTGCAGCATCTCCTCAGCCCTAATGTCCCCCTGGTCTTCCCAGTTAGCAATGGCACTGGTAGTGTTCCCCCTTTGTAAGTACCTGCTGTCTCTCCCAAGAGAACACAAGAGCAGCAATGGCTTCGTTCTTTAGATCTGTCCCTGGAATACAGCAGGCACTTAATAAATGCTCATTAGGCTGAATTCTCACCTAGACTCCCCAATACCTAGCAGAGTGCCCGGCACATGGTAAGCACTTAATAAATGTTGATTGAGGATGGGCAACTCCCCTAACTCAGTTCTAAGTCTTCTCCGTCCTGCAGTTAGGAGCTGGGGGAAGTTGGGGGGCAGGGAGACCCCTAACTTAAGGCCTAGAATGAGACCAGAGGAAGCTCTGAGGTCCTTGGGGGGCGGGGAGCACAGAGGGAGGAGGAGGGCTGGCAGATCGGGGAGGATCCGGGCAGGGAGGATGGACACAGGACAGATGGGCTTCCTCCAAGGTAATGGGACCATCAAAGGGACGGAAGGTCTCCTGGCCCCTCTTGTTCTCCCAGCAGTAAAGGAGATTGTCCTGGGCAGCCCCAGCCCCCTCCCCGGCTTTGATGTAGCTGTTTTCCTGCCTCGGCCGTGGGGGGGGGGGGAAGGGGGCTCAGCCTCCACTAACTTCCCCTGCCCTCGGTGCTGCTCCTCAGGCAGACCCTGGGGGGCTCGGAGAGCCTGACCCCCAAGGGTCTCATCTCACAAAACTGAAGACCCGGGGGGGGGGGGGCCTGCAGTAGTCAGACCCCAGTCCAGGGCTCGTCCCTCACACCCTTGTCCCCGAGAGGTCCAGGGCAGCAGGTGACATGCGGCAATGCTTGGGGGTACTGGGGTGGCCCATGGCCCGGACACAGACCAGTTGGGGTCCTATGGCCCAGAGGGCCGGCCCCAGAACCGTGCAGGGCCAAGGGGTAAGTTCGGACTCCGGGTGAAGCCCACACTTCTCCAAAAGGGCCCCAAGGCACCTTGGGCAGGGGGCCTCCTCCTGGAGACCTTGGACAAAGCTCGGTGGTCTCAGGGGGGCCATCTCTGGTGTGACTGGGAGGGGGTGGCTGCTGAGGCCCCTGTTGTTTCTGAAACGTGGCCATGGCCTCCCAGGTACAGGGGTGGGCCGCAGGCCCCGGATGCCACAGAGGGCCTCGGCACTAAGCCGGTTTTTACTAAGCTGCTTCTTGGAAAAGCAAGGGGTTCTCTGGGGAGGGGGGAGGGGGGTGCGCTCCTGGGAGCCACCCTCCTCATCCTCGGCAGAGCCAGGGCCGTTGTGGAGCCGTAGCTGTTACTACAAAGACTTGGCTAAGACCTCGACTCCTCAGATCCTGCCAGGAGGGGCAAAGGAGGCCTCAGGGACTGGGCTCCAGGGCCCGGGGATTCTCTCCGTGGCTCTGTCCCCTGACCCTGGCCAGCCCCCTGCCAGCTACAGGCCTGGACCTGTGAGGAGGCCCCGGATGATCTCCTAGATGGGCTCAGGCTGGAAGCCCGGCCCGTCCCTGGCAAGGACCTCAGGGTCCCACAGCAGGTGAACCTCGGGCGGACGCCACGGCAGGGCCACGGAGGGGCTGGGTCCTGAGTGCCCCCACCCCCTCCCTGCCCACATTTACCAAGCCCCCATTCTGCTTTCTGCCTCCTGGTGGACGTGCCACAGAGGACACATCGGAGCCTCCGGCACCAGCTGCGAGTCCGTCTGTACAATGGGCTGGAGGAGGAAGGGGAGACCCCTCCAGTGTGTCTGCCCAGACCACCCCCAATGGGCTCCCGGAGTCTGGACACAACTTCTGAATGGCAGCGAGCCCCGGGATAAGGGAGGGCCCAGGTCCTACCTTGAGGTCTCTGCCAGCCCTCGGGGGGGGGCAGTAAAGGGGTGCCCTGCCCAAGGCCACAGAGTCTGGGGGGGGCCTCGTGGGCCGCCCCGAATGGTTTTATGACGGTCGCCCCCTCCCTGCGCCACCGGCTCAGACGCAGCCGCCCAGCTGCCGGCCCCTCGTGACAGATCCCGGTCGGGGGCCGGGCTGACAGATGCGGGGCGGGGGCGGCCACAGGATGTTGTAAACGTCCAGCCAGGCCGGCCTTTCAGATGCCGACGCTAATGGCCCCGCGGAGCCCCGCGCCCAGCTGTAAACGCCGGCCTGCAGGGAGGGCCGCCCGCCGCCGGCCGGGCCGTTACAGACACTTAACTGCCTTCTGCCCCTAACAGCCGAGGGCCCCGCTTCAAACGGGAAGAATGAATAGCTCCTCTCGGGGAACTCAGACTGAGCCCCCCCCAGGAGAAAGGGCCGTCCCGGGACCCTCCCTTCCTGGGCCCCCCCAGCCTGGCACTGCCCGGGCGCCCCTAGCGGCGAGTCCGGGACAGTTTGGGGGTGTTGTCACCCCAAGTTTGCAAACGGCTTTGCACCAATCGGGGCTGGGACTCCACGCGACCCCCCTGCCTTTCACCACAGGAGCAGGGACAAAGCCAGCTCAGCGTCTTCCTTCAGTGCCCAGGGCTGAGCTCTGCCCTCCCGCAATCAGGGTCGCAGAGTCAGGGCGGGAAGGCCAGGAGCCCCCTCAGTCTGGCTGACTCCGGCCCCAGTTTTCGGAGGCTGGGCCGGGACAGCCCGGGTCCTGTCCCCCCCCCCCGTCCCGGGAAGGAGGGGAGCCCCGCACACCCCCGTTCCTCCGCTGGGGACAGAGCTGGAGGGCGGCTCCCCCTCCCCGGCTCAGAGAGGGGACTTCAAAGGGACCGCGCATATGAAGGCAGAGGAGCCCCCCTCCCCCGCACAGGCCCATCACCGGCAGCGGAGGGCCGAGGACCCGGCCGCCCCCCCCCCCCTGCCTGTTTATGGCCCCGCGACTGCCCTTGCTCAGGAAGCTGCCCCCCTCCCCCCCAGCCCCGAGAGCAGGAGCGGCCCCAGAACTAGGCCTCTGCTGAGGGAGGCAAACACGAGGCCCAAATGCGGGGAATGCGGCCCGGCCCGGCCTCCCAGGTGAGAAACTCGGGCGCAGCCTCGGCCGACGGCCCCACAGCCTGGGCTCAGGGGGAGGCCCGGGGCCGCCAGGGCTAGTCCAGACTCACCCAGGAGCAGGCGGAGCCCAGGGACTCCCTGACTCGCCCCGCGGGCAGCACCTTCCCCTTAGAACGAGAGGGGAAACCGAGGCCGCGCAGGGAGACCCGGGCTCAATACCCAGCCAGGGCCAGCCCTAAATGCGCCGTTCCCAGAACCGGCCCCGGGGGCAGCCAGGGCTTGGCCGCGCCATCTCCCCCTCCGGGCTTCGGTCCCCGCCGCCCCCGCCTGGGACGCGCTCCCTCCTCAGCCAGAGGCTCGGGGGCGGCTCGAGGCCTGCGGCGCTCAGAGACTGAGCAGGTGCGCGCGGTCTCCGCTTGTGCCGCGCGTGCGCGGGGGAGGCATCAGGGGACCCCCGAGGGGCCACGGCAGGAAGCCCCAGCGCCCCCGGGAAGTCCGGTCCGGCCAGTGCAGCAGCATTTATTAGGCCCGGACCAGGCGCGCTTTGCTGAGGGCAGGGGCTGCCCGGGGTCCCCTCCCTGAGGCGGGGCCCCGCCCCCTCCCCCCTGACCCCGGCAGGTGCGCAGAGTGCGGGCCTCGGGATGGGCAGAAGCCCGCGCCCGGCACAGCCGCCAGGGGGAGCGCTGCCAGACGCGGGGCCGGGGCAGACACAGCAAGGCCGCACAGGCCGCGACGGCCCAGAGGCCCAGGCGCCCCCTCCGCTTTCCCAGGCGCCCGCGCCTGGGGCTGGAAGAGCCCGACCTCCTCCTGGCACAGACGGGACTGGAGCGCGGAGCGGGGACGCGGCCACGGGCGCCGCTGGGATCCGGGAGCCCCCGTTCCCTGCCCCGCCCCCCGCCCGCGGGAGCTGGCTCCGTCTCACCGGCATCTGATCAATGCCCGGCTTCCCGCAGCTGACGCGGAAAGGAGACGCCCCGAACCCAGGCTTGGAGCCCTGACCTCCCGGACGAGGCTTCCGAGTCTCAGTTTCCTCCTCTGTAAAACGGAAACGATGCCGCCTCGTCATGGACACTAACACCCGCTGCCGACGCACTTCTACAGGCCCCAAGGCGCCGGCCCCCGCGCAGCCCTGCCCGGAGGGGAGGGGGGGGCGACAGGTCGCCTCAGATACGTCCTAGCGGAGTGACCCGGCGCAGCTCCCCCTCCCTCCCCCCCCCCCCCCCCGCTTTGACTGCAAGAGGCGATGGATTCCCCTCCCCCACCAAAGTAACCTCCAGCCTGACGGGGGGGGGGGCATAAAGATGGAGAGGGGCAAGGAGGGAATGGGGACCCAGAGCTCTTTCAAGGGCTCCCCGCCCGTCCCAGGCTGCCCCGTCCCTCCCAGCCGGACCGGGCCACCGTACCCTGGGCAAGTTCAGACACAAGAGCGGACGAGGCGAGGGCCGGCGCACCCCTTACCCCACCCCCCGCAACCGCGCCGCCCCCACTCTCCCCAGTCTCTTAAGTCTTGCCCCCAGAACCCCACAGAGCATAAAGAGCCAGACTCCGGCCGCCCCAACTTGACGCCCCTCCCCACTCCAGAGGACGCTCCAGGTTGCGCGCGCACGCCCACGGCGTCCGCAGTCTCCCGGGCAACGTTCCACAAGCTCCGCCCCTCGCAGCTTGCGGCAGCCCCCTGGTCACTCTCCGCCCCCTCCCCCCCCGCCCCTCGCACCTGGCCACGGCCTCGATGGAGCCGGGAATGGGCGTGCCACCGCCATCGCCGCCGTCGTACAGCACCCCGGAGACGTCGAGCAGCAGCCCGCGCACGCCCGCCAGCCGCTGCGCCCACGCCGCTGTCACCGCCGCCGCCATCGCTCTCCTAGCTCAGTTAGCCCTGGTGACCTTCCGGGGGGCGTGATGGGAGCAGAGGCTTCTGGGAAATGTAGTCCACAAGAAGGACCGCCTGCGGGTGGGGAAGCGGGGCGTGAGCAGAGGCTCCTGGGTAATGTAGTCTCTGGGGAGGGGGGGGAATAATCTGAGCAGCGTCACTTTGCCCCCGTTTACGTCATTGATCTTCCATCCTGGAGAGGCCACTAAAGCCCATCCGCGGCTCACTGACTACCCAGCGACTTCAGGAAGGGCGTCCCTTTCCCCTGTGCCTCAGTTTCCTCCTCTGTTAAGTGCAGGGAGCGGGGAAGAGGAGGGAACGAGCATTGATTCAGCTCCAGCCGTGTGTCAGGCGCGGTGCCCACCACTTAGAGGGTCAGATGACGGGAGGCATCTGCGTCCCTAGCGCCTGCGCACGCGCTCCCCTCCCCCATTAGACTGGAAGCCCTCGGCGGGCCAGAGCTGCGTGTGCCCCTCTCTGGATCCCAGCACTCAGTAGGGCGCTTGGCTCGTAGTAGGTGCGTCACCGACGCTCAGCCGGACAGATCCGGCCTCCACCCCGGGCGCAGCCAGAGACCCGAGTCAGGGACCCAACAAGTGGGGGCCTGGCTTGTGGACAGACACCCGCAGGGCTGCCCCCGAGGGAGGACCGGAGGCCGGGGCGGGGCAGATCCGCGGGGGCGGGGCTGTCTCGTGACGGACGTCTCTGCCGGTGACTGACGTCGTGCTTGCGGCCGCTGGCCCGCTTGGGGACGTTCCCCGGAGTGAGTGCAAGGGATTGTGGGCACGGCGAGCTCAGGGCGTGCTTGCTGGGCGCTAGCTCTAGAACCGGGACTGACTAGCGCAAAGCACTGTGTGCACGGTCTTTTGGCCCACCCCCAGCCCGCAGGGGGCACTTTGCTGTAATCTTGCAGCCTGGCCTGGGGGGCCCCGTGGCCGCGGGAGCCTCTGCCTCCTCCTAGGCCTCTGCAAAAGAAGGTAACTGAAGCCGGTGACCCTCCCCCATCTTATCTCCCTCCGTCGGGCAGCAACATCCCCCGCGCCGCGTTTCATCTGAGATAACAAAACGAAAGCACCCATTTCCCATAAGCCCTTGCAGAGAGGGCTCCCCCAGGCCTAGTGGGAGACAATCCTCCCCCTCCCCCCCTTAAATCTTAGATTCCCCGACCTCCCTCTAGGCTCGGCCCGGGGCTACTGCCTGCGGAATCCCCCTTCCCAGGCTCTGCCTGAGCCCTTCCGTTTGTGGCACTGGGGGTGGGAAGAGGCAAAAGCAGGGCCCTGCTTCAGCTTCCCGGTCTGGTGAGAGAGAGAGAGACAGAGAGAGAGAGAGACAGAGACAGAGACACAGAGACAGAGACAGAGAGACAGAGGGAGGAGAGAGAAAAAGGCAGAACCCCGCAAGGGGGCGCTACCTGGGGAAGTGGCCGGAGATGGGAGAGGTCCGTTTACGTCCAGGCCTGACTGGGCAGGGCCAGCGAAGGCTCAGACTGCACCGGGCCACGTCCCACGCGGCCGTGATGCCGGCGCCGCCGCCAGCTAGAAGAGGAAGCGGGATTTCGGAGGCAGCGAGAGCACCTGGACCACACGGCCAGCGTCTGCTGGATTGAGGAGGAAGCCTCGGCTTCTGCTTCTTTGGTGCCGCGGAAACCTTTGCGTGGATCACAGCGAAATGGGCATCTGGAAAAAGACTCGAAACCAAAGCTTCTGGATCGCGGGTTATGACCCCATACGGGGTCACGTGGGGCCAAAATTACGATCGATATGATCCATGTATCTGTAATCCACATACAAGGGGAAAGGGCAAAAAGAGTCACAAGCAGAGAAAGTTTGAGAAGCTCTGCTCTAAGTCATTATCGATTGGAGAAATGCAAATTCAGACAACCTGAGATAGCTTCTTTCCCCTGAGGCCGCTGGGATAAGTGACTCACCCAGGGTCCCACAGCCAGGACCTGTTAAGTGCCTGAGGCCAGATTTGAACGCGGGTCCTCCTGACTCCGGGGCTGGGCTCTCTCCGCTGCGCCCCCGGCTGCCCTGAGATTTTATACTCGTCAGATTCGCTAAAATAACTGAAGGGGAAAGTGCCAGATGTTAGAGGGGATATGGAAGAAATCGCGACACTGATTGGTTGCTGGTCCAGCCAGATGTGTTGTTTCATTGCAATCATCTTTTTTTCATTATACTTTGTGATGGCAACAATTATTAATTTAAAATAAATATTTTTTTAAAAAATATGGCAATCTCTCATGGGAATGGAAGGGGATCATTTTACTTGTCTGCTGAGGAATCTGTATGGAGGCCAAAAAAACAACGGTTAAAAACTAAATATGGAAAAACTGACTGTTTTAGATTGTGAAGGGAATAAAACAAAGCTATATATTGTCCCCTTATCTATTCAATTCATATGCAGATGACATTATATGAAAGAGCAGGATGGATGGAACAAAAAGCTAGAATTAAGGTTGCTGGAGAAAATGTCAACAATCTCACATATACAGATGATACTATTCTGATGTCAGAAAGTGAAGGGGGATTAAGAAGCCCCTTGATGAGCGAGAAAGAGGATTGTATCAAAGATGAAGCTTAATATCAAAAAAACTAAGATCTTGACAATTGGTCCCCTTCACTTCCTGGCAAACCAAGGAAGAAGCAATGGAAGCATTATCAGATTTTATATACTTAGGCTCAAAAATCATTGCAGATACTGACTACAGCCATGAAATTAAACGACACTTGCCCCTTGGAAGGAAAGCTACGACAAAACTGGACGGGATACTAAAACACAGAGACATCATCTTGCAACAAAGCTCTATGTAGTTGAAAGTATGGTTTTTCCAGTAGCAAAAAAAAAAAAAAAAAAAAGGGAGGGGGGAAAAAAGCTGTGAAAATTGGACTCTAAGGAAAGCTGCAACGCCAGAGAATCAACATTTTTGAATTGTGGTGTTGGAGAAGATTTTGGAGGACAGCAAAGAGATCAGATCTGTCAACCTTTAAAGAAATTAATTCAGGCTATTCACTAGAAGGTCAAATATTGAAGCTGAAGCTTAAGTACTTTGGCCACATAATAAGAAGATGGGACTCATTGGTAAAGCCCCTGAGGTGGGGAGAGATTGAAGACAAGAGGAAAATGGGACAGCACAGAATGAGATGAACAGATAGTGTCATGGAAACAATGATGATGGATTTGGACAGACATCAAGAGATAGTGGAGAATGGAATGGCTTGTTGTACCATGGTCACAAACCATGGGGTCATTAACAGTCAGACATGACTGAACAACAGCAACTACAAAGCTAGATATTTATAGTGTCAAATGGAAGACAATCTCAGGGAAGTCTGGGGAAAAGCTCTTTGCAGAAGATGGAATGGGGGGGGGGGAATCTTGAATACAGGGAAGTCAAGAGGTGAGAGTGAGGAGGGAGGGTAGATGGAGGGCTATGAGCAGGAAACAACCAGGAAATTACCTAGTTTATGGAGGCCAGGAGTACTACTCATAGAGGAGAGGGAAAAGTATAAAAAGAATGGAAAGGAAGGGGGTAAGGTTGTGAATGGATTTAAATGATAAGCAATGGGTCTCCTATATGATCTCTGAGGAGTGATCAGACAAACAGAAGAGTGGTGTCCCAAACCTGCAGAGAGAAGAGAGTAAGTCAGAAAGAAAGTGATCATTACTACCAAAAGTCTGAGTTTTCAAGAAGTATAAGCATTGAGAAAATGCAATTAAGAGATCATTGGCAAACCCATATAAATCATCAGCATTTCTCTGTATTACCAACAAAACCCAACAGGAAGAGATAGAAAGAGAAATTTCATTAAAAATAACTGCTGACAATATAAAACACTTGGCAGTATATTCACAAGAGTTGGCCCCATCACATTCACAGTTAAGATACAAACTCTGTATTTCCTCCATACTATTTCCCCCAAGTTATGCTTTTCTTTCTCCTTTCACCCTTTCCCTCTTCACCAGTGTTTTTCTTCTGCCCCACCTCCTTCAATCTGCCTTTTCTTTTTTCAGCCTCCCCCTTTCTTAATTGGGAGTATAGTTGCCAAGGCACTTTAGGGAACTATTTAAACACAGCTACAAAATACTTTTCACATAAATAAAGACAGTTAAATATCTGGAGATATACTAATTGCTCATGGGTAGGTTGAGCCAAAATTAAAAAAAAAGTACAATTCTCTCTAAATTAATTTACTTATCTAGCACCATAACAAACTACTACAAAAATTATTTTGTAGAGCTAAACATTTTTAAAAAATCATTTCGAAGCATAAAAAATCAAAAATATCAGGGGAATCAGTGGGGGGGGGGGGAGTGAAAGAAGGCTGCTTAGTAGTACCAGATTTCAAACTATATCACAAAGCAGTAATTATTGAAACTATCTGGTACTAGTTAAGAAATGGGATTGTGGATCAGTGGAATAGATTAGTTGCACTGTAGAGAGGCAAGTGACCAGTTATCTAGTGTTTGATAAACCCAAAGATCCAAGCTTTTGTGTCAAGAACTTGCTATTTGATAAAAACTGCCAGGAAAACTAGAAAGTGTTCTGGCAAAAACTAGGATAGGCTAATATCTCACACTAAATACCAAGACAAGGTCAACAAAGGTAAATAAGTTAGACCTAAAGGATGATATAAGCAACTTAGGGAAGCATGGAAAATGTGCCCCATAGAACTATGGATAATGACCAAAATAGGAGAAAAGATCATGAGAGGTGAAATATATAATTCTGATTCTATGAAATTAGAAAGTTTTTATATAAACAAAACCAATTCAGCCAAAAATGAGAAAACAAACAAAATACTGGTGGGGTGGTGATGGGAAGAAATTTTTCAAAGAGTTTGATCAAAGTCTCATTTCTCAAATATATAGGAACTGGGCCAAATTTACAAAAAATAAGAGCCATTCCTCAATTGATAAATGGTCAGAGAATATAAAAATAAGTTATCAGAAGAAAAATCAAATCAATCAATAGTCATGAAAAAAAATACGGTAAACCACTACTGAGTAGAGAAATGCACATTAAAATAACTCCGAGATATTATCTCACACCTATCAAATTGTCTAAGATGACTGAAAAGGAAAATGGCAAATACTGAAGAGGATATGAAAAAAAAAAAAGGAACTTATGCACTAATGGTGAAGTTATGAACTGGGCCAATCATTCTAGAGAGGAATTTGGAATTGTGTCCCAAGAGTTATGAAACTCTGCATATTCTTTGATCCAGCAATACCACCAATAGATCCGTATCTCAAAGAGATCAAAGAAAAGAAAAAAGGACATACATAATATATATATATATATATATAATCAGTTCTTTTTGTAGTGACTAAGAATTAGAAATCAAGGAGATATCCATCAATTGGGGAATGACAAACAAGTTGTATATGTTTGTGATGGAATATTATTTTGCTATAAGAAATGAGGAGCAGGATGATTTCAGAACAACCTGGAAAGACTTACATGAGCTGATGCAAACAGAAGTAGGAGAACATAATACAAAACAAGAGCAACATTGTAATAATTACTAATTATGGAAAATCTTAGCAACTATAATCAAGACAATGATACAATTCCAAAGGACCCATGATGGAAAATGCTCTCCATCAGAGAGAACTGAATACATATTGAAACATACTTTTTAAAATTATCTTTCTTGATTTTTGTGTTTTCTTTTGCAATATAGCTAACATGAAAACGTGTTTTGCATGGCTTCATATGTGTAACAGCTATCAAATTGCTTGCCTTCTCAAGGAAGAACAACAGGAAGAAAGAAGATAATTTGGAACTTAATTTTTAAAAATGGTTGTTAAAAAATTTGACATGTAACTGGGACATATTTAACTAAATAAATGAAAGTATTTTTTTAAAGAAATTATGAAAGGCCAGGTTTCAGAAAAACCTGGGAAGACTTATACGAACTCGTGCAAAGCAAAGTGAACAGAACCAGAACACTGTACACAGTAACAGCGATATTGTAACTATGATCAACTGTGAAAGACTTAGCTGCTCTGACCAAGACAACAATCCAAGACAACTTCCATCATAAAAACTGCTCTCCATCTTCAGATAGAACTTATGGCCTCTTTGTGATGGAAGAATATTTTTTTTACTTTATTTTTCTGGTCTTCCTCCCTCCTCCTCCCCCCACTCTGGCGACTTGGCTAATATGGAAATGTGTTTTGCATGACTTCCCATGTATAATGGGCCCTACATTGCTTGCCTTCTCAATGAGCGGGGGAAGGGCTGGAGGAGAAAGATTATTTAGAACTTGAAATTTTTTTTAAAAACATTGAAAAAAGAAGAAAAAAGAAAAGATCATTGGCAAAGATACACAACTTTGAAAGACTTCAGCACTGTAAATAGCACATCTTACACCATTCTAAAGGACTTATGATAACCTTTAGTGCCCACCTCTCAAAAGAGAAGTGATAGTCTCTGGGCACAGATTAAAATGAAATGTATGTTCTTACTTTTTTCATGTGACTAATGCAGGGATTTATTTTGCTTGACTATGCAAATTTGATATGAGTTTGTTTTTCTTGCCTTCTCAATGAGTGTAGAAGGTAGAAGTAGGAGGGAGAGAATTCAGAACTGAAAATAGCATCAAATAGATTTTTAAAAATTATTGGCAACTTTGAAGAGAGTAATTTCAGCTGACTGGTAGGTCAAAACTCTTTGATGGTTTAGAATACAGTAAGGAAGTACAGGTGCCCAATGTGAACAGCTTTCTGTAGGAGTTTAGCTGTGAAGAGGAGACATACAGGAAGTTAGCTCATTGGAATGGTCAGATACACACACACACACAAACACACACACACACACACACACACACACACACACACACACAAATACATCCTTTTTTTTTTCATGGAGGCTATATTGGAATGTTTGTGAGCATCAAGGAAGCATAGAGTAGATAAAGATTAAGGAGAAAAGGTATAGTAGCAAAGCTGCAGAACAGAGGAGATGGACTGGAGGGAGAGAAGGCAAGCAGGGAAGAGTTTATCCAAATATAAGCCATACATGTCCCATGTAAGAAGGGTGATATTATGAGGGTCCACGCTAAGAAGGAGCCTGCCCTTTTCAAAGCACATGAACCCATTCTGCTCTCATCCTGGCTTGCAGCATCCCATCAACATTCTCTCCAGCAAATAGATGCCCCCTTCCAAATAGGCAGCGTGCAAAATGCCCCCAAGTTTAGTTGGAAACTATGTTTCATAAATGGTGCAGGTGAAAGGTAATGAGGGCTCCATCCTGGATGGAACCAGGGAACTAACTGGAGAGACTGGATGCGAGAGATATTACAGAGATAGAAACGGCACTGACTGGAGAGACTGGATGCAAGACATATTAAGAGAGTAAGAAAGATTTCATGTAAGAGCTGACAAAATGTTTTAAGGCCATGATGGCAGAAGACAGTTATAGAAAAGCTCAAAACAGGACAAAGTCTCTGCTGGCTTCTCCAAAATACTGGGCAACCTGTAGCTTCCCCCACATATGGGAATTAATGGGAAAAAATCCCACCCTTTTTATTTCGATCTAGAGATGTCCCATCTACCAATCCACCCAGGGGCCCTTCCCCTGAGCAAAACCAGTCAAAGAAACAGTCAAGACTGCCAATATGTACAATATTCTATAGCCATAGTCACCCCCTCTCCTTTCTCTAAAAAAAGGAATCAAATGTATGAGGCACTGTGAATAGAGTGCTGGACTATGATAGAACTGAGATCAAATCCTGCTTCAGATACTTAACTCCCCAGCTCTGTGACTTTGAGTAGATCCCAACCACTCTGAACCTCTGTTTCCTCAACTGTAAAACAAAGAATAGTAAGCTGCAGCACAAAGCTCAGAGGGACAGAAGTGATCAATGGAGAAACTGCTCTGAAGACTGGAACAGACTTGGGGAGCTCAGCCCATTTCACCATCTGGAGACTTCCTATATTCACAAATATATCTGGTACCTTGGCACTGAGCTTTTTTGTTAGCAGCTGCCACCAGACGACGAGTGCTCTTACAACCTTCTGATTGTTGTGCCCACCATCAAGAAGAGCCGAGGAAAGGAATCAGCTTTATTGTGTTGGAGAAGGAGGGAGCTTTGAGCATTGGGCATGTTTGCTATGTTAGTTGGGTTGCTTAATAGTTTATCACATAAGTGAGGGTATGATTCAGATTTAAAACAAAGAGGAGACAGTATGGGAGAGTAGAAACAGCAAGGGGTATGGAATCAGAGGAGCTGGGTTCGAATCTCCCCTTTGCTGCCTGGGTCACCTCTCTGGTCTTAGTTTCTTTCCTCAACCGAAAAAGGAGGAAGCTGAACTCCCTGTCTTTGAGGTTCCTTCTTTCCTTGTCTAGATCAATGAGTTTATGACAGCAATAAACAAACAGTAATTTGGCAGCCTTTAAATACTTTGGGATAAAATTCTGGCCACCCCACCTCTGCAGCTGTATATTACTACCGAGGGCACCACTGGACTCTTTGTTTTCAATCGGCAGTCAATGAGATGTTATCACTGGTGTTTTAACTCAGCTGGTCACATTGCGCCCTCCTCCCCCCCCCCACGGCATGGACTGCAAGCGTTCCCCATCCCAGAGGGCTCAAGCAGCCTGTGGAGGATTCTGGGTGGAAATTCGAGGCAAGTGCTTTGTTTTTCCTGAGAGCTCGGCATCATTGATTTGCATCAGCACCTCCAGAATAGTCTCCTTAAAGATACTATCTAAACTGTGAAATTCATTAAATGGCCCCAGTCAGGGAGCGGGTTATTTAAAACAACATCACTAATGGTCCAATATCTCAGCTGTCCACGCCGATAGTGAACATTGTCTTGGCCGGTGTTATCAGTCCCGGACACCCGCTATGAATATTGATCCACAGCTTGTTACAGCCATCACTTGCCATCAGGACAGGTCAGGGTTGAAACCCACCTAGCATCAAAGCAATTTAAAGACAGAACTCGGACAGAATTTTAATGTCCGTGCTGAGAAAACAAGCCAGGCTGGGAGCACAGGGAAGGCGGGTTGCTAAAAATACACATCCATATCTGTGCATTAGTAGGAAAACAGCAGGAGAAATCAGCCGCCCCACTGAGGGGGATGTCAAGGGGATCCCACTATCATTCCCAGGTTGGCATTCCAACAGACTTAACTTGTTCCGGGTTTTCTCTTGCAATGGAGTGAACGAGAGAGCTCGATGCCCGGCCTTCACAATCTATGGAGAACTGGAGAGACGGTTACTTTCTCCCAAGCCGATCTGCCCTTAAGTTAAAGCCATCTGGTGGCCTCCAGCTGATCTGGTTCTGAACAGAGCAAGCCAAAATGAACTAAGAAAGAGGCCGACGAGAATGGCTGAGCAAGATGGGGACTGGATGTCATGGGATGCAGAGCCACCAGGAGAAGTGATGAGGAGAAAACATGGGAAGTCTCCTAGGAGCTGAAGTCAAGGCAAGAAAGCCAGGTCAGAATAAATACACAATGACTGTCCCAGTTGGAGTCTGTCTGGAATCACCAACTTCCCATTTGGAGAACAGATGATGAAACACACCTATGATAGTGCACAAGTATAGGTGAGAAATGGGTGTGGAATATCAGGCTCAGACTATCTGAACCTGCAGGGGAGGTGGATGGGCTTACCTGATTTTCTTGGCTAAAAAGCTTGGTGCAAAAATAGAAACATTAATTTTTTTTAAAAAGGCTAATTCAACAACTCATCAATTGCAATAACTAAATGAGCAAATAAATGGACATTTATTAAATATCTATGATGTTCCCTTGTACCTAACTAGTGAATAAAGATGGGGGAGGAGGAGAAAGGTAGACTCTGTGCTCTCAAAAGAATTTATTTCCTAAAAGAATAGGGGTTTCTGGTATTGTACCCTCAGGTGGCAAGAACTTGGCCAAACCTAAGAGTAGGGGAGACAATGTTTCACAAATAATTACATTATCCTATTTTATTTGTTGTGTGCATATACATGGTAAAATCAAAATTTTCTTTTCTTTTTATTTTGAGTAAAAAGTACAGGGAAAATTTGGGATACTCTATAATCAAGAATCCCAACACCTAGAAAGATATGGGAGCCAAGGAGGGTAGCTTTGGTCTCAGGAGCCACAGAGATTGTTTGTCTGGCCATAAAGTTCTGGGTTACAAGGTTCTCTTTCCAGTCACCAATAGCAGCCGTGATTTGATTACTTTTACCAGAGTGAGAATATAAGGTAGAAAGGGAGAAGGGAATGATATATAACAGGGCTCGACAGATGGCAAGGCATCCATAATAACGGTCAATCCTGTTAATGATCAATAATTCTCTGGGGGAGAGATCTATTTTTGTCATTTTATTTTTCAATCAATAAGTATTTATTTTCTCTCCTTCCCATCCTCCTACAAGAAAAAGAAAAAAAAAACTTTGCTAAAAATATCCACAGTAAAGTAAAACAAATTCTCACAATCCCTAAATCCAAAAAGAGCACAACTCATCCTGATATCCTGATTAGTGTTCTCCAAGGATTGGTCACGACATTGGACAGAGATCTGAAATCTATCCAAGTCATTTACAATGTTGCTGTTTTCATATAAGTGATTCTCTTGGTTCTGCTCACATTACTCCATTTCAGTTCATATAAATCTTCCCAGGTTTCTCTGAACACACTCATTTCATCCTTCCCTTTGGCATAATAGATAATCCCTTTGGCATTATGATAATTTGTTCAGTCATTCTTGGATTGATGGGGAACACTCTAGGTTTCCAGTTCTTTGAGAACACACACACACACACACACACACACACACACACATACATACACACACATACACAAGCTACTGTATATATATATATATATATATATATATATATATATATATATGTATATCCCTTATCTCTTCCTTTAAACTCTTTAGAAATGGAACTAGATTTTTGTTTTTGTTTTTCACTGAGTCAAAGGGTATGAATGACTTTTGGGGCACAGTTTCAAATTGCTTTCCAAATGACTGCGTCCGGTTCACATCAGGGAATGTCTTTTTAAAAATAATATCTTGTTTTTCTCCCAATTATCAAGACAATTTTTAGCATTCATTTTGAGTTCCAAATTTTTCTCCCTTCCTCCTTTCCTCCCTTTCCCTCTTCCTAAAATAATAGACAATTATACATGTGGTATCATGTAAAACACATTTCTATATTAATTACAGTTTCGAAAGAAGAAACATCAAAAGGGAAAAAATACACCCAAAAAGATGGGAAAAAAAGTATGCTTTGATCTGCATTCAAAGTCCATCAGTTCTTTATCTAGCATTTTCCTTCCTGAATCCTTTGTACTTGCTTTGGATCCTTGAGTTTTTGAGAGGTACTGAGTCACTCATACTTGATCATCACCCAATGTTGCTGATATTGTGTACAATGTTTTCCTGGTTCTGATCATTTCACTTTGCATGAGTTCATACAAATCTTTCCAGATTTTTCTGAAATCTATCTTTTTAGCATTTCTTATTACACAATAATATTTCATTACATTCACATACATATTTTGTTCTGTCATTCCCTACTTGATGGGTGTAAGGGAAATTCTTTGAGCATTTTTGGGAAGTATATTTTTAAAAAATAAAGTGTATTAACATTTAAAAATTTTTTTGGATTTTTTTATTATAGCTTTTTATTTATAAAACATATGCATGGGTAATTTTTCACCATTGACTCTTGCAAAGTATCAGCATTTTTTAAAGGGGGCCAGACCTGTCTCTGATGATTTTTAGATGATATTGTATGGACATAGTATCATTTATCCTCTCATTGGCCATTTCTTTGGGGCCTTCTAGGTCAAATCATTCTTTTTTGCTCTTATCAGCACCTTGAGTTTTCCAAAAAAGGTGAATCCTTCAACAAGAACAGTAAAGATCTCATAGCAATTCCCAAGTTCTGGCAAAAAGAAAGGCCTCATTTTAATCTGCTGCTCAAGCCCAGTGATTTTCATCTGCCCCACACAGCATCACTGCTACCATCCACGGAAAAGTGAATGAAAATGCATTTCAGAATGCAGTCAGCCCTGAACTGAAGACAGCAACTAGTTATCAAAAGGAAGAACTGCGAAATGTTCGTTTTGGACAAAGCTTCATAAAACTTAACAGTTACTTTGAGAAACAGCTTGATATACAGGATACATTGGATGTAATGGGCTTGGGGTCAAAAAGGCCTAAATTCAAATTCTGCCTGGGACACTGGGGGGAAGAAACTCCAGGATTTTCTTCTGGAATAAATGCCTAGAGCTTCCCAAAGAACTAGTGAATTACCGTACATGAATCTTCACCATCTGCAAAAATGGAACCAATGCTGTTTGCTGTCCTGCTCTCCCAGGGTTATAAGGCTCAAGTTAGATAATATTTTAAAAATGATCTGCCAGTCTCTTCAACAATTAGATGAATCAAATCAGTTCCATTTGTTCAATAATGAAGAGAACCAGCTACACCCAGCGAAAGAACTCTGGGAAATGAGTGTGAATCACATTTCCATTCTCTCTGTTTTTGATCGCCTGCATTTTTGATTTCCTTCTCAGGTTAATTTTACATTATTTCAAAGTCCAATTCTTCTTGTGCAGCAAAATAACTGTAGGAAAAATATATACATATATTGTATTTAACTTATACTCTAACATATTTAACATATATTGGTCAACCTGCCATCTGGGGGAAGGGTTGGGGGGGAGGAGGGGAAAAGTTGGAATAGAAGGTTTTGCAAGGGTCAATGCTGAAAAATTACCCAAGCATACATAAAATAAAACAAATAGCTATAATTTATAAATAAATAAATAATAATCTATAATTTAAAAAAATGATCTGCCAGCTTTGAAACCTGTAAAAATGTCCAATGTAGGTTTTGGGGGGAAATGCACATCAATGGGTACACAATGGGGGCCAATCCGTTGACAAATATTTATTAAGCACTTGTCACCTGTCAGGCAGGGGGAAGAGACCGAAAGGAGGCATTAACTTAAATTTGGGCAAAAGGTTCCTTCTTGCCTTCAGATAGAGGGCAGGATAATGGATAGAGAGCCAGCCTTGGATCCAGAAAGATCTGACTGTGTGACCCTGTAACCCCTCAGTGCTCCAGGAAGCTTGCTAACATCAAAAGTGCCTCAAGTGCTAAGTGCACTGCCAGTGGGAGCGTCTACACCCGGAGCTCCCTCTACCCCTGAAATCCCAAGCCCAGTCCCCAAGTCATCCCCACACATCTGTCGGTCACGTGGCTGACAGCCCTTGGGTTGCTTCATTAAGTTCCCATGTATACACATAACTAATAAGGAATTTCAAAGCGCGGGAGTCCGAGCTGCCACTAGGAAATGTAGGAATGAATTACAAGAGGACGGCTGGGGCTGTCCCATTGAGTCCTCCCCAGGTGAGGGAGAGTGAGGGCGGGGGCGGGGGCGGGCTTCCCTCCCGGGGAATCCTGGGCAGGCAGGAGGGGGGCCCCTCGGATCCCCGAAGGAGACGTCCAAATGAAAGCGCCCCGGCCCCGGGCTGTTTAAGGCACGTTGAGTTTTAAATATTTATGACTTTGTTTTGATGTCACGGGCCCCACCCCCAGGTTGAATTCTCCCCTCCAACAAAGGGAAACACCCAAGCGACCACCCCGGCTCGCATCTGGCCTGGCAACCCCCCCCCGCCCCCCCATTAGCGCTCCTCGGACTACTTTATTAAGTGTTTGTTGAATCCGGTGAATGCATGAAGAGTTGGAGGAATCAGAGGGAGGAAGGGAAAGCAGGACGCGACGAGGAGAGAAAGTTAGGAACCAAGCCGTGCACCTGCTCCCTCTCTCCCCGTGCTCTTTGGGGCTCCCAACGGCCGCGCCTTCCCCCCCACGGTAGTTAGTTAGGAAGAGTGACTTCAGTCACTCAGTGCTTGGGCATCTTTGGGCAAATCACACCCTCGGGCTGCTTCCGCTTCCTCCATTATAAACTGGGGACCACAGCACCAGCTTAAGAGGGAGGCTGGGTCATTTAATAAATTCTCCTTCATTTTCTTCCTTCCGTTCTCCCTCCCTCCCTTCCTTTTTCCTCTCCCTCCTTCCTTCCACCCTCCCAGGTTCCCTGGCTCAGGCCAAGGCAAGCTCCTGCACCTTGCTGCAGGGAGGGAGGAGGCCCCCATTCCTTAAAGCCCCCCCTCCCCTCCCCGGCGAGCTGGAATTCTCTGGAAAATGGGAGCCGCGGAGCGAGCGGCGAGGGCTTTCAAGCCCGCCGGGAATTCTCGGGCAGCCCAGGGGTGGAGAAGGGAGGCTCTGAATGTGAAAGGCTAAAAAGAGACCCCCCGGCCGGGCTCCTTTGCCAGCGCAGATGGGGCCGGGAATGAGCGGGCTGCCCCTCCTCTTCCTCTCGTTTACCTGCTCTGATGATCCTAATTGCCGAGGCATTGTGCTGGAGCCCCAGGGGGCCGGGGAGGGGCTGCCGGGCCGGGGGACTGGGGGCGGGGGGAGGGGACGGGGACGGGGATGGATCGGAACCGCCGGGGGGGGGGCTCTGCGCCCAGAGTCCGGGGCCGCCTCTGACTTGCTGCCTCCCGGACACACTTGGGAGGGAGACCCCCTTCCACTCTCCGCTCTGCCTTGAGACCCCGACTCCAGCAAGGCTTTCTACGCAGCGGGAAGCGGGGCTGGGACAAGGGAGGGTCTACAATTGCCAGTGACTTCAAAGCCTCCACCTGCTGCCTCCTCAGCCCAGTATCCCCACCCCCACCCCCACCCCCAGCCCCCGCAAATGACTGAGAGCCTGGACTCCCAGACCGAGGAGAGAGGCTTCCTCGCTGTGGGGATGGACGCTACAGTGGCCGCGGCTCTGGGCTCTCGCTAGGTCATTTGGACCTTTCGCTAGCCCGGGGTTCAAGTCCCGCCTGGGAATATAGTGGTTGAGTGACCGTGGGTCAGTCAACGATCCTCTTCACGCGTCAGGTCGCTCTTTAAGACCGAAAGCCGCTTCAAAGGGGGCAGAGCTGAAATCCCGAACTGGGAACAGAACCAAACAGAGCGTGTGGCCCGCGGGCCGCGCCACGCGTCCGGACGTGGCCAAAGCTTGGAGTGTGCGAGTCCGCATCGGGCTCAGAGATTTGGAAGGAGAGGCTCCTCAGGGGCCCGAGGCCGCCCCTTTTACAGCTGAGTTTCAGAGAGGGGAGTGCTGTGCCCAGAGGCACTGGGGGGCTAGTGAGGGGCCGAGGGGAAATTCGCACGCTGGTCTTCACGCATCCAACCTCAGCCGCCTGCTGATCCCCTCAGAGCTCCTCAGAGAGCCCCCCCGCCCCCCGCCCCTTCAGCCATGCCCTTCCCCCCTCCGGTAATCGGTGCGAGCCCCAGAGCTCTTTAGCATCTGGAGGGGGGGCTGGGCACGTGGCGTTGGGGCCCTCGGAGTCTGGGAGCCCCGGGCCCGAGAGACTTGGCCTCAGAAGATTGGGGTCGACGGGAGGGTGGCGCGGCCATCGCGGAGTCCGAGGCTAGCCCGCTCGGCTTAATGTCTCCCCTGGTCCCCGCCCCCACCCCCGGCCGTTTGCGTGGTCGCAGGCAGCCCCCGGAATCTGCCCCAGGCTCAGAGCCAAGGAAGAAGCAGCCTTGGAAATAGGCTGTGGGGGGTGGGACTTAGGTGACAACCCCGCCCTCCTCCGACCCCAGCGCCCGCAGCCTCGGAGAGAAGCTTTACTTGTCAAAGAAGCCGGGAGCCTCGCTTCAGACCCCCAGCAGCTGCGCGCCCCGGCCCCCGGCCCCCGGGAGGGAGGGTTGGCTTCACGACCCTCAGAAGCCAGTCTTCTGCTCGGTCCTCGTCCCCGTGGCCCCCCTGTCCCCGCCCCCCATCCCGCTCCACGTGGCTGGAGACCCCCAGACCAGCCAGTGCCAATAGCCGCGCGGCCCCCGCCTCCCCCTCCCCCCGAGCCTTCCCACTTTACCGTCCTTCCCCAGCCCTCCCCTTCCTGAAGACCCGCGGCGCCGCCACTGGCACCGGACCTCCGCGAGTCCCAGCCTCGGTGTGTGGGCGGCGCGGCTCCCGGGCGTGCGGCCGGCCCGCAGCCATCGGTCCGTCAGCGGGGCCGCCGCCTCCGCATCCGTTCCTCCGGGCCGCCCGGGAGCGCGCAGGGAGGGCTCGCTGCCAGAACCCCGCATCTCCCCCCGCGCTGCCCGCCGCCTTCCCGCGTGCGCCCGCCGCCGCCCGGTTCGGGGGGCGTCTCTCCGAGGACCGGCATGCTGGCATGCCAGAACGGCGGGGCCAAAGTGGCCCCCGGCCACCACAAGATCTCCTTCTCCATCCTGGACATCCTGGACCCGCAGAAATTCACCCGGAGAAGGGGCCCGGCCGCCCGGGGAGGCCTCTGCGCTCCCCGCGAGCAAGACAAAAGTTTGGGGCAGGTGGAGAATGCCGAGGCGGAGCCCGGCGGCCGCGGGGAGGCCGAGATCTCGGGTAAGGATATCCTGGGGCTCCGGCGCCCCCAGGCCCGAAGCTGCTCCCGCTTCCCCCTCTGCCCGAGCTCGGGAGCTAAGCGGAGGCGGAGGGTGGCCGGGGCTCGCCAACTTTTCACCTGCCGCTTGGCTCGGCCCGGGCAGGTGTCTCCCCCTCCTCCCCCTCCCCCAGAAACATCAGGACTCAGAGCAGGAAACGGGTTCGGGTAGGAGGGGGGGGAGGTCTCCGCAGAGCTAGGTCAGGGGGAAAGGGGTGGCCAGATGCAGAGGGAGGAGGCAAGCACTCGGTCCAAGACTCCATCCCTGTCCAGCCCACCAAAGCTCGGAGGTTGCTAGGCCCTTCCTGAGCCACATCTGGAGATGCACACCCGGCTGGGCAGCCAGTGGCTCTCCCTGCCCCGTTTGGTTGTGGGAAGAAGAGGGACTGAGAAAAGATCGGGAGGGAAGGACCAAGTTCACTTCTGGCCCCGAATTGCGCTTAGTTCCCGGGCCCCGACTGAGAACACAGCCATCCGCTGCTGGGAGGAAATCCTTTTCCTTTGGACCCTTTTTCCTTGTCCTCACCCCAGATAGGGAGGAGGAGGGATTCCCTGCTCCCAGCATTTTTGAGACGGATGAATGGGTGCAGGTGAGCGGACCTTGCACCCTAGAAAGAAGTGGCCGTCCCCAAAAGCCCAGCAGGGGCGGGGGATGGAGAGAGAGCAGAATGAGGGAGGGAAGGTGGTATGAGGAGCTCAGCCATCCCCGCTCCCCATCACAGGAGATGGGCAGACCCAAAGTTGAGCTATAATTGTCTGGGGCTCTGGGTGCTTTTGGTCAAGGGAGATTGGGCTTGGGACGGCCAGGCCAGGCCCGGTAATTGTTCAGGTCGCCCCTCGGAGGGGGCCTGGGCTCCCCCCCCTCCTTGATCGATATTCTATTACTGCCTCCCGCATATCTCCTTCCCACAGCTTGCAGGTGCGCACTTCAAACCCCCTTTCCCTGTCTGATCCTAATATTGCTCGATTAAAACTTACCTTTAATAGATGACATCTATCGATCTGGCCCCTCACAAATCTGAAACTCTATTAACGCAGCAGGAGAGAGAAGATGGGAGAGGGGGAATCGCGCTTTTTAAGGGAGGGGATCTTAATAACTTCTTTTTTTTTTAATTGCTTCCAAATCTATATCAGTCACAGACCAAAATCAGCTCCTCGGGATTTGGGAGACAACACTCGAGAGCATCTGACATCTCAATGTCTCATTGTAATGAGATCTTCCCCTACCCCACACCCCAAACTGTCCCTCCCTGATGATTTTGCCCCCCAAAAACCTTTGTCCAATGGGCCTGGTGGCCTTTATTGATGGGGTAAAATACTCTTCGAGGGGAGACCGGAGATTCTCCAGCAATAGGGCAAGGGATAAAGTTGAAGCTGTCCCAGATTCGATTTAAATTTGGGCAGCAAAATCCAAGTGTAGACTCTCTCTGGGGCTCAGTTTCCTCCCCTGTAAAAGGAGAAGCGAGAACAGCCTGCTCCGTAAGGCCCCTAGCTCCAAGACCCCTGGGGATGGGGTGCTAACTGGATGAATTGGGGTGATATAGGATGCCTTGAGGATACAGGACCTAAAGGGGACCTCAGAAGTAAGCTTCTGGTCTAACGACTATCATTTTCCAGTCGAAGAAAGAGGCTCGGGAAGGTTGCGTGACTTCCCCAGCCACGAAGGCCGCTTCCACCTCTGGACTCGATGGAAGGTTTTGGGCCCCAGTTTCCTCACCTGTAAAATGAGGCGTTAGAACTGGCTCAAGTCTAACATCTTCCGCTGGAAGCTTGTCTGGCCTTCTATGGCCCCGGGGGAGGGAGGGACTGGTGGTTAGTGAGGAGCTCCCAGGGGAGAGCCGGGACTAGAGGTCTGGGCGGTTGGGCGGGACGTGCTTAGTAAAGGGGAGGAGGCGGAGGTAGAGAGTGCCGGGCAACCCCCGCTTGGGGTCCGCGTCCCCCCTAGTCACGCTCTCTTCTCCCCCTTAGATAGCGGACCAGCCTGCGTCCTGGACAGCTCCGTGGAGGAGGAAGAGGAGGAGGAAGAGGACGACGAGGAAGACTACGACGACGAGGAGGAAGATGAAGATGAAGATGGGGAGAAGGCCGAGGCTGAGGAAGCCGAGGAGGCTCCGGGGCTCCCCGGGCAGGGACTCGGCAGGCAGCGGCGGCGGCTGCGCCGAAGACGTCGGGGTTCGTCGGAGCCGGAGCCGCCGGAGGGCCGGGGTGGCGGGAGCAGCAGCGGCGGGGAAGGAGCGGGGCCGGCCCCGGGCCCGGAGGGCTCCCAGTCGCCGCGGCCCCCGAAGCGTCGGCGGCCCCCCGAGGGCAGCGGCTGCGCCAAGCCCCGCCGGGCGCGCACCGCCTTCACGTACGAGCAGCTGGTGGCCCTGGAGAACAAGTTCAGAGCCACGCGCTACCTGTCCGTCTGCGAACGGCTCAACCTGGCGCTGGCGCTCAGCCTCACCGAGACGCAGGTGAAGATTTGGTTCCAGAACCGGCGCACCAAGTGGAAGAAGCAGAACCCGGGCGCCGACGGGCCGGCCGCGCTGCCGGCCCCTCCGGGAGCGGCGGGAACCGCGGGAGGAGCGGGCCAGGCGGCCGGCCGCAGCCCCAGCCCGCCGGGCCCCAGCGCCCTCCACTTCCAGACGTTCCCCCCCTATTCCTCCGCCAACGTCCTCTTCCCGGCCGCCGCCTCCTTCCCCCTGACGGCGGCCGCGGCCGGGGGCCCCTTTGCCCCCTTCCTTGGTTCCACCTACTTGAGCCCTTTCTATACCCCACACCTCTAAGCGCCCCCCTCCTCCAGGCGGGCTCCGGGGCTCCGATTCACCCGCGCCTTCGGGGGCTCCTTTGTGGGACTGATGGGGCGTCCACGAAGGGGCGTCGGGCCCCATGCCGGGAGGTCCCGCCTGTGCTAGACTTCTACAGAGCTGCGGGAGCGCGGGGACTCGAACTTCTGCGGCCCCGAACTTCTGGGGAGCGTCCGCCCTAAAGATCATTTATCTGTAGAACGTTAAGGGAGCCCCAGGGGGCTTGTTTTAGACAGAGACACCGAGGTCCAGGGAGAGATCTGGCAAGAATTAAGCAGCAAAGACACATTTGAACCCCAGTTCTTGGTCTCCGGCTCCAGCTCCCTTTCCACGACATCTCTGTTTTCAGAACCAAGAGAAAAAAGCGGGCTAAACATTAACCGGATCTGAACCCCCCCCCATTCTGTAGTATTTTCTCTGCCGTGGGGGGCTAAGGTTTCATCGAGGCCTTGAAGCGATCTTTTGGGCCAGACAGCATTCAAACACACACTCCCAGAGACTGGCGGTCCCAGACAGCCCTGGGAAAGCCTGTGGCCCAGGATCCTCGCCCTTTGGTCCTGGAACCTTTGACCAAGGTCTGCTGAATCCTGCGGAGCCCTTCCAGAATCCTGCTTTTAAATGAGAACTAAAAGACCCGGACTACAAAGGAAGCCCATTATAAAATACAGGTCCCCAAGTCCTAGTTACAAAACCCAAGCTCACGGAGGGCAGATTAAGAAGCTCTAACCCAGTCCTGCCTTTATTTTGCTAATGTAGCAGGGTTACTTACAGAGCACGACCCAGGCTGCTGCCTCTCCAGCCAGAGTTGTTCCTTTAGCACTCACATGCCTCCTTGGAGTCCTTCCATCAGTTGTTTTGTTCCCAGCTAAAATCCCAAACTTTCCCAGCTGAATGTGATTGGTCTAATTCCCTTTCCTGGATTCTGGGTGCTGTCTTCCCCTTTAGAATCAATCTCCTTGAAGGAGAAGAGAAGAGGCCGGAGCCAGTAGAGGAGGAGAGTAGGTCCCTGGTTTGGGAGTCAGAAGACCCGCCTTTGAGCCTGTGCTCTGCCCCTTCACCCCAGTAGACAACAGGTACTTTGCCTTTCCTTCTCTAGGCCTCAATTCTGACAATGAGATGGTTGCAGGATTGTCTTCCAGCTCCAACTTCTGTGGACTAGATGACCCCCAAGTTTTTTCTTCTAGCCCCATTTCCTGGCACTCCAAAGACCCCCTCAATCCCCAAACTCTTGGGAAACAGGTCTCTGCTTGTGCTGCTTCATCTCTTCGGGTTCACATTTGCACCGTTTATTGGCCAACATGTGCTAGGAAAGCCAAATGCCCAGGGAGAGTCTTAGAAAACTTGCCAGCTGGCCAAAAAGAAGGGCATTCTAGTACAACATACAGGGCAGAACAGTCTGTTTCTGAATGGGAAGATTTGCTTGTGTCTTGTGAGAGCATCCTCAATCCTCTCTGGGGTGGTGGTGGTGGTGGGGAGGTTTCCTCTTCCAGCTCCACTTTGAGTCCCAGAAAGGAAGATTTCTTTGGAAAAACGAGGATGTGCCTTCCCAAATTTGTTCTAAACTCTGCCTGTCACTTGAATCTACTTCAGTCATTTAGACTAAAGAAGCCAGAGTTCTATTCAAGGCATATTGTGAACCAACTTCTGGACGAAGCATTTGGGGGATGGCTCCAAAAGAAGTGGAACGGGGACGCTTACTAGGAGGGAAACTAATAAAGTATTTATATGTCCTCAGCACAGTCTTTGGTCAACCTAATTTTTTTTCTCCCTAGATTTGGAATAAAATTCCCTCTTCTGTAATATGGGGGGAGGATGGACTAGCTCCCCATCCCTTTCAATTTTAAAATATGAGGCTCTCCTTTGAGCCTCACAATTCCCTGTGAGTTTTATTATTGCTGGGATTGGATTCAGGAAGGATCTTGGACACTTAGCTTTCTGTCCCTGGGTCAACCACTTTGCCCACATTAGCTTCAGTTTCATTAGCGTCAAATGGGATTAACAATACCTAAAGTCCTGCCTCACTAGGTTGTTATAAAACTCAGATAAGATGATTGTTTTAAAGGTTTCCTGAACGTTCAGGTGCTGCTATGAAAATGTCCATTGTGACTAGTTGAGGGTTTTGATAGATGAGGGCTTTAGAAAGAATTATAACAGCCTCCAAGATCTTTTCCAGCTCTAGATCCATAGTCTTATAACCGTGTCATTAATAAATGGATCATATCCTTGATGGTGACATAGTAAAGGAGCAAATAGGCTTTAAAAAAATTGTCCAATTGTTTAAAAGGTAATTTTTTGAAGTTAAAAGCATGTTTGTATTTTGACATGGAATATCACTTTTTATTATTTATCTTTTTTTTTCTTTTTAACAAGTTCTGCTGGAAAGATCCCTTTCTAAATTTTCATGTTGACATTTCTCTACACAAATGAGATTGTAACTGGTTGTCTTTGTAATAAAATTTGGAAGCACAAACCTCATAAGCCCTGAGGCTTGTGAGGTTTGTCGAGCCCTATCAGGGCTTGCAAGGCTCTTTGACAACTTTCATTTATATGGTGGGAGTACACTTGGTATGTTACTAATGCAGAGGCAGGAAGATGCAAAAGGAAGAGATCGAGGCTGGAGTCAGCAAACCTGCTGATGAGCCTTCCTGCTTATGAGCCCTTCCTCTCTCTAAACCTCTATCTCTTCTCTATTCTACCACGGAAGGTGGGGGTGAGGGGTGGACATGAACTAGATGTTAGCTATTGTTCATTTTGTCCATCCTACAGCTCTCTGATCTGTTTTTACTTGATCCTTGAAACACCTGGTGAAATAGATGGTGAAAGTCAGATAATAAGCATGAATTATTAAGTACTTACTGTGTACCAGGCTCTGTGCTAAGCACCGGGAATACAAAGAAATGCAAAAGGCAGTTCCTGCTGTTAAGGAGTTTACAGCCTGATGAGGGAGACAACATGTGAGTAACTTAAGAACAAACAAGCTGTAGACAGGATAAAGTGGAGATAAACAATAGGGTTTCCAAAGTTTTAGTGTAGGGTTTTGTTTTTTTTATAAGCTTATCCCCATTCCAAAGGTAGGAAAGGAGAGGCTCAGATAGGTGCTATGGACATCAATAGCAGATCTGGGACTCAGAATCCAGGTCTTCTCAGTTGCTATTACCCTTCAAGCAGATTCCCCTGCAGGTAGTTTGACAATGAATATGGTGAATCCTGGACCTGAGTTTAGAGCTCACCTTTAGTTTTTCTTCTGTCTGACAAATCACTTGAACATCAAGCAACTAGATGGGTGTACAGGGAGTTTCCATACTACCAAGGGTCTTTGATGTAATTACACTTTTATTTAATTGTCATCATGTCTGAAAGGCTTCCTTAGCTTATTGTGTGGCTCCCAATTTCCCTTTTGCTTTTATTTCACTGACCAACCCCACAAATGATAAACACAATTTCTTCCCAAGGAGAAGCTCAGACACTGCTGTCTTAAAAGTATTTTATTCTTTACTGCCAGAATGGGGAGCAATAGAATAAATGAATCCCTGCTGGGGTTTCATTGACTTATTCATTTTTGCCAAATGAAGTGACTGTCCCTTTTCAGGACCACCTCCAGACAAAACAACACTTGTATTTTGCTGACAAGTTCAGAATCTGAAGATTCTGAACTTTCTGTTCTTGCAGAGTTTTCCCTCTCTTTTGACCAATTAAAATATTAATTTTGATATACCTGTGATGTCAAATAAGATGTAGAAGATAATTTAAATCCTCAAAAGAGTCTCAAACTTTCATCTCTAACTTAAAGCAGCTGGGGAGATGTACCTAACAGACTGGGAGGGACTTTGGCTCAATTTCTCTGATATTCCAGGAGTCTTTTAATTTCTTCTTTGTATATATTTGCCTCTAGTTCAGCCATTGTCCTTTCCTAAATTGTCAGCTAGAAAGGAGGGGAGGGAGAAAGCCAAAGCAAAATTCAGAGAGAAAGCCAAGAAAATTGAGTTGTAGGTGTGCAGAGAGGCCAGAGCTATTTTCATATTTCAGTGTTAAGTTTCTGTTTAAAGGAAGAAACAGAATGAGATTTTGGGGAAATGTTTCATCTTAAATATTTGAAAAGAGGTTTGAATGAGGGGGTAGAGGGTAGGAAATGAGAAAATGGGGAAAACTTAATTATCCCTGGACTCGGTGATCTAGGAACCGTCAGATCATTTGCTCTAGCTCTGTTCTTCGGTCTCCTTTGGTCTCATGATGGTTTGAAGTGTCTACCGACTTTTCAGTTTGCCGAAAGAGCAATTTTCTTGGTGTGTTTATCTAAATAAATTGGATTTTGTAATTATTTTTTGTCTAATTGTTTCCACCTTTATCAAGGCTTTTAAAAAATCAATTCTTTTATACTGAAAGCACACTCAAATCTGTTTTCTCCTCACTGCTGTGACCTGGCACAACTAGATGAGGAAGTAAATAGAGTACCAGGCCTGAGGTCAGGAAAACTCTTTAAGAGGTCAATTCTGGCCTCAGACACTTAATAGTTATGTGTCCCTGGGCACCTGTTTGCCTCAGTTTCCTCATCTGTAAAATGAACTGGAGAAGGAAATTGTAAATCACTCTGGTATCTTTGCCAAGAAAACCTCAAGTGGGGTCGTGAAGAGTTGGACACAGCTGAAAAATAATCCACTGTACTTTTTACAGGGTAGGAAAGGAAACAAGCTCTGCCCTCAAATAATTTATATTCTACCAGATGGATGCAATGAGTACACAAAGAAATATACTCAAAATAGGAGGTCTTTTGGGAAGGGGGACTGGACAACATGTATATCTGGGAACATTTCTGAAAGGTCCCTAGGTGAGAATTAGCAGAGCCTTCAAGAACACAGGATTGTGGCCAAGTCCTATTGAGCCACAGGAATAGGACCTTGGCTAAAATCAGTTGGGGCCATTGGGTAAATCATTTAAGATCACCCTCAATTTATAGAGAAAAATATCAAATCCCAGAGAGAGGAAACATTTCTCTCAGGATCACATAAGAAGTGGCAGAGTCCAAAATCAAGGCAAAATATCTGACTCCGGTTCTAGATCTCATTTCATGAACTCACCGAGCTCATTTTTGTAGAGGGCTCACAACCTTTTGGATAGTTCATTTGCCATGGGCAGCTCTGCTTGGCCTGACTCCACAGAACACCATATCCCCAAAGGTTGGGGGGCCTCCCTCACCTCTGGCTTCCCACCCACTAGATTGGAAGCTTCTTGAGGACAGGAACTGTCTCTTTTTCTTATTTGTATTCCCAGCATTTGTCACCGTGCCTGGTACAATAATAGGTGTTTAATAAATGTCTATTGAATTGAATAAATGGCTTTCTCTGTTTCTCTCAGTTAGGGAGGGGGCTCTGGGTAGTCTAGAGCTCTGTTAACTGAAAACTCCTGATATATTCTGTTGAAAAGACTTGTCAATGGAATTTACTTCATTTATTTCAATGCAACAAGCATTTATTAAGTGCCAGGCACCAAGGCTGGTGTTGAGAAAAGTCAAGAAGAAAATGTAAAAAGGCCGTCTCTCAAGGAGCTCCCATTCCTGAGGGAACCATCATGCGCACAGATAATTACATGATATTGTAATCGGGACCCTGGGACCTGAATGCTTGTCCCTTGGAATTACCAGCCGCCTCTCAACTCCCATTCCATCGATATAAGGTCATTTGAAGCTGAAGGAGGGGGAGATAATTAAGAGCTGTGGGACAATTCTGAACCTGGGGTCCATAAAGCGCAGCTTCAAAATAGTCTGATAACTATATTTCAGTGGAGTTTCCTTTGTAATCTTGTCTATTTATATTATGAATTTAAAGCAAGATTCTGTGAAGGGATTCATAGGAAGCTGAATGGCCCATAACAAATATAGGATGATAATCCTTGATGGGGACTCCAGGTCTGGCTTCCCAGAGAAGGCGGAGCCTAAACTGAGCCATGAAGGAAGGAGCAAAGGTAAGGGGGATGTCTTCCACATGGGGGTGGCTATCTCAGGGGCTTCTGGAGCCAGAAAAATGACAAGACACTCGCAAATATAGATCAGTCTGAAATGCTCATTTTATTAAAGAAAACAAGACATTGAACGAGGAGCTTTTAGAACAGCAAGTAATGCCATCTAGGGGAGGGCATGGGGGTGGGAAGAAGAAAAAACATTTAGAACACAAGGTTTTGCAAGGGTGAACGTTGAAAACTATCTGTGCATGTGTTTGAAAATAAAAAGCTTTATGAGTAGAGAAAATATTTTTACATGATATCAATTTTTTAAAAAAAGAACAGCAAGTATGTCAGTGTGGCTGGAATAAAGAATACACGAAGAGGAGAAATGAGAAGTAAACCTGAAAGATTAGACTGAATCAGATGATGATGAACTTTAAATGACAAGCTGAGGAATTTCAGCTTTAGGGAATCGTGGAAGCTTCTTGAGCAGGAGAGTGAGCTGGCTTTCTTTCTTTCTTTCCTCTTTTCTTCCTTCCTTCCTTCCTTCCTTCCTTTCTTTCCTCTGTCCTTCCTTCCTTCCTTCCTTCCTTCCTTCCTTCCTTCCTTCCTTTCTTTCTTTCTTTTTTCCCTCTGTCCTTCCTCCTTCCTTCCTTCCTTTCTTTTTTCCTTCTGTTCTTCCCTCCTTTCTTTCTTTTTCTTTCTTTCTTTCTTTCTTTCTTTCTTTCTTTCTTTCTTTCTTTCTTTCTTTCTTTCTTTCTTTCTTTCTTCCTTCCTTCCTTCCTTCCTTCCTTCCTTCCTTCCTTCCTTCCTTCCTTCTTTCCTTCCTTCCTTCTTCTTTCCCTTCCTTCCTTCCTTCCTTCCTTCCTTCCTTCCTTCCTTCCTTCCTTCCTTCCTTCCTTCCTTCTTCCTTCCTTCCTTCCTTCCTTCTTCCTTCCTTCCTTCCTTCCTTCCTTCCTTCCTTCCTTCCTTCCTTCCTTCCTTCCTTCTTTCCTTCCTTCCTTCCTTCCTTCCTTCCTTCCTTCCTTCCTTCCTTCCTTCCTTCCTTCCTTCCTTCCTTCCTTCCTTCCTTCCTTCCTTCCTTCCTTCCTTCCTTCCTTCCTTCCTTCTTTCTTTCTTTCTTTCTTTCTTTCTTTCTTTCTTTCTTTCTTTCTTTCTTTCTTTCTTTCTTTCTTTCTTTCTTTCTTTCTTTCTTTCTTTCTTTCTTTTTCTTTCTAAATATGTGAACTGAGAGAGGGGATGGCTCCAAGGCTATAGAGCTGGCTGGTCAGAGAAAAGGTCCTTTGGGGAGCAGTGGGTCTATGTCACCTGAGAACCATCAGAAGTGTGTTGGGAGATGTTCTTTATCAGAAGACTGACTAACTGGTCATGATTTTCCTCCGTGACAGAAATTCACAAAGAATTGGTAATTGCCCCCCCCCCCATCTCAGCTCCCTAGAGCGCTGGAGGCTACCTCACATTGGTCTCCTTAGGAATTCAGACTCCACACTATTCTCTGAAAGTTGAGCTTTGACTGTATCTCACTGCTCCTCAATATACTTCAGTGGCTCCCTCCTCTTAGTGCCTCTGATTGGCTTTTCAGAGCTTCACACCTGGACAAGAGTCCCCCGCAGACTCTGAGGCCCAGGCCCCCTGTTTGCCCAGTCGCGTGTCCAGCTCTGTTTCTGCACCAGACGGGCCTCCGTGCCCAGGACGCGCTCTTCCACTTAAAAGCTGACCTTGGAGGTGACGGTTGGAGATGGCATTTCTCGAGCCCCTGCCCTGCACTCTCCCCTTGGAACTGCTTTTTCAGCCTCAGAACTGCCCGCTGCCGGCCAAGCTATGTGGCGTCTGGGTGAGCTCCTTTCCATAAAACAAGCCCATTCTCCCACTTCGGCAAACAGGCAGGGATTCTCTGATTCTTTCTTGTTAAGAACTCTGGCAGCAGAAGCCAACTGGGCACAGAAAAGACTGAACAGACGCCAGATGGCAGCATAGGGCAAAGGGCCCTGGAGTCTAACCTGGGCCGAGACATTGACAGTTTCACCATCTTGGAAAGGTCACTTAGCTTCTGACTCAGTTTGCTCAGCTGTAAAATGGGGATAAGAACCGCCTCCCAGGATCATTATGAGAATCAAAAGAGGTGATAATAATATCTGTAAGGCACTTAGCGCCGTGAGTGGTCCATAGTCTGTGCATTTCTATAGCTACATGCTGTTAGGGTTCTCAAAAGTTCTCTCCTAGACTTACATGAACTGATGCAAAGTGAAGTGAGCAGAGCCAGGAGAACATTGTACACGGCAGCCACAAGATTATACCATGATCAGATCTGACAGACGTGGCTCTTTTCAACTGTGAGGTGATTCAGGACAGTGCTAATGGTCTGGTGATGGAGAGAGCCACCTGCCCCCAGAGAGGACTGTGGGAACTGAGTGTGAACCACAATATGGTATTTTCACTTTTTTGTTGTTTACTTGCACTTTTCTTTCTCATTTTTTTCCTTTTTGATCTGATTTTTCTTGTGCAGCACAATAAATGTGGAAATATAAATAATATACATTATATATATAAGAATTGCACATGTTTAACCTCTATTGGATTATTTGCCATCTAGGGGATCATTGCCTAGGGTGGGGAGAAATTTGGAACACAAGGTTTTGCAAGGGTGAATATTGAAAATTGTCTATCCTTATGTTTTGGAAATAAAAAGATATTTTAAGTTCTCTCCTCGATTGTTTTTAAGTGAGGAGGAATAAGTGTTATGTGTCTTTAAGTAGAGTAGAAGGTATTGGTCTTAACAGCCTGCCATTGGCTGCTTTATCTCCCCTTCCGGCTGCCTTCTGGCATTTGTTTCTTGGTCTCTGTTGGGCTTCTTCTCTCCTGCTCTTAGATAAAAGAGGCTCCTTTCTGCCTCAGTTCTCACCCAGCCTTAATCACTGATGGGATGTTGCTGCAGTCTGAGATCTGTTGAAGGTCTTAGCTTAAAGTGGCCCAGGTCTCCCACTGCATCCAGGGTCACGTTCAGTGATCCTGATCTGGCCCCAGATGGCTCCGGATGAGAAAATGAGGCAGGTGACCTTGCCCAGCCCTCCCTCACTTCACTCCAACTCACATGTCATAGCATTACCTCCCTAATGTCACGGTCCTCTCTGAGGATGCAGGACAAATGACAAGATAAACGACTTCATTAGAGAAGGAATAAACCAAATTTGTGCTTGTGAACTTCCATGGGTCAGAAGAGAAGCTAGAGCCTTAACAAGGAGAGACGGGAACGGACATCCCAGCATCCAAACGTCTGAGCAATGACTTCTTTGGCCAGTTCAGCCTTTAATCAGCCTGATGGAGGAGACAGTAGGTCCTGCAAGGAAAGGGCTGAAATCCTCCATCCTCGATGCCGTGTCCAGAAGCCAACTGGGTGGGAGCATGTCTGGGAGTGAACTTTTTGAATCCATTCTCCCTAAGAGTCAGGAAAGGGAGAGAGGGAGGCTTGGATGTTGTGCTTCTGTCTTTACTCTCTCTCTGTCTCTCTCTGTCTCTCTCTGTCTCTCTGTCTCTCTGTCTCTCTGTCTCTCTCTCTCTCTGTCTCTCTGTCTCTCTCTGTCTCTCTTTCTGTCTCTCTGTCTCTATGTATACATATATATATGTATGTATGTATGTATCAGCGAACAGTCGCTCATAAAAATGGTTGACGTAAATTAGTTGACATTTGGGAGCTATCACCTAGGAAACTGATCTTATGGAGGATCCATTGGAGAGGAGGTTGGGAACAGTATCAGAAAGACACTCAGCCGCCCACAGTTTCCCCCCGAGTTCTGAGGGGAGAAGGAGAAGTTGTACCTGCGGACCGGAGCCACGAGCGTACTTTGGGAGAGCCGTCCTAGGTTTCTGCTTCACAGACGTGTTGTCTCCCTGACTGGACCGTAAGCTCCTTGAGCTGAGGAACTCTTTTGCTCTTAACTTTGTATTCTCACAGAACGCCCGGCACAGAATATGACTTAAAAAGTGCCCTTTGGCTGCTGGGTTTCCAGTTCCTTTCGGATCAAGCATCAGGCTCCGAATCACAGAATTGGACGTCCGTCTTCTGAGGTCATTTCATCCAGTCCATGGCAGGAAGAAGCCCCCTCCAGGGCACCAATGCCCCCTTTGCTGTGCGGGTCCCCGAGGGGGCTCCCTCCCCCGCAGCCCGGCCCCTTTCTGGACAGCTTTCATCGGAGGAAGTTTTTCTTCAAATTAAGCCTGAATTTGCCTCCTTTCACCCACGGTTTTTCTCCCCGGAGGGACCAGAAATCCAGACTGATTCCCTTGCAGATGCCAGCTCTCCTCAGCCGTCTTGGCAATAGTGCCCTCTGCAGGAAGCCGGGGAGCTCTGCGAGGGCACAGGGGAGACGCTTCAGCCCTGCACACGAAGGGTGGGCACCGCGTCCAGTGGGGTGGGAGCAGGCCTTGAAGCGAAAACGTGGTCCTCACTTTCACCTTCATTCGGTGAGACATTGAGGACATCTGTCCACAGACTCTGAATGGAAACAGAATGATATGTATGTATGTGTGTGTGTGTGTGAGTGTGTGTGTGTGTGTGTGGAGAGAGAGAGAGAGAGAGAGAGAGAGAGAGAGAGAGAGAGAGAGAGAGAGAGAGAGAGAGAGAGAGAGAGAGAGAGAGAGAGAGCGCCGGGGGGGAGGGGCTGGTTCTCTCTCTTCTGTTTCTGACCCTTAGGGACAATGGGCTCCCAAAAGTTCGCTCCCAAACATTCTCCCCCAGTCACTTTCCCATGTGTTCCTGAGCTCCTCCCTAGGCTTATGCCATGGACTGCCAACCTCTCGGCCAGGGGTGTGTGGGCAGAGCCGGGGGAGACCCGCAGGCTCCCTGGGCTTTCCAGGCCCCCGGGCCCCACTTCCGGGGCTCTGCTCTGTTCTCAGCCGCCGCGCCTGCAGACCTCTGGGTATCTGGTCCTGGGGACCAGCTCTGGGCCCCATCGTCTCCTCAGCATCCCGCCCATGGGGGCTCGTGAAGCCATGATCTCACCTGGAGCCACATCCAGCTCAGAGGGAAACCCTGAGCCCTGACCCCGGAGGAGCGGGCGCTCCTTGGCAGAAAGGAGCCCAAACCCCAACTCTCCGGGGCAGGCCTGAGGCTGAGGGACTCCAGGTTCCTTGTTGCTCTTCTACAATTCCTAGAGAGGAGACATCCAGGCTCACACCATCTCTGGTCGCACAAAATTAGATTTAAACAACATACGAGGGGAGTTTTCTGAACGATGAAAAAACCCTTTTCTATCCTCGCCTCAGGGGAGGAACCTGGCTCTCGCGTCACGCTCCCGGTAAGGGGGCATTGCCCGGGGCACCGGGAGATCCAGGGTCGCCCAGCTCCTGAGCCACGCCGCGTCTCCCGGAGAAAGGGCCCAGGCAGCCTCTGCCGCAGATTCCCTGCAAGGGTGGGCCCCTCCCGGCAGCGCGGCGGCCAGACCCTTGGTGCCGACAAATGGGACGGTCTCTCGTCTTCCCTTGTACCCGCCGGCCGGTTTTGGAGGCTGCTGCTCCTCGTTCCTCCTCTGGCACTGAACAGAACAAAACGAATCCGGCCTCCGGCTAATACTGCTCAGCCTGCTTGCTGATGGCCGCCTTTCTCACCGGACGGAGACCCCCCTCGATCGGGCTAAATAAGCGCTGGCTGCTTTAGTAGGATGCCTGCACTTTCTTTCCCTCTCTTTTCCCCCTGAGGCAAGGGGGTGAGTGACGTGCCCAGGGGCACACAGTGGGAAGTGCTGACTTGAACCCGGCCCTCCCGTTCCAGGCTGTGCTCCGTCCCCTGCGCCCCCCGCTGCCCCCGAACCTTCTCTTTTGGTCAGTCAGACTGTTGACAAATTCTTAGCCAAGGATGAAAAACCAGCGGGGAGATCATCTATGCTGAGCCTATTGGAGGAAAAGCTTATCAGGGGATGGTATTGTGCTACTGCGGCCGCAGGGCGGCGCCAGAGTGCACGGCGAGCATCCTCCTCCCCAGGAGAAGTGGCTACAGAAGATTAGGTTGTTCTCAGAACAATTGCCAGCCTGGGCAAGGTTTTCGGCTGCTCTCTGCCTCAGCTTCCTCATCTTGGAAATGGGGGCAAAACAGCACCTATCCCTTGGGGAAGTTGTGAGGAGCAAGTGAGATAAGATTTTCAAAGTTCCTGGCACACAGTGGGACCCTAATAAATGTTTCTCTTCCTCCTTCCTTTTCCTCCTTCCTCTCTTGCTTCCTTTCTTCCTTCTTATCTTCCTTTCTTCTTTGCCTTCCTCTTTCCCTCCCATATTCCTTCTTTCCTTTTCTCCTTCCTTCTTTCCTTCCTTTTTCCCATTCTTTTCTCCTTACTTCTCTCCTTTCTTCCTACCTTCTTTCTCTCCCTCCTTTCCCTCCCTTGTTCCTTCCTTTCTTAGTTGCTTCCCTTCCTCCAATTAATGATGAATATAAGGAATTCAGGGAAAGGAAAAAATGTGTATGTGTGTGTGTGTGTGTGTGTGTGTGTGTGTGAGAGAGAGAGAGAGAGAGAGAGAGAGAGAGAGAGAGAGAGAGAGAGAGAGACCATCAAGGGGAGAGATCTTTCCGTACTGCCATCTTGGTCTTCAGGGCTTTTGATTCCGTTTCTGCGCTGAAGGGTGTTAGGATAAGAGATCCGAAGATTTCACTCTTTCCCTTTGTGTCGCCTTGGGCAAACAGTGAAAATCTCCCTTTCCCTATAAAAACCTGCCTGACTTCCCTTTCTTTGAAAAGGAAATGATGCTTCTTAAAACCCCAGTCACTTCCTGACCCCCTCAGCCCCGAGAGCCGCCTCCCTTGTGGCCGAGAACAGTGACCCAAAGCCCCGGTGGGTGCCATGTCTGTCAGAGGCAGCCTCAGCCCAGACCTGTTGCCCAGCACTTCTTCGCCTTCCTCTCCGTCTCCCGCTTGGTCCCCACAGATCTCACGCTCCTGGGATCTTCAGGGGTTTTTCTTCCCATCTTCACGTCCTTGTCTTGCCAAGTTTCCCTGCGTTCCCTCCCCGAGCTGTCACAGCTTCCTAATATTCCATTCCCACAGACAGCACCATTGCAGCCATTCCCTGTTTGAGGAACAATCCGTTTTTTTCCAGTTTTTTGCCGCCCTGAATATTTTGGTTTGAGAACGGCCAGTGGGGACTCTCTGGGTCCAAGGATATGCATCTAATAACTTTTTTTAGTATAATTCCAAATCATTTCCCAGGCTGTTGGTACAGATTTTTAGCTCCCCCAAGAGTGCCTTCATATGTCTGTCTTCCCATAGTCCTTCTGATGTCGACTTTGTCGCTTTGTGATCTTGCCAGGTTTGAGGTCATAGGCAAAGGGATAGTGTCATGTATTTGAAGTTGGAGAGGGCCTTAGAGGTTCTCTAGACCAACTCCTTCACTTCGCAAATGAGGAAACTGAGGCCCAATGAGGGAAGGTGACTTTCTCTGTCTGTTGCTGTGACTTTCTCTGTCTGTTGCTGTGCTACTGAACTCCACTCTTTGGCTCTGATCCAGCAGTCTGTTCCCATCCGTGGCCCTTGGGATGACGGGTGAGAGTTCTCCAAGCCAGTTGCCTCCAGACTCAGGAGCACCCTCTGGCCTCCTGTTGCCACCCCTCTATGACAGTATTAGCCCAACATCTACTTCTTGGACTAGGAAACGTAATCCACCGGCCACTACTGTTCCCGAGAAGGACGTGCCAGTCAGTTGCCCTATGTCTCTTCTAAAGACCCCTGTGATTGCCCAGACCAAAACACTCATCCGTGGCCTCCAATCCCCCATGCGTGCTGTTGCTTTGCCTTGTTGGAATGGAAGCTCCATAAGCTCAAGGACTGGCCTGTCTTTCCCAATTGTATGTGCAGCACTCAGCACGTGGCACATGGGAAGAGCAAAAGCGGGCTCTTTTCTGTCATTCATTCATTGTGGAAGGTCACACAGGGAGAGAAGGCAGAGTCAGGATTTGAATCCAGGTCCTCTGGCGGGCTCCTTGGAATGTTTTAAATTTGCATTTCTCTCATAATTAGTGATTTGAAGTATGGTCTCCAGTGAGGTGCCCAGAGATCAGTTCTTTCTTTTGGAAATTCCCAATTCATGATCTTCCCTCTTCCTCCTTTACTCTTTGTTGTCCACTTTCATGATTTGTTTTAAAATTAGAACTCAGGAGAAAGGCAATAGAAGAATCAGAGTGGGCATGTGCGGGTTATGGTTGGTGGGGGAGGAAGGGAGGGCAGATAAAGCACGGCTCAAGTTGGCTTCCAGGTTTCTTTGAAGTCGGACTTTGGGATAGTTATGTAATATTTGTAGATTTAGCTTACTTAAAAGGAATCTCAGACTGGAGTTTGCCCAACTTGGCGTGACTGGGAGGTGACTTCAAGGATGAGATCAGGAAAATGATAGTCACAGGACCTACAGTGAGCCTTGGAGCTGGAAGGAATTTTAGAAGTCAGCCGCCTCAGCTCCCTCATTGTACAAGGGGGAAACTGAGACTCAAGAGGCTTGGACAAGGCCCCAAATGGGGCAAATAGATCTAGGATTTGAGTTCAGATCCCCTGACTATAAATCCAGAGTTCTTCCTATGATGCTTCTCACTTTTGATTCCATGTACTACCTATCTATCCAGCCATCTATCTATCTATCATCTATCCATCTATCATCCATCCATCCATCTATCTTTCTATCATCTATCTATCTATATCTTTTCAAGAAGCTGAGGAAGGAGATATCATGTACATATGTAAGTGTATACACAATCAATCTATAAAAAGTAGTTGTATGTAGGCATAGACAGGAAGTTGGCTGGAGGGATCAGGAAGATGTGCTCTAGCAGGGTGCTTCAAGCAGAGGTTGTCAAAAGAAGGACTTCGAAGAAGTGAGGGAGAGGAAAAGGCACAGCTTGTGCAAAGGTATGGAAGTGAGAGATGGCAATTCATCTGTGTGGAACAGAGAGGAGACCGGTTCAATGGTGCCATAGAGACAGTGGGAAAGAGACTAATGTAGACCTACTGGAAAGATAAGCTGGGGAGATATTGTGAAGGTTTAAAAAAACTGAGCAGGAGGCTATTTTTGATGCTCAAAGCCATAGGCAGCCAATGGAGTTTATTGAGTAGGAGATGATATGATCAGATCTGCACTTGAGGAAAATCCCTTGGATAGCTGAATGGAGGATGGAATGAGGAGAGAAAAGACTCAGGCCAGGGAAGTCCAATGGAAGGGGAGAGGTCAGCAGAACTTGACTAGGTTCTCTCTGTAGGCTGCTGTAGGGGAGGGGAGAGTAGGACACAAGAGAAATCCTGTGGAGGGAGAAACAGCAAGATTTATTGATTGATTGGAGACAGAGGTGGAGGAGACAGGGAAGTGAGAGGGAAACCAAAGTTGTGAAGCTGGGGAAATGGGCATCAGCAATGCCAGGGAAGCTTAGGACACCAACAGTGGCCTGCAGTGGGCTGTAGTGGAGAAGAAAATTAGTCTTTTTTTGGAAATGTGGAATTTGAAGCAGCTACAAGAGACCCAGTATGAAATAGCCAGCAAGTAGTTTGTGAGGCAAACTGGAACTCAGAAGAGACAGGACAAGATTCATCTGGAACTCACCTTCATAAAGATACAAACATGATAACTAAACCCTTTGGAGTTGATTGGAGGCAGAGATAGACTGATAGAGACAGAGAAGTAGAGGAAAACAGACAGACATAAAGTCAGAGAGAGGGAAGGTGAGAGAGACAAAGGGAAAAACAGAGAGAGGGGGGAGAGAGAAAAGGAGAGTCAGAGACAAACTGAGAAGCAGAAACAAAGAGAAGCAGAAACAAAGAGAAGCAGAGAGACAGAGAACAGAGACAGAGACAAAAAGTCAGAGAGACAGAAAGGGAGAAGGATCGAGAGAAAAGGAAAAATACAGTCTGAGAGGGGGATGAGTGGGTGGGAGAAAGAGGATAATGTCTGTCCATAGGAAAGTGTCAATGCAGAGGAGAAAAGGACTTCATGGAGAATGGCCTCGTTTCTCAGTAAAATTAGTCTGTAAAGCAAAGGAGGAAGAGATCTGGAAAACTAGGGAGGAAGAGAAAGTTTGGAACGATCTTTGTGGAAAGTGGGAGAGAGAAATCAAATTTGGAGGAACAGAAAGATGCCTTCTGGCAGTGAGGACCCAGGTGAGGCTAGCCTACCCAGATGTGTCAGAGCAGATTTCCAGGGCCATTTCTTCTGACAACGAATGTAAAAGAAATGAGAAAAACAAGCACTATGGCAAAGCTGCCAGATTGGGCCAGCCTCCTACTCCTCCGGCGCCTCCAGAGCGCCATGCACCCAGTCGCTCTCCCTGACATCTCTCTGACGTCTCTCTGACATCAGGGTGCTCACCCGGAGGTCCTGATCCCTTGGGAGACAGGAGTCTGCGAGCCTGGATGGGAAATACGCCATCTTTGTTTTCATGAATTTTTGGTTTCCTTGCATCTTGTACATTTTTGTGTGTGTTTAAAAGCATAAGCATAAGAAGGCGCTGACACAAAAACCTGAAGATCGCCAGTCTTAAAAACAAACAAACAAAACAACCTCCCCTTAGACCGCTTCCTGGCCGGTCCTCCCCATCCTCCTCAGCCGCCAGCGCCAGGTCTTTAAGGCGCAACTGAGACCAATGGGTAAAGTCTCGGGTCCCCTCTCGCCTCCAGGATCCATCTAAAACGCTCCCTTTGGCTGGGATGCCCGCTCCAGCCCGGCCTTTGGGGCAGTCCCGGTACTCGACAGCCCGGCCACCCTCGCCTCCCAGCTATTCCTCACCCACAACCCCCCATCTCACGACTCGGTGCCCCTCCTCCATGACTGGCACGGCGTCTCTCCCACCCTCTGCCCCTGGCTTTAACTCCCTACCCCGCCCGAGGCCATTGCAGACCTTCCCCCCTCCCAAGCCCAGGCTTTCTTTTCGGTTTCACTGACTCTTTGTTGATTGTGCTCGGTTCCATTAGAGTGTAAGCTCCTTGAGGACATTTTCCTTCTTTGTATCCCCAGCCCTTGGCAAAGTGCCCTGGATAAGCACTCAAGGACGGACCAGGGCGCTTTAAATAAGTGGGAAGTGCGTTCCGGATGCCCGGGGAACCTTTTTATCTATGTTAAAAGGTCACTGGCGCTCTCTTCACTCCAAGTTTACACAAACGTCAGATTCTCTTCTGGGACAACAAGTTGACCCAATAGATTAAACTAAAACCAACATTGAGCTTGGCAGGGATTCAGCGAGTGTGTACCTGGCGGTTCAGGAGAGACGCCTTTATGTAAGACACCTGTCACTGAGGACAGAAGGACTGTGTCATTCCGGGAGCCTTATCAGGAATGACGTCCACCCCGATGGGTCCTGCCCCCTCCCAGGACTGCCCGGCCCATCTGCTTTTGGCTGCTTCTGGACTGTTAGTTCTCTGGCCAGGCCTGGGATCACCGGGCCTGGAGCACTGGACAAGTTCAGAGAACATCAAAGGGACTTAGGTCCAAATTCCAAGCTGGCCTCAGTGTCCGGAGGGCTCCTCTGGAGTCTGTCCCCTCCAGGACAGGAGGGAAACTAGGAACCCAGGAAACTCCTTGAGGTTGCTAGAGAGTAACAGGTGTGGACCAGCAGAAAGATCACTTGATTTGGCATGAAAGGATCTAGATTCAAATCCCTATTTGACTATTTATTATCTGGTCAATCTGAGGCAAGAAAGACCCCAGTGACTCTGGAAAATGTGTCTTTGGGGCACTGATGAGTTTCCTAGATTGGTCTGCTCATTGAATTGTCTTTTGTTGCTGCTCCCTCCCACCCCCAAACAGAAATGTCTGGCTGTCCTCCGTGATTGGAATGCACTCTCTCCATAGCTTACCGAATCTCTCTTCCGACAAGACTGGCCCTATCACCACCTTCTATCTGATTTCGCAATGGCTGGGGCCCTCTCTTTCAAAAGACCTTGGAGCAATTCTCTCCTATCTACTTTGTATATAAAATTTCATCTGAGTCATTTTTGCTATCTCGATTCAACTGTCTAGGCAGAGCATGACCCAAATGGCCTTCCCCAGATAGCCAGCACTTTCAGAGTCATTAAGGCTTGTGAAATGTTTTATACACAAACATATCACCTGAAGCTCACAATAGCCCACTAGGGTAGCAGTAAGAAGGATTACTCCCATTTTACAGATAAGGAAGATGAAGGCCAAAGAAATAAAGGGACTTGCCTGGAGTCATACAATTAATCAATGGTTAAGTCAAAATTTACCCCCAGATTCCTAGGGGTCAATGTTCCTCCCATTCTGTCCTTGGACAGCTGTTATTTCTTTTTTCTCTCCTTTCACTGGATGATGTTAGCTGAGGTTTCTCTGTAATCTGAATGATCCAAATACAGACTGCCACCTTTCCTGCTCTGTTGAGCCAAAGGGGGTTCTTGAGCAGTCCCCTTTCCCACCACTAAGTCTCTGCCCAACTCATCCTTCAGCTCCCCATCTTTTGAAATCCTGTCCATGTGTCAAAGCCCAGGAAAAGGAATTTCACCTTCTTATAATGCTTTCCTTGGTCCCACTAGAGCAGAAGTGAGTGGTCTCTCTCCTCTTGATCATCATTTTGATACCTGACCCTCTCTATTCCTCTACGTGTCCCTTCCTTTCCTCTTTTCCTTTCCTTCTTTGCCTTCTTCTCTACACTCTTGGCAGGAGCGCTGGATGAGACATACCCCTTGCCCTCAAGGAACTTAACAGTTCAGCAGAAAACATTAGCCTGACCAGCCAAAGTGTCAGCCTACCCCACACTGGGCTTCATTTTCCCTGGAGATCATCCAGCCACATTCAAAGCAGCTTTCTCTTCCCTAGTCTGAAGGGATTTCCTTCTGGAAGGCTGATTACATATCTAGTCTAGAACCCAGAGTTCTATTCCCATAGAACCTCCCAAGGCATTTCTTCTTCTTAATCTGAGAACTCTAAACTTCTTTTTTGTTTGAATATTTTGTTTTGATAACTATGTTAGTATAATTGGTTTACTTTCTAATCCCACGTATCTTATTTTATGCATTTAAAAACATGAGCCAAAGGGATCCGGCATGCAAAAGAATAGCCCCTCTGCTTTGAGCAATGGAGTGGACGTCTCTGCAGGTTATGGGACTGTTTAGAGGCTTTTTGGTTTGGGAGTCATGTCTGTGAAACTTCCTTTCCTTTTTCCATGTTCCTGAGCCATAGCCAGGTGTCTCGTCTGGCTAAGTGACTAAATCTTGATTGGAACCCAGGGTGCCATAAATCAAAGAGGAGTGCTAAATGAAGCAGCTGAACAAAGGTTAGAGAAGCTGTTTCTCCTTTTGAACAGCCAAATCCCTCTTAATGCTGCTGCTGCTTTCTGCTTCTCCTGCCAGGGCCATCAAACAGGGGACATCAACAGAAGGAAGTCAGATCCACGTTGGGTCAGTTCTCCAGAGCTTTGGAAGATTGGCTGCCCATCAACATTGACCTTGCCTGTGTCCACAGTAGCATTCTGCCCCCCTCATCCCCCAACCCCTGAAATATTAGGTTGGAATTATAGGCAAAGCTGCTGATTTGGGGAATCACCAATTACCAAGACATTTTACTTAAAAAAAAGAGAGATGCGCGATATGGGTATAGAAATCTATCTCATCCTGAAGGAAAATAGTAGGGGAATGAGATATAGGAAGGGAGGAGGGTGTTAAAAGAGAGGACATACTAGGGGAGGGAATCATTAATAGCAAAATGCTTTTGAGGATGGGAGGGTGAAAGGAGAGAGAATAGAATAAATGGGGTGGGGTGGGGTGGAATATAGTTAGCATTAGCAATTGTAAAAAGAATTGTGATGCAAGTTTCTCTGGTAAGACCTTATGTCTCAAACATAGAGGGAATGAGCCAAATTTATAAAAAATAAGAGCCATGCCCCAATTGATAAATAGTCAAAAGATCAGATCTGCACCCAAAGGGCTATAAATTCATGCATATTCTTTGACCTAACAATAACACTATTAGGCATAAATAAAGAGACCTAAAAATTGAGGTCTCTCAAGACCTCTCTCAAGATCCTCTCAAGAAGGGGGAGGAATCTATATGTGTGAAATTATTTGTAGCAGCTCTCTTCTCAGGGCAAAGAACTGGAAATTGAAGAATGGCTAAATAGATTGTGGTATGTGATTATTATGGAATATTATTATTTTATGGGGAATGATGAACAGGAAAAAACCTGGAAAGTCCTCCATGAACTCAAAACAAAGTGAAATGTACTCTATACAAAATAATAGCAATGTTCTGGGATAACTGGCTGTAAATGACTTTGCTATTCTCAGCAGCACAATGATTCACGACTACTCTGAAGGACTTTTGATGAAAAATCCTATCCATACCCAGAGAAGGAACTGACTGTATCTGAACACAGATTGAATAAATATGATTAAAAATAGAGATGTAGCAGTATTTTTATCTCTATCAATGTCTGTGTCTAGGAATGTAAATTTGGACTGAAGAAACTCACAAGACATCTTAGGGTTTCCAGGTTAGGATGGTCATTTAAACTCAAATCACCCTGACTCTCCTTGACTGGTTGATCATTGTCCTTCATTCTTGAAGAGGATCAAAGTGACGTCACTAAGTTAGAGTCACATTATCGTGTGTCCCATTGTGGATGATCAGACCAATAAAAGCTCCAAATGCTCTGCCACATGTTGGGCACGTGTCAGCCTCGTTATCAAAGTGGACAACCCTGGAAAGTATACTGCCAAGGGAAGTGAACTTATCCATAGCATTCAAAACTTCTCCATTTTCTCAACCTTTCTCAGCCTTCAGCAAATGAGGTTTTTAAGAAATATTTTTATTAGGAAGAAAATGCCTTTCCAAGGAGGTCATGTGTGTAAAGTGTCTCTTGGACATAAAGTTACCACTTTGAAAAGGGAAAATTCTCATTAAAAGAGAGGTAGAATTAAAAAAAAATTAATATTTTATTTTTCACCCAATTACATGTTAAAGCAATTTTCAATATTTAAAAAGAAGTTTTGAGTTCCAAATTCTCTCCCTCCCTCCCTGCCTAAGATTATATACAATCTAATATAGGTTATACACGTGCAATCATGGAAAATATTTCCATATTAGTCATTTTGTACAAGAAAAGAGTGACAAAATTTAACCCCCCTCCTCCCCAAAGAATAGATTCAGGTAGATACCAAGTGCCTGCCTATACACAGGCCTATACACAGCCTGGCACCAGCCAGCACACAGAAAGTACTAAATGTTTGCTGAATCACAATATTCCTTCCCTTCTCCTTGAGCCAAAAATATTAGAAATGGAGAATCAACAGAAATCATTGCAAAACTTTCTGAGTGCCTTGAGAACTGGATTGATTAGGGATAAATGTTTAACTGGCACTTGGGTCTTATCGTGCTGTTGGGATCACCTGACGTATACTAGCAATATTTCAAATAGGATTTGCAACCTCAGCACCTGGATGTTTTTGAACTTCTGGTTTTGGTCTGGTTCATCCCAGGCTAAAAAGTAATCCTGTCTTGTTTTAGTTGCTTTTCAAAAACCAAGTAGTGTGGTCTAAAGGAAAGCCAGCCCTGTGCCTGTGGGCCATTTATTTTAGGGACCCATTTTCCTTATAAAAACAGGGGTTGGACTAGGTGACCTGAGGTCCCTTCTAGACCCAAATCCTATGAATGAATTGGAGTTCATTCCTCTCTTGGAATCTTTGCTTCTTCCATTGTAAAATGGCAGCAGTGGTGGGGAAGGGGAGAGGGAATCCCTGGATACTTCTAAGACCCTTTGCAGGATGCAAAATGCTATGTGATCTGAATCTATTATGTATCAATAGATAGTGCTTAGGCTTATGCAACAAGTTGTTTTTTTAAAAATCCCTGCACAAAATCAGATTTTATATGATTGCCTTCCCAACTGATCTCATCCAGAGACTAGTCTTCCCTGATAGAATGGAAACTCCTTGAGGGCAGAGACTGTTTCATTTGTTTTTGTATTCTCAGCACCTGGGACAGTGCCTGGCGGTTGGTCATTTACTAGTGGACTGACTAATTGGATAAAAAGCTGTAGGGCAAGAGGGATCAAATGTTGAGAGATAAAGGTGAGAGAGAGTCACCCCTTGGTCACCCTCTAATTTTACAGACAAGAGAAGGGAGAATGGAGAAGTCACTTGGCCGTGGGGCACAGGTAGCAGCTGAGATGGGATTTGAATCCACATCCTTTCCCTCCAAACCCTCTCTTTGCATTGTTCCCCAGTGCTTCCCTCTAATTTGAGTTATTTCAAACAGATGTTAAAACATATGTGCATGAAATTGAGTTGAACTGAAATAAATTGAATTTGACAAGCACGTATTAAGCACCATCAGGCACTGGGCCATTCTTGCTCCCTTTTGCGGGCAGTGCCAGCCCCAGAGAAGCTGTGAAGAAACTACAAGTTCCTCTACTCTCCCCCACCCCCCAGGAATCAGTGCCTTTGTGCTGGTTCTTGCCTATATTGGAGGTCGTGGATGTCCTTTCCCCAATAACTCCATCTTGAGAGGCAGAGGATAGAGTGCTGATCCTCAAGTAGGGAGACCTGAATTCAAATGGGACTTGAGGTAGTTACTAGCTCAGTTTCCTCACCTGTAAAATGGGGATGAAAACAGCCCCAACCCCCCAAGATTATTGTGAAGATAAAATGAGATAGTAATTATAAAACACTCAGCACAGAGCCAGGCATATGTTGTCCCAAGTGGTACTCTTTTGGGTGCTTAATTCATGCTTATTGAGGAACAGAGCATTTGGAGTCGGCAGCCGGGTCCCCATTCAGTCATCCTGTGACTTCTTGGGAAGGTCCTTTCCCCAGTCAGCTCCTCTGTTGCTTCTTTCCTCAAAGGAGGACTTTGGGATCTCTCTCCTAACAGTTGCGGAGCTCTTCAGTCTAGAGGTCCTAAGATCCTGCAGGGGAGTCACTCCTGGGCGGTCAGCCCATGCATCAGCCAATCGTGGCTGGGACAGTCACATATTGGGGTGTTACTCAGCCTTGGGGTGGACATCACAGGTGGCCATGAGGTGGGGGGGGGGGGCTAGCCGACTTTCCTAATTTGGGAGATTGAGTAATTATTTGGGAAACAGGACGTCCTATCTCCTGAGCTGCCAAAGATCAACTTGTTCCAGCGGCAATGTTTCTCTGTAGATAATCTTATCAGAGTTCCCTGGGAGGGCAGGAGATCTCTGAGATGGTGGCGGCCTCCCTCAAGCTAGATCTCAGGAAAACTCTTGTCTTCACTAGCTTGAGGGGCTCCATTTACACAGCTCTGCAGCAATTTGTCTTTGACTTTGATGTTGAGGAAATGTTTCTTCAAACTCAATCTCCCTCCTCCCCTGAATCTTTTCCCAAAGGACTCTTGCGATGTGGACTTAATTTAAGAAGGGTCTTGGGGTGTTTTTGTCCCAAGGGAGTGCTCTCTGACCTGCATCACAGGATCTCAGAGCTACCTCAACATAGAAAGGGCTGCCCCAGGGGGTCATTCATCCTCCCTCCCTCAGGGTTTCAAGCAGAAGATAAGACTCAGACATGTTGCGGGGGAGTTTCATGGCTTGGGTCAGATGGCCACTTCCGAATCTCCACTTCTGTGATCCTAAATTGGAAGGAACTTCAGCCATCCTCTCATCCAACTCATGCCTTAAGGGAATCCCCTTGATATTATCACAATTGCTCATCCAGCCTGTGCCTGAAGACCTTCAAGAATGGGAGCTAAAAAGTGGCAAAGTGTTTATAGCCCTTGATCCAACAAAACCACTCCTAGATCTGTATCCCAAGGAAATCCTTCAAAAGGGAAAAGGAACTACGTGCACAAAAACCTTCATTTTGGGGGTACCAAAAAATTGGAAATGGGGGGGGGGCATCAATTGGGAAATGACTGAACAAGCTGTATTATATGAATATAATGGAATACTATGGGCTATAATTTCAGAAAAACCTGGAAAGACTTCCATGAAGTGATGCAAAGTAAAATGAGGAGTACAAAGAAAACATTGTATAGTTCATAGCAACCATGATCAATGACTTAGCTCCTTTCACCAATACAATGATCCAAGACCTATCAGGTCAAGAAGGAAATACTACAAGCATCCAGGAGAAAATATTTCAAATACTGAGGAGTCAGGATCACCCAGGACTTGGTAGTTTCCAATTTAATGTATTGGAGGGCCTGGAATAGGATATTCCAGAAGGCAAAGGAGCTTCTACAATCACAAATCAACTATCCACCAAAATTGAGCATTATTTTTCAGGGGAAAAGAGGGATATCCAGTGAAAATAGGGGATTTTCAATCAGCTCAAACTGACCAAAACTGAACAGAAAAATTGATCTTCAAGTACAAGGCTCAAGAAAAGCTTAAAAAGGTAAACAGCAAAGAAAGAAAAATTATTTTAAGATTAAGCTATTTACATCCCTACAAGGGAAGATGATATTTCTAACTCTTTGTTAGGGCAGTTAGAAGGTATACACAGTCAGAGGCTGAAGAAATAAATTCATGTTAATGTGATGATATAAAAATGTGGGATGGAAAAAGGCATGGGAAAAGAGGAGAAAGGAGGTAAGATGGGTAAATTATTCCATGAAGAGGCACAAAAGACCTATTTCGACGAAAAGAAGGGAGGGAGATAAACTTTGAACCTTAATTCCATCAGATTGACTCAAAGAGGGAATAAGATACTGACTTTGTTAGAAAATTGTCTCACCCTAAAGTGAAGTACGAAGGGGAAAGGGGAAAAAAGGGCATAAACAGACGGGAAAAGATAAGAAAAGGAGAGAGCTGATAAGAGGAACTGATTGAGGGAGGTGTGAGTCAGAAACAATGGTCCAAGACCATTCTGAAGGATTTAGGATGGAAAATGCTGCCCATATCCATCGAATTAACTGATGGACTTTGAATGCAAATTGAAAGATATCTTCATTTTTTTTTTTTTGGTGGGCTTTTCCCCCTTTGGGTCAGTTTCTTTTTTTCACAGCATGACTAATATGGAAATATGTTTTACACAATTGAATTGCTTACTGTTTTAGGAAGAGAGGAGTTTGTAAATTTTGATAAAATTTGAGAATGAATGTCAAAAGTGTATTGGTATAAAATTAGAAAAAATACGATTAAAAGTCCACCAAGAATGATGATTTCTTGGTCTCCCGAGGTGATAAGGCCTTACAGTAATTTGGGAAACTACTTACACTCAGATAAGGCCTCTAGTAGTTTGGGAAAGATATGGAAACAAAGTGAGAAATTTAAAGGTCATTCAACAGTTAGCTATGGCAGGAAAGGATCTTCAATCCAGATACTCAATAAAGATGCTTCATTGAGTCATTGGTTATGTTGTCAGTTTATATTCAGAAGCCCCAAGAGAACTGTAACTCCTTGTGGCCTTTTGTGCTCAGGTGACCCATCCACCAGCCTACAATGACCTACATCAATGTCCTACACCAATCTCTCCTGCCAGCCAAGTCTCAAGGAGAGAGCTTCGATAGCTCCGAAGGAAAAGGAGCAAGACACAGCCGGGACTACAAGGCTGGAGGGACTGAAGGTTCTGTTTGGGCAGCCTGGGATTTTGAATTATGAGGACTGAAAAGTACCAGGTGGAGTTGCCTTTTACCAGGGGCTCCCCACTTAAGACTTCCCTGGTATCTCCTCTCTCTGGAGCTCTGTAAATGTGTGAAAATGCATCACATCTCTTTTAATTGTTCTGGAAGAAAGGAGTTTGGTTTGTTCCATCCTTAACTTGACAGAGACTTGAAAGGAAATGGATAGTCAGGATCACGAAACCCAAATAAATTTCCAAATCTACTTTTAGTTAATAGTTTCATTTTCTTTCCTGATCATTTCCCCCCCTCCCCCCCACCTAAAATGATAAGTCCCTAATTCATCTTTCCAACCTAGGGAAGCAGCAAATAGTCAGGTAAATGACACCATTAGGCTTTCAGGAGGAAGTTGGAGAAGGTATGGGCTTGGGGAGCCCACATTGCAGTTTCTTTTCCTTCCTTTCTTCCTTTTCTCCTTTCTTTCTTTCTTCAATTAGGGTTAAGTGACTTGCCCAGGATCACACAGCTAAGAAGTGTTAGGTGTCTGAGGCCAGATTTGAACTCTGGTCCTCCTGACTTCAGGGCTGGTGCTCTATCCATTGCACCACCTTGCTGCCCCTTGAGGAGCCCACATTGCAACATTGAATGCTGAATGGCCACTACACAATTCATGGAAAATGTTTATTTCTCATTACAAATTCTTTCCCCTCTCTCCAACCTTTTCCCCCACTGATTGAGAAGGTAAGAAATATGATACCCATTATACAAATGAAGTCATGCAAACATTTCCATATTAGCCATGAAAGAAAAAAAAAAGAAATGGGGCAAAGGCAAGAAAAATAAAGTAGAAGAACAGATCTGCCTCCCTCTGCCCTTGGAGGCCTTTGGTTCTGTTCCAGCACGGGGACTTTGGAGTGGTCTTGGATCACTGTCTTTGTCAGAGCAGCCAAGTCTTGCACATGTGGTTATCTCCCTGTGTTGGTGGCACGGGATATTTTAATAGACATTTATGAAGTGCTCACTCTGAGAAGGGTACAAATGTATCAAGGATCTCTGACATCCGCCATAGCCCTCTCCTCCTCGCACCTTGTAAAACTTTGCTGGCAAAAATGAATCTCTGAGCGTTCCTTCTCCAGCCATATTCTCTAGCCTGTCCTGGGAAGAAAGAAAGGGAGAGAGAGAGAGAGGGAGAGGAGTGACAGAGACAGAGAGAGGGAGGAAGAGAGAGACACACCCAGAGACAGACAGATAGGGAAAGAAAGAGAATGATAAAGAGAGACAAAAAGAGACAAAGATAGAGATCATGGAGATACACAGAGAGACAGAGACAAAGGGGGAGAGGTGGACAAAGGTACACAGACAGAAGAGGGAAAGAGAGATACACCCAGAGAGACAGAAATAAAGACAGATAAAGACAGAGACAATGAGACAGAGAAACAGACAGACACACAGACAGAAGAGGGAAAGAGAGATACACACAGAGAGACAGAAATAAAGACAGAAAAAGACAGAGAAAGAGAGAGAGAGAGACAAAGAGACAGAGAAACAGAGAAACAGACAGACACACAGACTGAAGAGGGAAAGAGATAGAGATACACGCAGAGACAGAAATAAAGACAGAAAAAGACAAGACAGAGAAAGAGAGAGAGACAAAGAGACAGAGAAACAGAAACAGACAGAAAGAGGGAAAAAGACAGAAAGAGACAGAGACAGAAACAGAGCCACAAAAACACAGAGAAAGACACAGAGAGGGGAAGAGGGAGAGAGAGACAGAGAGATACACAGACAGAAAGAGGGAAAGAGGGAGGAGCAGAGGAAAGAAAAGGAGGACAGGAAAAAGAGAAACAGAACTTCAAAACGCTGTGGCTGTCCTGGGTTCCCAGCCCGGAGGCTGCGCTTGGAGGGGAGGCCGGTGGCTGCGAACGTTGCAAAGCCCGGAGCACGGCAGGGGCCGAGCTGGGCGGCCTTCGGCCTTCCCTTGCCTTGGCTCCCGCGCGGGTGTGCAGGGCTTGCAGCCAAGGCTGAGGGAGACCCAGGGGGACTGTTGGCGCGGCCCCTCCCCTTGCCCGGCCTGATAACGCGGAGGAGACAAGGCGCCACGGCTCCCTCTGCCAGGGACCCGCAGAACCCTCTTCTCCCGGGTGCCGGAGCCCCTCTGCGCGCCCGAGGCGGCTCCGCTTGTTCGGATGCCAGACTCTCCGGTCTCGTCTTGCCCAGACGGGCTGCCCAGGCCGGGACCCCGGCCGGCTCCTTCCCTGCTGCCTGGGCAGGGGCGCAGCCTCGGGGCGCTGCCCGCTGGGCGCCCGCCTAACGCGGCCGGCAGCCGGGGACCCCGGCCCGCCCAGGCTCTCCCGCAGAAGGGAGCGGCCTCCTCCCGGAGGCTGTGCCGGGCGGGGGGACGGGTGGGGACCAGGGCAGGAAGGCTGCTCCCCTTCCCTCTTCTCCATCCCTCGCACTGGGAGGGACGGGAGCATTCTGGAACAGTCTCACCCAGGAGGAGTTACCAGCCCCCTCTTTCCCTGTCTCGGCCACGAGGCACCTGGTGGGTGGGAAAAAGTGCTCCCCGGGGTGAGCCCGGCCGGGCCCCATCAGGTCTCCGGGAGACGTCCCTGAGAGAGCAGCTCCCCCGCCACAGAACGAGGCTCCTGCGCGGTTACTGAGGGCCCCGCAAACTAAACTGAGCGAGGCTAAGGAGGAGGCGGCGTCTCAGTAACGGGGGTCTTCTCTGCCCCCTCCCCCCCCCCGGAACAAGCCTCTCCCCCGAGCCCTGAGGTCCTCGTCCCAAGGGCTGGGGATGGGGATGGGGGAGAAGAGCCAGCCGCAGGCACTGCGAGCCTACAACAGGCTTGTCCGCGGCGCCCCGGGGGCAGCAGAAATGGAAGGCTAAGGGGGGGTGGCGAGGGGGTGGGGGCGGGACACCAGCTCAGTCCCCCGCCTCCCCCCGCCTGCCCGGGGCGGGGGAGGGGTGAAGCTGGGAAGAACCGCGGGTTTTGCGGGCGCTGGGACCCGCTCCAGGGGCCACCTCTCCTTATCTCACCCAGGTGGGAACCGGGAGCCGGACAGGTTAAGTGCTTTGTCCAAGGTCAGCCAAGTCACCGGGAGAGGATTATGGGATTATGGCTCCAGGTTTGAGGGATTTCTGAACGTCTGGGAGGAGTGAGGAAGGGAAGCAGCCCGAGGGGTCACACTGGGGGGGAGGGGGTCACACGGCGGGGGGGGTCACACTTGGAGGGAAGGGGGTCACACTTGGAGGGAAGGGGGGTCACACTGAGGGGGAGGGGGTCACACTGGGGGAGGAAGGGGGGTCACACGGGGGGAAGGGGGTCACACTGAGGGGGAGGGGGTCAGACTGGGGGGAGGGAGGGTCACACGGCGGGGGGAGGGGGTCACACGGCGGGGGGAGTCACACTGGGGGGAAGGGGGTCACACTTGGAGGGAAGGGGGGTCACACTGAGGGGGAGGGGGTCACACTGGGGGAGGAAGGGGGGTCACACGGGGGGGGGGCGGTCCTCAGGCCGGGGCTGGTTCCGCGCCCTCACGGGGCTTCCTCCGGCCATTCTCACCCCCGGGGAGGGAAGCAGCCGTTCCCTTGGGGGAGGACCCGCCGGGAGTGGATCCGGCACTGCGGGGTCATGGAAGGGCTGAGAGGCTCATGCGGGCTCTGGCACGGACCTCGGGCACCTTTCCCTGATTGTGCAGTTTAGCCGGAGGCACTAGAGGCGCCTGCTGGTCGATGGAGCACCCGGCCTTCAGTTCCATGATGCAACGGGCCCAGTACTTATTATGCGCCTTGTGTGTGTAAGGCCCAAACCCGTATGCTTCCCAGGGTCCCCGGCCTAAGAGAGGAGGCCGCTGATGAGCCCCCTTAGACAAGGAGCCCCCGGGGATCTCTCGGGGGCGGGGCCGCCTCTGGCCTCCTTTTGTGTTTGGATCTGGGGGCTCTTGGGACAGTGGGACCCGAGGTCAGTGAGGGAGGCGCGAGGACACGGATGCGCGTGACCGCGGCCCTGCTCGCCATCGCCCGGGGATCCGGAGGGGTAGCCGCCCCCGGCCCGCAGGTCAGGGCGGGAGCGCCCCGGGCCCCGAGGTCCCCGCGGGCTGCAGAGGATGCCGGGCACGGGCTGAGAGGGCATTCTGTGTCCCGTATCCTTCCTGGGCGGAGGCCGGGGGGCGGGGCCTGGGCTTGGAGTTCGTTCCCGTGTCCCTGCGCTCCTCGCTCGTCTCTGCCGGCCTCAGTTTCCCTAAGGGTAAAGCAGGGGTCGCGAACGCAGGCGCCTGGTACTCGCCTGTTCCCTTCTTTCTCCTCTCCCCAGCACGGCGTGCGCGCGCGCGCGTGCACGAGACCGTTGCGCGGGAGGCGCTGGGGTCTGTTTCTCTCCTGCCCAAAAAGCACTTATTAAACGCCTGCTGTGTGCCGAGCTCCGTCTGGGCTAAGCGCGGGGTACACTAAGAGAGGCAAACCATCCTCCCCGCTCTAGAGAAGGAGGAAGCCGAGGCAGGGGCGTGACCGCTCCCCCGCGGGCCACGCCCCTCCCTGGGAGGCCCAGACGGTGGGGGCGGGGCGGGGCGGGGCCAGAGGCGAGAGCGCGCCAGCGCGGGTTTCTGGGCCTAAGCGCTCTCCCCGAGCGCGGCTTTCGCGTAGATGTTGGGGGGAGGGGGGAGAAGGGAAGTCAAGGGGACCTCAGGATCCAGATGATGCTCGCGCAGCGGCGCCCCGGGGGGGGGGGGCGGGAAGAGCCCTGGGATTGGTGGAAATTCCGGCAGCGACCAATGGGCGGCGAGGGCGTGTGTGCGGGGGCGGGGCCGGTGGGCGCTATAGGGCGGCCGTGACGTCGCGGAGCCGCCGAGTCGTCGCTGCTGCCGCAGGTGCCGCGTGTCGCCTCCGCCTCCGCCCAGCTGTGGCCGCCTGTCAGGTACGGGCCGGGGCCGGGGCCGGGGCCGGGGCGGCCGCCTCAGCTTCCCCTCCCCAGAGACGCTGTGCGGGCCGCCGTCACCGCGGGAAAGCCCCGGCTGGCGCGGCAGTCTGAGGGCGGGAGGCGCGGGGGAGGGGCCGGGCCTGGGCGCGCCGGAGGCGCCAGCCGTGAGCCCTGGCCGCGGGCGCCGGGGGACCCGCACCTTCCCTCGGGGCCTGGGCCGGGCTTCCCCTCCCCCAGGCCCGAGGGGGCCTCCCCTCCCCCCAGGCCCGAGGGGCCTCCGTGGGGCCGGATTGGAATCCAGGGCCTCGGGCGCCGCCCATCCCCCCTCCCGAGCAGCGAGCGCCCGGGAGGCCCCCTCACCGCGCCCCCCCCCCCCCCCGGGAGCTGAGGCCCCCTCGCCCCCCGGTCACCGGCTCCTTTCCCCTTTCCAGATCGAGGTCCGAGTGCAGGACTCTTGTGTGGAAGCTCGCAAGGGAGCCGGTGAGTGACCCGGGGCCTCTGAGGGGCCCTCCCTGGGGAAGGGGGAGCGACGCTGATGCGGCGTCCGCCTCACCGGGGCAGGGGCTGACCCGAGCCCGGGCCACCCCCCCCTCCCCCCGGGCCGCCCCCCCCTCCCCCCCGGCCGCCCCCCCTCCCCCGGGCCGCCCCCCCCTCCCCCCGAGAGGCCCCCTCCAAGGCAGGCCGCGCAAGGACCCTCAGCCTTGTGTGTGAAAGTTTGTCCCTTGCCGTTGCCGCGATGGCAGTGAGGCTGTAACCAGCCTGCCCGGGGTGTTGGCGCGGAGCCGGGTGTAAGGAACGGGCGCAGGTGCGCACGCCGGCGGGTACGCGCCAGCGGGCGCGCGCACACGTGCAGAAGCTGCTCGCACACAGGCCTGACGTGAGGGAGCCCACGGGCGCCCGCTCCCCCCTCAGCCCGTGGGCCTCCAGGACCTGGGGATCCTCTGTCGGAGGCCGCCCTCACCCACGTCCCTCCCTGGCCCCGAGGCCGGGGTTGTCCCTCGTGCCCGCAGGTGGGGCCCGGCCGGAGCTTGTCAGGGCGAGGTCGCTGTCCTTCCTCTGGGGCGCGGGGCGATGGAGATCCTAGGGAAAGGGCAGAGGCGGCCGTAGGCAGGTGGGCGCCCCCGGGCCCCCAGGAGGGGCTTCTGTGAGGGCCTGGCTCGCACCTCGGGCGGGGTCTCTTTCCTCTCCTCTTGTGGAGTTAAAGTTTTCACAAGAAAAGGAACTAAGGCACTTGAAAGGGATGGGCCCCGAGGGCCGAGGCTGCTTAAGGATAAACCGGACAAGCCGGGACAGAAGTGAGTGCGAGGGATGATGTTGTGAAGAAGTCTGCTTCAAAATGAAGGGTAAATGCCGAGTCCGGTGGGATCCTAGGCTGGCCAGAACTTCCAGCTTTTGGCCCAGACTTTCTCCCCCTTTGCGTCTTTCCCATGAGGTCATCGCTGTTAATTTTTTAATGTGGAGATCGGCGTTATCCCGTTCGGTTTAAAAAAGGCTGAACCTTAATCACATCCCACGAGCTAGGTTGATTTTCTTGAGTATTAATAGGTTGAGAGTCAGGCTGTGCGCTTGTCGGCGGACCAAGCCCCAGCCCTCAGTGGGGGTGTGGGGAGGCCCGGCTCCGGAGCCGATCACTGGGGAGCAGGCGCTGGTGCCGCTGGCTCCGGGGCTGATGTTTAGCTAGAATCTCCCCCCCCCCCCCCCCCAAAGGACCTGACGTTTCCTACCCCACAGCCAGTCCTCAGCCTGCAGGGCCTCACTTGGTGGTGAAGAGGGATTAAAGACGCCAGTACAGAGATACAGAGATGAAGCTGGGAGGGGTCTCACTGACAGGATCATGGCCCCTCCGCGGTTCCTAACCGAGGAGTCTGGCTTTGGTCCCGGAGGTGATGGGGATGGATGTATTGGAGAGGCCCCAAGGAGGCAAGGATTTATTGAAATATGAGCAAAGCATTCTTTGTGGAAGCTTCTTCAAAAAGCTGTTCCAACATGATTCCCATGGAGCAGATGGTTCCTTGCTCAGTGAGCCTCATCCCCCTGGTGAAACGGAGAGCAGCTTTTTACCGAGCGGCTTCTCCTTTGTCATCTGAAGTCTGGAGGGCTTCCCGAAGCCTCCCCGTGTCCCGTCTCTGCAGGAGCAGCCCTCCTTCCCAGGAGCTCCTCCGATGTCCAGGATTTGCCAAGTTACAGCGTGGCAGCCATCGGAGAGCTCTGTAGCCCCCCCTAGGGACCTGCTAGTGGCCAGTTGTCATTAATGGCTTCTTTCCTCCCTAGGTGAGTCTGAGCTCCTGAAATAGAAGATGTTTTCCAAACTAGCCAGCCAGAGGACCCTTTCTCTGTTTTGCCGGGGGGTTCATTCTTCCGCGATTCCGACTGCATCCGTCTCAACCAAAAAAAACACCCGGGGCCCTCTGTCCTCTGAGCAGATATATGAACGCGAAGCCAAGTATGGCGCCCACAACTACCATCCTTTACCTGTAGCCCTGGAAAGAGGAAAAGGTACCTTGCTGATGAACCCTGTTCTCGCCCCCGAGGCCTCCCTGTCCCTGCGGGAAAGCTCATGTGAGCTACTGAAAATAAGAGACATGTCCCCCCCCCCCCCCAGGTGGCAAGTGGGGCCTGGGGCATGCATTCAGAGACCCGCCAAGGTCCATCGTTGGACTCTGGGCAAGCTGGTTAGATTGCTGAGTTTTGTTCACCTTCCTCAGGGGACTTTTTAGTGGAAGTAGAATTTTAGCCCAAAAGCTCCAAATCTGTGCCCATTTCTAGTGAAGGAATAAGTGACCTATTGTACCTGTCTCTCCGTTTTGGCTTGCTGCTCAGCTTGTGTTCTGGTCAGTGCTGGCTCTGGCCTTGTTTGCCCCGAGATCATCCTTGGGGTGGAGCTTCTGCGCCTCCCTGGGAGAGAGAGGCCAAAGGCACTCCATGACACAGCCTCAGCCCGTTTCTTTTTTTCAATGTAAGAGACTAGCATCCTTGCCCAGAACGTGCCTCTTCTGTAAAAAGAAAGGTACTTTTGGTTGTGTATCAGTGTGAGTGCTGATAACTGCTGTTCTGGTGCTTTGTTATCTTAGTATCACTAGATCAACAAGCCCACTTGGCTTTTATATCTGTTTAACTTTGAGACAAATTCGTCCCACATGTTTTAAGGCTCCAGTCTAGCTGAAACTGAACTTTGTGCTGTAATTGGGTCGCTTTTAAAGAGACTTCTTTTTTCAGGTATTTATGTATGGGATGTGGAAGGCAGAAAATACTTTGATTTCCTGAGTGCCTACAGTGCTGTGAACCAAGGACATTGCCATCCCAAAATTGTGGATGCCCTGAAGACTCAAGTTGATAAATTAACCCTAACTTCCAGAGCTTTTTACAATGATGTACTTGGTGAATATGAAGAGTATGTCACGAAGTTGTTCAACTACAACAAAGTTCTGCCCATGAATACAGGTAAAACCTTTAGTTCGGGAGGAAGGTTTGCTGTGTTCGCATATCAAGGAGTTGTAGCGGAGTTTTATGATGAGAAAGAGTTAATTTAAATTTTTGGTTTTGACTGGATTAAGTGAGAACTTAATGAAAATTGGTGTTTTTTTAAACCTCTGGAAGGAGTGGAAGCTGGAGAAACTGCCTGCAAATTAGCTCGAAGATGGGCATATACCGTCAAAGGCATTCCCAAGTACAAAGCCAAGATTATTTTTGCAGGTATGTAAAGCTTGGTCTTTATTAGGGCCATGGTTGGGAACGATGATTTTCATAAATCCTGATGTGTCTTCCTGGTACATATTTGGTAAATTCCCCCTCATTACCAGGTGATTGTGGGCCTATCCTAGATGCTGAGTGGACTTGAATACCTCATTTGCAACCATTCCCTCAAATAAGCCAACATCCTAAGTCTATAAGTTATGGATTTTATAAGCTTTATAAGCCAATTTCACTTCAAGAGAGAAAATTTCTTAAGTTTTCTATTTCAATGGACAACTGGATCATTTTTATTGAGACCAAAAATTTTTATTAGAAGAGCCATAACTTTTTTCTTTTTTCCTTTATTAAAGCTTTTTCTTTTTCTTCTTTATTCTTTTTATTATTATAGCTTTTTATTTACAACACATATGTATAGGTAATTTTTCAGCACTGACCCTTGCAAAACCTTCTGTTCCAGCTTTTTCCCCTCCTTACCCCTCAGCCCTTCCTCCGATGGCAGATAGACCAATACATGTTAAATATGTTAAAGTAAATATTAAACACAATATATATATACATATCCATACAGTTATTTTGCTGCACAAGAAAAATCAGACTTAGAAATAAGGGAAAAATAACTTGAGAAGGAAAATAAAAATGCAAGACTTTTTATTTTTCAAAACATATGTGTGGGCAATTCATCATCATTAGCTCTTGCAAAACTTCTTGTTCCAATTTATTCCCCCTTTCCCCCACACCCTCCCCTAGACGACAAGTAATCCAATATATGTTGAATGTTCAAGAAAGTATATGTATTAGTAGAAGAAATTCCTTGTAAATTTTTTTTTTGTTCTCTATGTCCCTTTTTTACTTTATTTTTCTCCCCTTTCACAACCCCAATCCCCAATCAAGTTATAGTTAAGAAAAGTTATATTTATGTATACATATGTATAAATATATATATATATATATATATACACACACACACATACCCTGCTTCCCTCGCTCTCATCTCCCTACATGTTCCCACATATCTTTTCTATTCTTGCTGACTCTTTGCTTTAATTCTGCTCCATATTTTGCCTTGGTAATACTTAACCTCCCCCTACCCATAGATCCCTTCTCTCACCCTTTACTTCCCTGTCCCCGCCCCCTCCCCATTTCCTTATAAATTTTGGAGGATGCTGTACCCTTCATGGTATATGCAGTGGTCCTAATGGGAGTAGGTTTGCAGAAACCCAAGCCTTTCTCCTCCTCTAATGCTTCTGTATCTATTTCTAGAAGAGTCATAAATAACTTTGAAAGAATTCAGTAGTTAGCCACAGTTGTAAACTTGATGACTCTCTAAAACTGGGTGTCAAATGAACCCTGGCTTTTCATATAGCAAGAAGGCAAAAGGTTTGAGTGTGTGAGGCCGTGGGCAGCTGGTGCAGCATTGAGCTGACGGTCCAGAATAAGCTGTGGCCCTTTGCTTTGGGGGTTCCCCATGTTTCTGTCAGGGTTGTTGAGAAGCCCAGAGCTTCCTACACTGAATTTCTCGACACCTTTGGTGGTAAATACTAGATGCTAGTGACGAGAACAAATTTCTTCTGTTTGGAAACGCTAGCCATTAATTACTGAGCTTGACTTTTGAGATTATATATATCAGCTGTTTATCGGTGTTCAAATATTAGGTGGTTGGTTTTTTAAACTTTCACTCTCAATGACGTCCAGATCAATTCTGGTAAATATGAATTTGTGGTTATTTTATGGAGAGACTGCAGTTGATAAAGTTCAAAGTGGGACGATTTGGGGGTGGGGGAATTGCCTTGCGCGCTGTGTGTTTGAAGTCGATTGCCAATGATAGGTTCTGTTTTCTTTTCTTTACAGCTGGCAACTTCTGGGGTCGAACAATGTCTGCTATCTCTAGTTCTACCGACCCAACGAGTTATGATGGCTTTGGGCCCTTTATGCCAGGCTTTGAGATCATCCCCTACAATGACCTACCGGCTCTCGAGGTACTTCTGCTTCTTGCTGCTCCTTTGGGTCCAGGGCATTTGTAGTGTGAAGTGCTTAGGTCATTGTGGGGAGAGGGGCAGGGATTTTTCGGGAGGGGACCAGCTTCTCAACTCTTTTTGGAGCAATGAGACCTCCCCTAAACTGTTGGCCAGGATTGGGACTTTGAGCTTGGCCATTTAGATAGCAGCACATGGAGGCTCTTGCCTTCCCAGCCCCTCGTGGGAGTCTGTGGTATCAGGAACAGACAGGCCCTGGTGACTGGGGCGGGGTGGGGGGGGTTGGGGGGGTTGGGGGTGGTGGTGAAGATCTTTCGCATGTGGTTCTTTAGTGAATCATGGACGCCACCTGTTACCCAGAATCTTAACTGAGGATAGGGCCGTCCCGAAGAGCATCCTTTGTGGCCCACAGAAACTGAACCTCGGTGCCCTTTGGTCAGATTATTAGTGAGAGAAGAGGAGAGTTTTTTCCAAAATCCTCAGGAGAGCACTGGATTTGAAGAGGGAACCCCTAAACTGAAAGTCCTTCGACTCCGCCTCAGTGAGGGGACTCCACCCCAAGCACAAACTGTTTCATCTCTGTTATCTGGGTGGGGTCATTGAATTCAATTCAAATTATAGCCCTAGCTGAAATCCCTGGAGGAGCCAACCTGGGACTCCACCCATGAGCCCCCTTTAGCTTGTAGCCAAAGTCTCCTATTGTAAAAGAGCCAAACTAAAACCCTCTCTTTGCAGAGGGTCTAAACATGCCAGCACCATGTCCGGTACCCTGCCTGGTACCCCAAGGACTCTCTGCTCACTGGAATGTTTCCAGTGTCCTCCTCTCTTTACCCTCACCTATTTCCTTAACTAGACTTTAACCTTACTTCCAATCCCCATATTAATCTCTTTTATCAGTCTAGGTTTTCCGGTCTGTAAATCCCTTTACAGAAAACTGTTTGTGTCACCACTAGACCTTATTTTCACTTGGGTACCCCAGATCTAAACCCCGTCAGATTTGCAAATGGCTGTTCAGGAAGACGGGCCCACCTGATTTTTATCAGTCTCATTGATTCTCCCTCCTTTCTCTCCTGCCTCGGCTAGCGGGCCCTCCAGGATCCCAATGTGGCCGCTTTCATGGTGGAGCCCATCCAGGGGGAGGCTGGCGTCATTGTGCCTGATCCGGGCTACCTCACAGGAGTCAGAGAGCTCTGCACCAAGTTCCAGGTGAGGAATGGTGACGGGCGAGGGCCGGGCTCAGGACAGTAGTCTGGAGTGTGGCCAAGCTGCTCAGCTTCCTCGCCCAGAGGAGAGGCTGGCTGCAGAGTCTCTTGGAAAATCTGAGGTCCCCCCATGGGAGGGATGGCATTTGGGGACCTCTCAGGGCTTAGGCTTTTCCCATCCAGCTTTCCTTATCTCAGAATTTACCAAACCTTTTTGACTAAAATACATAGAATTTTGCATTAGAATGTCATGATCTAAATGTAGCTTGCCTCTCCTTTCCACCAGGATTACTTAGGGTTCCAGAATGGCGCTGATCCTAAGAGGGTGTGATCAGCCATTCCTGGGTGAGGAGGAGGAGGAGGCTGGGTGGCCTCTCCCTGAAAAGTGATTCTTCCCTCCAGCAATCCCACCCCCCCACCCCTTTGATTCTTCCCTCCAAGTTTGCCATTACATTCTCAGACTGTAACTGGTTCAGCCATCACTAATCAGGGAGCAGCTCAGAAGGCCTGGGGAGAAGGTCCTTTGGTAAATGGGAGAGAACTTGTCATTCTGCAAAACTGCTGGGAGACAGCTGGAAAAAGGCAGTTTGGCAGAATATGGGAAACATAGCCCTCTGATCAAAAGGATTCAGTAATCACAATTATCTTTGCTGATAATTCCTGTAGCTTATTTGGTGAGGGATGTCACCAAAGCTAGGGGAAGTTCTTAGCCAAAGATTAGAGGTTCTCACCCCAGACAAGAAAGACAATCAGCTTTTATGCGGACAATCCTTGAAGGGACAGAAACTGGATGTAGTTCCTTGAGATCCAGAGACATTTGGTAGTAATTGACATTTGATGTTTGAGGGGATGTGTGTGACTGCCAGCAAGTCGGAGGGGCTGATCTCCTTGGGACCCACTGTGCCATGTCTGGTCAGATCCTATTGAAGGCTGGCTCTGCGTTTGTTAGCTCTCCCCCTGGCCTGAGGCTGAGGACCCTAGGAAGCACTGGGGGGGCTCTTACTGGGAATGTGCGTTGAACCACTTGGTTTGGTTTCCATAATGGACGCAGATGTGCTTTCCTCTTAGGTTCTCTTCATTGCCGATGAAATACAGACGGGATTAGCCAGAACTGGGAAGTGGCTGGCTGTGGATCATGAAAATGTCAACCCTGATATCATCCTCCTGGGGAAGGCCCTTTCTGGAGGCTTGTACCCTGTAAGCTCCCCCTCCCTCCTTGCTCACTAACATCAAGTCAGCAGATTAAGGGATGACCAAGCCCTTTGGTTCAGCCCTGCCCCTGCAGGCTTGTTCCTCCTCCCACAGGCAAGCAGCATAGACATTCAGGAGCTTCATGGGGCTGTGCTGTGTGGCTTCTGTTCTCAATGGAGGAAAGGATGGATCGGATGGGGGGGAGAGGAGGGGAGTTTCCAGACAGAATCAGTGATTCCTGGCCATTCTTTCAGGGCCCTGATGGCTTTGGAAGTTAATGTTTCGCGATCTAGATTGGCCGAGTCGGGCGGGAAGGAGCATGGCTTCTGCAGACCCTTCCTCCTCCTCCAGTCATCCTGCAAATCTGGGGGAGGCGGGGGGGTCTTGTCCAAAAGATGCTCTTCTACCAGTCCATTACCATGGAAAAGCCCCAGGCTGGGTCCGGAGGGTCCTGAGGACGCCCTTTTCTTTCCTTCCAGGTGTCGGCTGTGCTGTGTGATGATGAAATCATGCTGACCATTAAGCCGGGGGAGCACGGGTCGACTTATGGTGGCAATCCTCTGGCCTGCCGGGTGGCCATCGCCTCCTTGGAGGTACGAGCACCCCACAGGTTTCCTTGCTTGTCATCCCTGCTGGCAGTGTCTAAAGTAAAAGCATCTTAAAGGAGTTGGAGGAGTTTAAGTTCCAGCAATAGAAAACTTCTGTAAGGGGGAGGTAGAGTGTGGCGGCCCCTGAGGAGCCCTCGACCTGAGAGGGAACCTTGGGGAAGCTCCTGAGGGCCTCGGGCCGGGACTCAGTCCTGGGGCAGAGTCACACCCACTCCATTTCCTTAGATCCCCTTGGTCTGGCTTAGCTGGGCAGCCTGGCACACACTCCTGCTATGTCATGCTGTGCCAAGGAGTGGGCACTGCCAGGACCAGGCCAGAGGCTATGATTTGTCCTGACAATGCCAGGAAGGGGGTGAGAGGAGGCTCCTTAGGGACTGTCGGCTTTCCTTCTACAGACATTACATACCAGGTGAGGCAGCCGTGGGCAGGGCCTGCCAGGGCCTGCTCCCTGCCTCCTAAAGCCCAGAGTTTGCATTGGTTTAGTTCGTCTTGTGGTCATTCAGTCATTCAGTTGTGTCCTACTCCTTGGGACCCTTTGGAGGCTTTCCTGGCAAAGATACGGGGATTTGCCGCCTTCATTTATACAGATGGGGAAATTGAGGGCAGGCAAGCAGAGTGAATCATTGCCCAGGGTCCACAAAGCTAGTGAGGCTCTGAGGCTGGACCTCGACTCAGGAAAGATGAACATTCTTGCAACGTGGTGGATGGCTCCCTGGCTTTCCCCACACAGTCAATCCAGAGTAAAACTTGGATAAACGCACCAGCCAAGGGTGTGCGAGGGGAGGGGAGGCCCTCGGAGCCTTGTGTGTAGCCTAGGGAGGGGGATCTCGAGGGTCTCTGGGCTGTAAATGAAGGCAGGACCAAGGGAAGGCAGGTTACATAGCATGGGCAGGATTTAAGAAGAGCAGACTCATGGTGAGGGTGATACCTGGAGGAAGAGCTGGGGAGGCCGGGGCTGAAGCATCTCAGGGAAGGACTGCCGAGGGGGCACTCCCTTTGGTTGCTGCTTAGGGGCAGAGTGTGGGGGTTGGACCTGAGGCTGGGGGGCTCGGAGCTGGCTGCCTTCCTCCCGGCTCTTCCTGACCCTCTCTGTCTTGTCTTCTACATGAAAGCTCTACAAAGTCTCGGCCCCAATTTTCTCTGTGTGTGTGTTTGCTTTTTAAAGGTTTTGGAAGAGGAGAACCTGGCTGAGAACGCGGAGGCCATGGGCAACATCCTGAGGAGAGAGCTGATGAAGCTGCCGTCCAACATCGTGACTGCCGTGAGGGGGAAAGGCTTGCTCAACGCCATCGTCATCCGAGAGACCAAAGGTAGGGGCCAGGGCTGGGCTGGGAGACTGCCGACACTCATGCTTAGCCGTGGTTTTCTTAAGTTTGGCAGCGCCTGAAAGAACATGGCTTAGCAAGCCCATCCTCCCCCCAAGTGAGTGTTGTCCCCCAAATGTTGGTATAAAGTCTCGAGACTGGCTCCTTGGGGAAGGCTGATGAGCCTTAAAGTTTCTGATTTCTCATTGTACTCTCGCTGAGCCCGTTTTAGCAACGTTTGTGACCCAGCCCTGAGAGGAAGCTGTGCTATTGGATCATTTGGGCCCAGAGCTTTTTCAGGAGAGGATTCTGCTGCTGCATTGTCTTGTCTTTTTTTAAGTGCTGCCATCTTGTTTTTATGTAGCCCTCTTTTTTTTTTTTTGCTGAGGCAATTGGGATTAAGTGACTTGCCCAGGGTCACACGGCCAGGAAGTATTAAGTGTCGGAAGCTAGATTTGAACTCAGATCCTCCTGACTTCAGAGCTATCCACTGCGCCATCTAGCTGCCCCTACATAGCATTTTTAAAAACCAGACTTTCATCTCTCTTTTTTACTAGTTTTAATAATCTAAAGCATCCAAACCATGTGAAAGAGAAGTTTTAATGCTGAAATTTGCTGGGGAAGTCTGAGCATGAGGGTGGGGATGTGCATCTCCACAAAAGCCAGGGTTGGCGGTGCCCTGGGCCCCTGTTCGGGCTGCCCCGTGTCAGAGCGGTCTCCTTCTGAGGGCCCTGCATGATCTGTTGCTGTTTAAGGTGCTCAGGGCTCGGAGGGTGCCAGTTGGCTGCCCCACAGGTGGGGGTTTAGAGGGTGTGGTTCACCTTTGAGATGGAGCGGCTTCTGGGTCAGATCTCCCTCCTGAGCGGTCGTTGGAGGAGGGTGGACTTCGTTCGACGAGACCATAAATTCTCGCCGATAGCCGGGCTAACAGCCCTTGTTTTCTCTGCAGATTGTGACGCTTGGAAGGTCTGTCTGAGACTCCGGGACAATGGCCTTCTGGCCAAACCCACCCACGGGCATATTATCAGGCTGGCCCCGCCCCTGGTGATCAAGGAGGATGAGGTCCGAGAGGCCGTGGAAATTATCAACAAGACCATTCTGTCTTTCTGAAGCTGCTTCCCATGTCCCTTGCTGGCTCAAGGCAGGTGGTGCATTTAGGAGCTCGAAAGCCTCTGCGCTCAGGCTGAGCACGATCCACTCCCACGTTACATGTCTGTCTACAAGAACTTTTTTTTTACGTAGTTCATCTAGAGTAGAACAAAAATCATCTGCAGTTTGCTGTGTTTATCGTAACTTGAGATTAACTATATCGTTATCTTTCTAAGCTAAATAACCTGACTTGTATTGGTGTGTGTGAGTGTGAGTGTGTGATGACAGGTACTGGAAGTATCGGCCCCAACGCCATGTGTGTACACATTTGCATAATTTTGCCTTTTGTAGAAAGGGGACCCCAGAACTTTTGTATCTGAAACATTTAACTCCAGGGGGATGAAGTGGAAGATTTGCTTCGTGTTTAAAGTGGATCAGGAAAGTCCGGTCACGGCTCCTTCTTCTGATGTCAGGACGTGATGTAAGAAGGTGTCTCGAGTGCCAGGGCGAGTGGGCCAGGGGCTGACTCGGCTCTGAGGACGTGTGAACGCGTGTGTCCTTGCTTGACATTCCCATCTCTTTATTTTTGTGTTCGTCTTTTTTAAAGCATTGTGGAAAATGGCCACTGTATTCTGCCATTTTAAAGCTTGTAGCCTTCTCTGAAGCTTCAAAATTATGTTTAAATAAATAAATAAAGGCTTTATTTAATATTGTCTGTTCCTCTTAGATTTGTTTGGCTTGAAAGCTCGGGGGAGGGCTGTGATCTGGAGAAAGCCCTGTACCCAGTGAGCCTCCTGGGTTGGACATCCTGGGATGGACAAGGTGGGATGACCCAGCACTCTCTTAATGCATCCACATCAAACGGTAGAACAAGAGGGGACTTCCTGATGATCCTATCACTTCTTTGGGCCCCGAGTTCTTTGGGGAGCAGGAATTTCACCCCCAAGACCTGATTGGGCCCTGGGGTGCCTGCTGAACCTGTGGTGCTAGAGAGGGGGTGCTTGCTTGGCCGTGGATGGACATTGATAGTCCTGGCAGGTGGCAGACAATCGACTGTCAGACTTCCTGGGGTGGGAGGTGTTTTAGGGCCCACTGGGCTTAGACTCTCAGCCCCTGGAGAGGGGGGATCATGCATCATCTATCCCCAGGAACCTAAGACTGAGCCTGAAACCTAGTGGACCCCGATAGGTAAATGCTTATTGCTTTGAATGATTCCCTCTTCCCTTTCCCATAGTTCCTCTATTTCTTTGGGCCTATCCCTACCTAATCTTTTTTCCCCAGGCCTGACCAATATGTTTTCACTTGGCTTTTGATGGTGTTCTGAGATCCTGGGAGGGAGCAGCTAGGTCTAGACCTTGGTAAAAGGAGAGGAACAGGAGCAAGAAAGCAGGTGGAACTAATTTTCTTAGGATTAATGATCAGCTAATCCCTGAAGCCCTTTCAAGCAGCCCCCAAACCAAAGGGCACCATCGTTATGTAACACTCCAAGGTTTGCCAAGTACTTAATGGGTAGTAGCTGTTCCTTGAACGATCCTGTGAAGTAGATGTCACTCTAACCCCATTTCACAGAGCAGCAGATGGGCTCGGCTCGAGTGACTTTAGGCTTCCAGCTCAGAAGTATTTCTCCCAGGATTTAAACGTGGGTCCATCTTCTTGATTTCTAAGGCCACCATCATCTAGAAAAGTTCTTCAAAGACATGGCACCCTTGAGCTAAATAAAGAAGTTTGGGTTTTTGAGGGAAAGAAGGGGGGGAAGGAGGGTTTCTGTATCATAGTGACATAGTTGTAGCTGTGAAAAAGACAACTAGGGTCGCAACTGAAAATAAATCCTGCAAAATTAAGTATAACGTTGAATGAAAGAAAATGGACTCCAGTGAACTGTCAGATTGTCAAGATACTGTTTCAAACCTGAACTCACTTGAAAATTTAACATGAGCCAACTAATTTCAAAGGATTTAATTCCAAGGGACTCAGTAAGGACAAACTTATGTTTTATGTGTGGAAATGCAAACCATGTTTCTAAGATGGCCTTTTGTAATTGGGTAGTCCAAGAGAAAGGTTGGGGCAGAGCTTGAGGCACCCTTTCCTGGGGAAGATATGGGACTTCTCATTCTGCAGGACCTCTTCTCCCTAGGTCCTGTCCCCTTGGGAAGAGGAGGATCTTGCCGGTCACGAATCTGCCGTGAGTCCCTTCCAACCCTTCTCCGTTGTCGCCCCTTCCGGTCTCTTCTTGTCAGGGCCGATGGGTAGCTTCTGCTCTGATTCCATCCCTTCTGTCTTTTCTAGGGCTTTGACCCATTCTCCCCTCCTTTCTGATGCTCATTTTCTCTTCAACAACTGGTTCTTTTCTTGCTCCCTGTAAGGAGGCTGAGACCTCCCCCATCCTTACAGACAGCATGGAAAACTGCCGCAGGCCATCTGGCCAAGTTTCTGCCTTCTCCCTTTTGTGGTTTCCTGGAGTCTGTGTAATCATTACCTCCCTCTGGAACCACTGGCTATCTGACTTAATTCCACCATTTTACTGAAACTGTGTTTGGAATAATCAATGTTTACGGTATATCTCTCCCAACTCTACATTGTCAGATGCTGCTGGGTGACCCTCCACGATGTTCTATTGTCCCGGCCCAACTTGTCCAACATGGACCTTCATTTCCTCTCTGCAGACGCGGTCCTTTCTGGTGAAGACGCCGTCCTCCTGCTGTTTTCCCTAGTTTACCATGCTGGCCCCCTATTCTGTCAGTTATGGAGTCTTTCTTGCGTCAGATCCTCCATCACCACTGGCCCAGATCATGGCCACAGCCTCCTACTTGGGCTTCTTGACTCTAGTCTATCCCTCTCTTCCCATTCTCCACATGCTGCCAAATGGACGTCCCTTCAGTCTCTCTCTTGCACGGCGGGGTCGTTGCAGCCCCTCGTCACCTTGACCTGCTGCTCTCCCTTCCCTGCTCTCAGGGCTCTACCAAACCTCTCTGGACTCAGCTTCCTTGTCTGTCAAATGACCTAGCCAGGGCTATGAGGCTGTTGTGTGCCAAGGTCCTGGCACGCCTTAGAGCTGATTATCTGGACCAAACTTTCAGTTACTCTGTGGTCCCCAGGGAGGTTGGGTACCACTGAACTGAAGCATCTCTCCCATTGCTTCTGGTTGTGAGCATTTCTGCATGGCCGGGCAGCTCCAACCAGGCTGCTGAGGGCTTGGCTCCCATTGTCCCCGAAATCCTCCCTCTGCTGCTCACTGGCTGTCACTTCCTGTGCCAAAGCATCCAAACCAGGGGTTCTGAATCATTCCCAGCCTGGAGAATCCCCAGGAACCTTTTCCGAAGAAGGTTTTTAAGTGCACAAAACAAAATGGGTAGGATTACAAAGGAAACCAGTTAGTGAGTAGATTTTTCCCATCCCAGTTCACAGAGTGCTTGAAATTCATCCACGGGCCCTTGGGGGCCTGTGGACGCTGGGTTAATACTCCTGCTCTGGAGGACTATAGATCCAGTCCTGGATGCGACCTGGAAGACTATCTCAGGCAACCCCCTAGTTCTGTGCAGGAGAAGGCTGAAGTGCGCCCACAGAGGAGGTTTCCCCACACGTTCATTGCTGACATTTGGGTGACCCTGCCAGGTTTGCAAAGCGATGGTTTCAGCAGAAACCTTGGATGTAGGGCTTAGACCTGGAAAGGACCCGAGGGATCCCCAATGCAGCCCTTGGATTTTATGGAAAAAGAAAGAGAGACCTGGACAGGAGAAGTGATGGATTCCAGGTCCCTCAGGAGTAAGAGCCATAGACTGGATTTGAACTCAGGTCCTCAGGTTTCCAAGGGTTACTGTACCAAGTTAAAGCCCAATCATAATGGCTATTTATAAAGACATCGAGAAAATGAATAGTGAAAAAGCACATAAGAGCCTAGCATGTGCCAGCTTTGTGGCAAGAGAACACTGAGATAGACCCTGTTCTCAAGGAACTCACATTCTCCTGGGGAAAAAACAAAAGAGGGGCTACAGGGAGGAGGATGCATTTGGGGGCAGATTGACGGGAAGGTTCAGTGGCTCACATGGCAAGTAGTACAATTTGGTTTGGAGCGTAGAGGAGGAGATAATGTTGTATGTGAACATCTTTTTTTTTTAGTATTGTTTCCACAAAAAAAACCAAATTGTTGACCCAACTGACAAATCATGAGAACTTAATTTTCTGAATTTTTAATAACCGTGAATGATGAGGAATTAGCTGCTGCAGTGTGGGAAGAAAAAATCCCTTATTTGGGCTTTTCACCCTGATTAATGAGGCAAAACTCAAGGCAAAAAAAAAAAAAAAGAAAAAAAAAGAAAAGGAGTTTATTGTAAGCATGTTAAGGTAAATCCTGATTCCACCCCCTTTCCCTCCCATTCTATACCTTTTCTCTTATTCTAGAAACATTTATTTTGTTTGGACAGAGGCATTTCATTTTCATGTAATCAGTCATTTACTTCTTGTAACTGCTTCTATCCCTCGTTTGATTAAGATGATCCCATCTTCCACTTATAACTGGGAGAATATTATGATCTGTTTCTCTTCTAATTTTGTTTTATAGTCTGATCTTTTCTTTTTTTTTAATAGCCTTTTATTTATAGGTTATATGCATGGGTAACTTTACAGCATTAACAATTGCCAAACCTCTTGTTCTAATTTTTCCCCTCTTACCCCCCACCTCCTCCCCCAGATGGCAGGATGACCAGTAGATGTTAAATATATTAAAATATAAATTAGATACACAATAAGTATACATGACCAAACCGTTATTTTGCTGCACAAAAAGAATCAGACTCTGAAATATTGTACAATTAGCTTGTGAAGGAAGTAAAAAATGCAGGTGGGCATAAATATAGGGATTAGGAATTCAATGTAATGGTTTTTAGTCATCACCCAGAGTTCTTTCTCTGGGCGTAGCTGGTTCAGTTCATTACTGCTCCATTGGAAATGATTTAGTTGATTATAGTCTGATTTTTAATATTAAGGCCACAATTTGTTTAGAATGTATTGAGGAGTATGGTGTAAGCTCTTGGTATAACCCTGATTTCTGCCAGACTGCTTTCTAGTTTTCCCAGTAGTTTTTCTGAATTAGGCCTTCTTTCCTGTATAAAATTTCTGCATGTATTTTAAGGCATTTCCACCTTGCTAATTTGATAGTTCTACAATTCTCTGACCTGGTGGGACAGTATCAGGAGTATTGTGTTCGGGTCTGGGCGATTGTGAAGGACATAGCTAACTCAGCTGGAGATTTTCCAGAGCTGGGGAGCCAGGATGGTTAAGGGCTCTCTTGTTCTCGTCATACGACAAGATGAAATGAGTTGAAGGAATTTGGGGCTGCTCATCTGGGAGAAGAGAAGCCTCAGACACTTGCCGCATGATCGCTGTGCTCATGTATTTGAAAAACTGCCATATGGAATTCTAGACAGGAGAAGGGCAGAAATGACCATGGAGTAAAAATAGACACTGTGGATTATAGAAAATGAAAAGGCTTTCAGGCCAACAAAATTAAGGTAACCAGGATAAACAATGAAAATAGGGAGAAAACAGATTTGCCTTCAGGATCTGGGGTAAATGTTTACCATTTAAAGTGGCTTTGTTGACTCATCTCTAGAATGAGATTGTTGGACTACATCAAGGGCTTTTAATCTGGAGTCCATGGTCTACCAAAAGTCCATGAGCTTTACCAGCCTGTCCTGGGGATCGTGACACAGAAATAGGTGGTGTTCCAATAGACTTGTGATGGAGAGAGCCATCTGCATCCAGAGAGAGGGCTATGGGGGGCTGAATGTGCATCTCAACCTAGTATTTTCACCTTCGTTGTTGTTGTTGTTTGCTTGCTTTTTTTTTCTTATTTTTTTCTCTTTAGATTTGGTTTTTCTTGTGCAGGAAGATAATTGTGGAAATATATTTGAAAAAATGGCACGTGTTTAACTCATATTGGATTACTTGTTGCCTAGGGGAGGAGGGAGGTAGAAAAATTTGAACACAAGGTTGCAAGGGTGCATGCTGATGCATGTATTTTGATAATAAAAAGCTATTATATATAAAAAAAGAATTCCTGGCTGGAAGATCTCTGTGGCCCATTCCTGCTCTTGAGTCTATAATCCCTCTTCCAAGTTCTGCATAATCAATCACCTAGGGAGGAAATGCTGAAGAAAAGATCTTCTTATTCCTCAATCCCACTCCCACCCCCTTCTCCCCTTCCCTGATTACTTTGTTTTTTTTTAAACAGTTTGAGGATTAAATAGGGCAAGAAAGGAAAAAGAGTCAAGGGAACTCCCAGACAAGTAGGTGCTTAGGAGAGGAGCATGGCAGCCTCTCTGAGTCAGTGCACAGACACAAACAGCCTCACATTCATGTCTTTCTACCTCTGACACTTTCTAGGCTGTGAGATGGTGGCGAGGATGGAGTACCGGAGTTGGAATCTGTAAAATGGGTTAATAACAACACTATCTTCTCAGGATGATGATATATGTAAGTCTCAGAGGTCATAGAAATGTGAAATATTATAATGTAGAAATGTGAAATATTGTGATATCTGATGTCAAATGAGATGGTCACTTTGAAGCTTTTCAAACTTTAAAGAGCTTTTGAACATTATTTATTATTCTGCAGCCAGATTTATTGGCAATGCTAAATTGATGGAAAGGAAGTTTAGAGTTCATATCATCCTATGTGCTCGTTTTACAGATGAGGAAACTGAGTCCTAGAGAAGCCAAGTGTGTCAGTAAGCTCTAGCCATCCGATGCCAAATCCAGAGTTCTTGGAAGTGTCCCCCATGCTCTCTTGGGAGAATGTTCCCAGAGAATTAGGCAACGTGACATCTGGGTTCTGCTCACAGGCTCATTGAGTGTTGGATTTTGGGTAAAAGCCAAGTTTCCTGTAGGGAAACAGAAAGCACCTCAAGAATGTAACTGTATATGTAGACATGATATACATGTTTAAAAATGCGTGGGTGAGTTGTGTGGTTGGAGGACAGAGGGGTGGGGAGGAAGAGGAAGGAGAAAAGGAAAAATAAGCCCGGGGAAGGGTGAGAGGGGTTGGTACTTTGGCATTCTTTCTTCAGCTTTGGCTCTGTGGGCCCTGAGCAGAGAGGATTCTGGGAGCCGCCGACTTGGCAGGAGCCGGGCTATTTACTGCCAAAGCAGAATCCTTGGGTGGGGAGCTGCCTGAAAGAGCAAGAATGTCGGAGCTGGACTTCCTACCCTCCCATTGTGGGCAAATGTGGGGACTGTCACGTGGAACGAGGCAGGGGCTCGAGCTGGGAAGGAGATGTGTGACATTGATGGGAAGGGAGACAGGATGCCTCAAATGGACCTAAAACTCAGATGCTAGTTTCTCAGTAAATGTTATTCAGCTGAACCTGAAGCTATTGTGCAGGAGGCTGGATAGAAAAGTTACACGGATGGCTGCTTGGCTTTAAACGTTGGCTCTGTTGCCAACTATCTGACCATGAACTAGACATTTCTGGTCCTTGGGCTTCAGTTTCCCCATCTGTAAAGCGAAGAGGTCAACTTGCTGACCTCACTCTAGATCTGGGATCCACTTTTGGTTAATGTGATCTGTAATTTTTATAAAGGCCCACAAATTGTTCAAATTGAGAATGATTTAATTAATTCACGTGAAAGTTCTCAAAGGTTTCTGCCTGGGAAAAATAGACCCGCCAGCATCGGATCAAATCTCTTAGGTCTTTTTTTGCCTGAGCCAAAAACTAGTCCTTCATTTAGAATCTTATAATATTTTGTCTCAGCAAACTAAGCTAATCTGATAACAAATGTAAATTCAAGTTGATAGAGCTTTTTATGTGTTTTTAAGTATTGTAAATGTAAAAGTAAGGGAAATTTGGTAAAACAGACATACTTAGAAAGACAGATAATGAAGAAAACATGTTCTTTGTTATTTTTATCCAGTAAGATGTTTATTGTCAGTTGATTGCAACTCTACTGGTGCTTAAACTAAGAGCTACAGAGGTGAAAATACTTATCATAGCTAATTAGCATGAGGAAATCTGTAGGTCAGTTTCTGTTAAGTTCTTAAATGTATTCAGAATGATTTTCTGTGTTCAAAGTAATTTAGAAATGCATTTGACTGAATTGCGAAACCTTAACTAAACATGGATTTTCTATTTCAAGTCCATAATTTTGTTTATGATGTTGTACAGATATACCTTTAGTTCACAGTTTCTTTCTAATTTAGATGTTGCTACATTAGGAACTTAATTGTTTTAAAAAAAGAGAAAAGATTTGAAAACTATTAATATGCTGAGTACTTGCCTGTGGTAAGGAGTTTCATCTAAAAGTATTTAGCTATCACTAATGAAAGTTTAAGATTGTTGGTTAAATTATTAGGAGCTATTATGATAAGACCAGTTTAATTGAGTATATTTTCATGAAGAAAACTGAATTTTCTCCCCTATTACAAGTGCCTTTTGATGAGGAGGAGGTAATGAGAAATGCATTTGTCATAATGAGGAATTTATATTATATGATTATTTTGAATTATAAAATTATATTTGGAATGGCCTATACGGTCATTGCATTTTAACCAACTTCATTATATATATATATATATATATACATATATATATATATATATCTTTTTATTTACAAGATATAAGCATGGATAATTTTTTAGCATTGACTCTTGAAAAACCTTCTGTTCCAACTTTTCTCCTCCTTCCCCCGACCCCCTCCCTGAGATGGCAGGCAGACCAATACATGTTAAATCTGTTAAAGTGCATTTTAAATTCAATATATGTATACATGGCCATATAGTTCTTTTGTTGCACAAGAAGAATCGGACTTTGAAATAAGGTAAAGTTAACTTGAGACGGAAATCGAAACTGTAAGTAGACAAAAACAGAGGGATTAGAAATGCTATGTAGTGATTGACACTCATTTCCTAGAGTTCTTTCGCTGGGTGTAGCTGGTTCTATTCATTATTGAAGAAATGGAACTGATTTGGTTCATCTCATTGCTGAGGATGGCCGGGTCCATCAGAATTGATCCTCATATAGTCTTCTTGTTGAAGTATATAATGATCTCCTGGTCCTGCTCATTTCACTCAGTATCAGTTCCTGTGAGTCTCTCCAGGCCTTTCTGAAATCCTCCTGCTGGTCATTTCTTACAGAACAATCATATTCCATAACATTCATATCCCACAATGTATTCAGCCATTCTTCAATTGATGGGCATCCACTCAGTTTCCAGTTTCTAGCCACTACAAAGAGGGCTGCCACAAACAGTTTTGCACGTGTGGGTCCCTTTCCCTCCTTTGTGCTCTCTTTGGGGTATAAGCCCAGTAGAAGCACTGCTGGATCAAAGGGTAGGCACAGTTTGATAACTTTTTGAGCACAGTTCCAAACTGCTCCAGAATGGCTGGATGTATTCACAATTCCACCAACAATGTACCTGTGTCCCTGTTTTCCCACATCCCCTCCAACATTCTGCATTATCTTTCCCTGTCATTCTAGCCAGTCTGACAGGTGTGTAGTGTTATCTCAGAGCTGTCTTAATTTCCATTTCTCTGATTAATAATGACTTGGAACATCTTTTCATATGACTAGAAATAGTTTCAATTTCTTCGTCTGAGAATTGTCTGTTCATATCCTTTGACCATTTATCAATTGGAGAATGGCTTGAATTCTTATAAATTAGAGTCAGTTCTCTCTATATTTTGGAAATGAGGCCTTTATCAGAAGCTCTGAATGTAAAACTCCAACTTAGTCTTAAACTCCAATTTTAGAGATATATTTTTGTTTTGAGAGTTGACTGCGAGATAGATATCAGTCTGGAGATTTACATTTATCACATATTCACTAGGTGAGCTTATAGGTACCATCCAGTACTTCATTAGCTTCTCATAACTACTTTTTTACATCAGGATAAATTTCAAGCTGCTTTTCAGAAAGACAAATACTAATAGAAGGGTTAAGTGAAAATTTTTTGTGTGATTTTTGAAAAGAAGATCTGAAATTTTTGTATTTGTCAGTTAAATTATTGCAACAATGTGAGGCTATTGACCACCATTGTGTCCAGCTCTATTGTGATTAGTGAGATTTTGTGGTATAAAGTTTTTTGGGACCCCGAGTATTCTATCTGAGCTTCTTTCTTAGGTTTGTTGTGCCTTTGGGCCAAATGAGCACTTGGAGAAAAGCCTCCAGCAGCTCAGTAGAAGTGCCACCTTGAGGTGAGGAGAAGGAAATCCCCTCCTAGAAAGGAGTGGGAGAAGAGACCATGAGACTGGTCACTCTCTTCTCCTCTAAGAAATGCTGTGCCAGACTAGAATTAGATCTGTCTTCCCCCCTAATTTTTTTCTGATCTAGGTAGTCGATTGATTTAGAACTAGAACTTGCTTTCTTGGCTATTATTTTATTTTATTTTTTAAGAAGGGAGCTTACCCTAAGTTGGACCCCTTCCTACCAAACACTGAGGACACAATATTTTTTAAAAAACAAAAAAAATGATCCCTGCCCTCAAAAGTTTATACTCTGATGGGGAAAGACAAGACACAAAAGGAGCTGAAAAATGAGGTGGGAGGACATCATGGAAGGTACCTAATGTGGGGGGGGCATGTGGAAAAGTCTGAAGCCCCACAATAGTGCAGCCAGCTAAGAAAGGAGATGTTCTGGGCTAAGCTCCCTTCTTAAAAGGAGGTTTTTAGAGTTCAGCCAGGTGAGAAATTAGAAAGTTCCACAGATAAGAATATCCCAGAAAATACAGCACAGTGAATGAACTCTGAGATGGAAGAAGGGGAGTTTGCACTGAAAGGAGACAGGCCCTAAATCTCACTCATGGGAGAAGTTCCCTAAAGTTTCCAGGGAAACAAGCTGGAAATCAGGGACACGTGGAGGGATGAGCCTCTCCTATATGTATGTAAGAAAGATTTTCCCTTTCTCCTTGTCAGCAAGGAAAAGAAAAGTTTGGGTAGCTTGTGACTACTTCCCTTCCTCTTAAATCTTTTCTTTAAATGCTCTTAAATCTCTCCTTTCTCCCTGACTCCCTATTTCCCTGTTGAGTTTAATGTTTCTATGGCCCTTGGATCCGTGTAAAGTTATTCTTGCTTTTTAATGTTTAATTTGAATGTTTTCACTAAGTTAATTTTGCAGGGTTCAGTCTTTTAACATTTAAGCAGAGATTGAAACCAATGCTTCATTAAGCTCTTTTGCGTCGCCTGAGGACAGATTAGGGGTAAATGGAAGCGCCGGGAAGCTCAAGAGCAAGTACATACATATGTCCTTCCAAGAAGACTGGGGGAGGGCCCCGCCGGAGTTGGCTTCTGCCCGCTGGTGGGCCCGCCGTGAGGAGCAGAGCCCCGAAGGCTGGGACCAGGGACAGCCCCACGGCCGGCGGCTCCGGCCCGCTCTGGAGGCTGTGGCGAGGACAGGGGCGTCACAGGGAATCTGGCAAGAGAAAAGTGGTCTTTTGGGCAGAAGCTCCTGCCCAGGGAGGTGCTTCCCCATTGAATGCTGCTCTTTTTTCTTTTTCTTTTAGTTACCCTGAAGCCTCCTCCGAGTGGGTACTTTTGGTGGGGTCCGGGACTGTCAGGATGGGCAGGTGAGGGGGGAGGAGCAGGTTGTGGATTAGGGGTCAGCCTGTGCGCGCGCGGGCGTATCCCGGGGGGAGGGCGCGGGCAGGGCGGCCGGGGGTCCGGCAGCGCCGGGCTTGGGAGCTGGGCCGAAGAAAGGCCGCTTCCTTTACCATTTCCTGACAGAGGCGTCGCCGCGAGTTTCCTTTTCGGTTTCCATTCTTCGTGACTAAGACAGGAAAGCGAAAGTTCCCCCAGGGCGAACATCTATTTAAACCCCGGGGCTGGGAGGCAGAGGGAGCGATCTCCCGGCAGCCGCCCGCCGCAGGTCTCCCGTCGCACCGCCCAGCCCGCTCGCCTGCAGACATGAGGTAAACCTGCCGTTGTTTATCTGCTCTCCCGTCGCTGGGAAATTTAAAGCTGCCGGTTCCCGTTTCCTCGTAGGCTCCGGATTTGGGGTCAGGGGTTCCGATTCTAGCTTTGCTTTTTAGAGGGGCCACTTTGGGCAAATCGCCTTCTCTCCAAGCCTCAGTTTCCTCATCTGTAAAATGGGGATACTCATATTAGAAGTGCTTCTCTGGATTGTGGTGAGGAAAGTGTTAAAGAGTGAAAGGAATGTGATTCATGCTCCCCTCTCACCCAAGCCTCGGCTTTCTAATCTGTAAAATGGGGAGAATGATACTAGAAGTGCCCTCCTTCTCTGGATTTTAATGAGAAAAGTGTTTAAAAGTAATTCATGCTCCCCTCTTACCCAAGACTCAGTTTCCTAATTTGTAAAATAGGGTTAATGATACTAGAAATGCCTTCTTCCTTCTCTGTATTGTGTGTGTGTGTGTGTGTGTGTGTGTGTGTGTGTGTGTGTGAGGTAGGTGTTTAAAGAGTGATAGGAATGTGATTGATGCTCCCCTCTCACCCAAGCCTCAGTTTCCTCATCTGTAAAATGGGGATAATGATACTAGAAGTGCCTTCCTTCCCTGGATTCCCTGAGGAAAGTGTTTAAAGGGTGATAGGATTATGGTTCAGGCTCCCTTATCCATCACCCCAAGGTCACTGGTTCCTGTCACTGGAATCAGACAAAGTGAGCTCAAATGATAAATCCCTCTGGGAAGATGTGTGACCTTGGAAAAGTCACCCCCGCTCTATTCTTCTGCTTTTGTCAAAACTCATTTTTAGCGCTAGTTTTCCTCCTTCCCCTCCATGGCAGAGGTAGAGAGGGACAGTCAAGTGCTGGTCAGGGGCGGGTCCTGGGGCCCTTCGGAGCAGACCAGCACGGTGAGGACCCCTGGCAACGTTGGGAAAGGGAGGCGGGGCCTCCTTTCCCGTCCGCATGGCAGGGAGAGGACTTTGTGCCATCCTTTAGATCACGGGGAGCCCAGCGTGACTCTTAAGAAATGAAATGATCCCAGAAGAGCCGGAAGGGACCTTCAAAACCATCCTGTCCAGTCTCGTCATTTTCCAGATGAAGAAACTGAGGTTCAGAGAAATTCAGGACTTGAACAGGATCACACGGCCGGGAAATAGCGTCCTTATTGTCGTTCATCTTTTGTTCGGGAGACCCGAGTTCAAATTCTCTGTCGGAAACTTATTTGTTCCCTCAGCCTCAGTTTCTTCTCTTGGAAAAATAGGTCAACAATAGCACCAAGCACGAGGCTCAAGTGAGCCAATATTCAAAGGGCTGTTGTTCTTTTGCTTATTCAAGGGAAGAGTTCGTGGGTGGGCAGGTGGGGGGAGTCAGGGTGCCGGTGGGGGGAAGCCAGATGCCGGTGGGGGAGCCAGGGTGCCGGTGGGGGGGAGCCAGATGCCGGTGGGGGAGCCAGGGTGCCGGTGGGGGGGGGAGCCAGATGCCGGTGGGGGGGAGCCAGGGTGCCGGTGGGGGGGGGGAGCCAGATGCCGGTGGGGGGGAGCCAGGGTGCCGGTGTGGGGGGGAGCCAGGGTGCCGGTGGGGGAGCCAGATGCCGGTGGGGGGGAGCCAGGGTGCCGATGGGGGAGCCAGGGTGCCGGTGGGGGGGGGAGCCAGATGCCGGTGGGGGAGCCAGGGTGCCGGTGGGGGGGAGCCAGGGTACCGGTGGGGGGGGGAGCCAGATGCCGGTGGGGGGGAGCCAGGGTGCCGGTGGGGGGGGGAGCCAGATGCCGGTGGGGGGGAGCCAGGGTGCCGGTGGGGGGGAGCCAGGGTGCCGGTGGGGGGGAGCCAGGGTGCCGGTGGGGGGGAGCCAGATGCCGGTGGGGGAGCCAGGGTGCCGGTGGGGGGGGAGCCAGATGCCGGTGGGGGAGCCAGGGTGCCGGTGGGGGGGAGCCAGATGCCGGTGGGGGAGCCAGGGTGCCGGTGGGGGGGGGAGCCAGATGCCGGTGGGGGGGAGCCAGGGTGCCGGTGGGGGGGGGAGCCAGATGCCGGTGGGGGGGAGCCAGGGTGCCGGTGTGGGGGGGAGCCAGGGTGCCGGTGGGGGAGCCAGATGCCGGTGGGGGGGAGCCAGGGTGCCGATGGGGGAGCCAGGGTGCCGGTGGGGGGGGGGAGCCAGATGCCGGTGGGGGAGCCAGGGTGCCGGTGGGGGGGAGCCAGGGTGCCGGTGGGGGGGGGAGCCAGATGCCGGTGGGGGGGAGCCAGGGTGCCGGTGGGGGAGCCAGGGTGCCGGTGGGGGGGGGAGCCAGATGCCGGTGGGCTCCCTGGCAGAGCGTGACCCTCTTTCTCCCCATCCCCGCAGTGAGGCGCCCGAAGACTCTCTGGAGGCGGCCCTGAAGCAGCTGAGCTGCCCCTTCACGTGGCATTTATTCCCGGAGGAGCGCGGGCTCGAGAACCTGGAGGAGCAGGTCAGGAACGGGCTGGGCTTCTCCTGCCCGCAGAGCGGCGCGGCGGCCCACAACCTCCTGGCCTACCTGAAGCACCGGCAGGGCCGCGACGAGGAGGCCCTGGGCTGCCTCCGGCTCGCGGAGGAGCAGACGCGGCGGGAGCACCCGGACCGGGCCGACGCCCGGAACCTGGTCACGTGGGGCAGCTACGCCTGGCTCTACTACCGCCTGGGCCGGCTCGAGGAGTCTCGGGCCTACCTGGACAAGGTGGCGCGGACGTGCCGGAGGCTGGGCAGCCCTTACAGAATCGACTGCCCGGAGATGGACTGCGAGGAGGGCTGGGCCAGGCTGCAGTGCGGCGGGCCGCACGCGGAGCGCGCCAAGGCCTGCTTCGAGCGGGCCTTGGAGAGGGAGGCGGGCGGCCTGGAGCTGCAGGTGGGCCGGGCCCTCGCCATCTGTGTCCAGGAGGAGGCCGGCCGGCCCTGGAAGTTCCGCTCCCCCGAGCTCCTGAGGCAGGCCCTGGCGCGGGATCCCGGCAACGGTTACCTCAAGGTGGTCCTGGCCCTGAAACTGCAGAAAATGAGAGAGGAGGCGGAGGGCGAACAGCTCGTGGAGGAAGCCTTGCAGGGGGCCCCGTGCCTGGGCGTCCTGCGGCTGGCCGCCAAGTTCTACCGGAACCGCGGGGACCTGGGCAGGGCCCTGGGCCTCTGGGAGCAGGCGTTGGAGCGGCAGCCCCTCAGCAGCTCGCTCTACCACCAGATCGGCTGCTGCTACCGCACCCTGGCCAACCAGCTCCTGCAGCAGCCCCGGGACGCGGGCACCCGCGAGAAGGTGCAGGAGCTGAGGAAGCGGGCCCTGGAGTACCTGGAGAAAGCCGTGGGCCAGAGCGGCTGCTACCCCAACATGTACTCCGACCTGGCCTCCATGTACGCCACGCTAGGCCAGCAGGACAAGGCCGAGGCCGTCTTCCAGAAGGCGCTGGCCATGGAGCACCTCACGGAGGCGGAGAAACAGCAGCTCCACCAGCGCTACGGGAGCTTCCAGGAGATTTTCCGGGGCCAGGAGGACGTCGCCATCCACCATTATCTGGAAGGCGTGAAGATAGAAGAAAAATCGGTGGAATACGAGAAAATGATGTCCAAGCTGCACGAGTTGGCGGCTCACCAGGGAGAGCAGAAGCCGGCCTCCTGGCAGGGCTGGCGGCTGCTGGGCTTCTTGGCCAAGCGGAAGGAGGAGTTGCCGCTGGCCATGGAGCATTACGAGAAGGCTCTGGGCATCCTGCTCCAGCACTCCAGCTCAGGCATCGGAAGTCTCTTTCCCGTGCCCCCGGAAGCCCAGAGAGAGCCGGGGGACCGAGAGGGAGACCGAGGGGCCTCCGCCCCCCCCTCCCGAGGCTCTCCCGACGGGGCTGACTTGGCACGCCTTACCGAAGAGTGACGATGGAGAAGAGCAGCGAGGTCGGGGTGTGAAGGACCAGGCCGCCGGCCCTGGACGCTGACTGCTGGCTCCCGGCGGACCGGTCCCAGCCACAGGCTGTCATTCTCTTGGTGACCTGAGGACCCTTGGGCTGCCATGGATTTCCTCTTCATTTTCTCTGCTCCCACACCGGTGCCATCGGCACATGGCACCCAATCTGTATGGCCTTAATCCAGCCCAGCGTTTGAGCAGCTTCCCTTCATCGCCCCTTCGCCCGGCGGCTCTTCATGGCCCCTTCACCCGGCAGCCCACTGGTCTGCCTCCGCACTGCCTGCTCCTGCTGCTTCTGCTCATTTTGGACCTTCCTCAGCACCGCTCACCTGCCTCCCCCGTACCCAGAAGCCCCCTCTTCTCATTTCCTGTCCCTATAACCCAGCGGCCAGAGAGAGTTTCCTTCCCCTAAATCCTCAACAGTCCTTATCCCCAGCTCTCCCATCCGGCTGGTTTGCTCTGTGCTGTTCACCTAAAGTTCTCCCCTCCTTTCCCGTTCACTTTGGAATATACACTCCTTAGGGCAGTGGAAGTACACAGTAGATGATTAATAAATGCTTGTTCATTGACAAGGAAGTGTTTTGGTCCTTCTGGCATCTAGCACACAGCGGACTCCATTTTGATAAGTGGGTTTGTATATCCTTTTCTAGTTTTGGGAGAATCTGATATATTTTGTTTTCTGCATTTCCACATCTTGCTCAGAGCAGTTCTTCCTCTGGACATGGATAACATTTCCTATCCCAAGTCTACTGGAATTGCCTTGAATCACCTCATTATTGAGAAGAGCCACGGCCACCACAGGTGATCGGTCTCATTGTTACTCATTGTACAACGTTCTCTTGGTCCTGCTCGCTTCACTCAGCATCAGTTCAGAGTAGCCTTTCTCCAGGCTTTCTGAATGTTTCCTATAGAACGATAATATTCCATAGCATTCATACAGCAGGACTCATTCAGCCATTCTCCAGCCCATGGGCAGCCGCTCAGTTTCGTTACAAAGGGTGGCCACAAACATTTTTGCACAAATGGGTTCGTTTCCCTCTTTTATGATCTCTTTGGGATACAGACCTAGTAGAGACACTGCTGGATCAAAGTTATTTTAGCCTCTTTGGGCTTTGTTCCAAATTACTCTCCAGAATGGTTGGATCACTTCACAACTCCACCAACAACGCATCAGTGTCCCAGTTTTCCCACATCCCCTCCAACATTCGTCATTATCTTTTCCTGCCATCTTAGCCCATCTGAGAGGTGGGAAATGGGACCTCAGAGTTGTCTTAATTTGTGTTTCTCAGATCAATAGTGATTTGGAGCATTTTTTCATATGACTAGAAATGGTTTTAGTTGAACATTGAACAGAATTGACCCATAGCTTAGAAGACTTAGAGTGGGAGGTCACTTACTCTGGGCCTCAGCTTCCTGTAACAGGTGACTGTGGAGTCCTTTTGGTCTTTAAATCGAAACCCACTTTCCTATCGCACTTAGTCAGTAAGAAGGCCAAGGTCCACAGCGAGAGAAAGTGGATCATCCAACGTCACAAAGTGAAATAGAGCAGGGACCCACACCCAGGCCTTCTGCCTCCTGGTGTATTCTGCCCTTCACCTCTCCACCAAATATGGTGGAGATGCTAGATCCTAGCTTGGCCAAAGAATGAAACAAAACGCCCCAAACTGAAAGCCAAAGGGACAATAGGGGAAAATAGGGAGGGACGGTCAGTGGTACACAATAGAAGAAGCCCCAGTGCTTCATGGTTCTGCAGTAGTGTCTGAGGGGGGTGGCTGGCTCCTGTCAAATGCCCCTGAGTGCCACAATGGCAGGAATTCCTTGGAGTGCCAGTCCCAGGTGGGCATTTGGGCAGACCTAGATCATCCCTCATTCCATCTCCTCTTCCTCTCTGTTCTACCCCCAGCTCCTAGAAGATGGTGAAAACTCTAGTTTCCAGGGGACATTTCAGCTCTGCTCCAGCACACTGGCCACTTTTGGTCACTGGCCATTGGTCACTCTTGGTCATTGGCCATTCGTCACTCTTGGTCATTGGCCACTCTTGGTCACTGGTCATTGGTCATTCTTGGTCACTGGGGATGAAACTGAGTTTGGGAGAGGCCTGTTGGAGGCGCTGTAGGACGGTGGGTGGGCCTTTGTTTACTGGGCTTACAAGGGAGGCAGTGATATGTGGGAAATGACTGGGGTAAAAAGCAGCAGCTGCCAAGAAAAATCTTTTTTAAAAAAATTACATTTTTTAAATGAAGAAAAAAGACTAGTCCGAAGAGGAGTTGCCTTCACATCCACTAGGTGGGGATGTGGGACCTCGGGTTGCTGGCCCTCAGGCTCCAGGCATGGGATCAGGAATCCAGGCAGAGAACCCTCCCCCCCCCCTTGCCTCTTCCTTTATCCTCTCTCTTCCTCTTACTTTCCTCTGCTCCCTTCTCTTCTTTTTTATTGGTTTTTTCATTCAAGTAACTTTGTCAGCAAGTAATTAAACACTTCCTCTGCACCAGGCACTGGGTTAAGTGTGGCTGCAAAGAAAGCAAAAAACAAAAAGAAAGGAGGAAAGGAAGGAAGGGAAGGGGGAGGGAAGGAAAAAGAAGGAAGGGAAGAGGGAGAAGCAGTATAGAGTTCCTACGGTCAGGAACAATTTCTGCATAGAAAATCTCATGGAGAGGGGAGAGATGGAGGAGCTAGGAGGAGGGTGAGAGCACGCCATGCTCCTCCATGGAGAGAAGCCGATGGTTGACTCCAAGGCTGCTTCCACCGTCTCTGGCCCCAGAGAGCTCTTGGGAGAGATCAGTGGGAAAGAGGCTGCTGGAGGCGGGGAGAGAGCCCCGAAGGTCCCAGGATCCCCCATGAAACGGGCGGGCTCCCTCCCTCCTTCTACACATGAGAAGGTGAGGCTGGTTGGAGTTTCAGTGACCCACCCAAGGTCACCCTGCTTTGAGAGCCTCAGGCAGAATTTGGCCTTGAAGCGCAGCCCTCTGTCCATGGTGCTGCCCAGCTGTGAAGTTGGCTCCACTTCTCCTTTCTGGAACTGGCGAGAGGGTCAGAAAGGAGCAGACCTGACATCAGGAGAATCCAGGGTACAAGACATTCACTCCTGGTGTGTCTGTGGGGAAGCTTCTCAGGGTTTCCCTCCCTTCCTCTGTAAAATGGGCTCAACACCTGTAGGCCCCACCTCATAAAGCTGCCGAGGCTCCTGTAAGATAATAAAGATAATAAAGCACTAAATGACGGGTCTTATTGTTATCATTGTTGTGAGGTGATACGACTAGAATTGATGTACAAGAAACTGCTTAGACTTCTGACTCAACATACGTGACTTTTTCTCCCGTCCATCAGACTGTCCCATGGATGGCCAAAAGTATAACTAGGAAACGGTGACTGGGGCTTTGTCTGCTGTTGTCACTGTTTGGAGGGGGCATTACTGTTCCCCAGGAAGTCCTTCAGCTTGCTATCCCTGTGCCACTCACTCGGCTCCTGGGTCTTGTCACCCCCCACTCTTCCTTTCCAGCTCCCACTAGCTTCTTTCCTTGGCTGGGCATCTCTCTCCGAATAGCAGTCACAGCCCCTGCTAAATTGTACTTAGAACTCTGGCTTCTATAGGTTTTAGGGTTGGTAACCCGTAGTCTGTAGGAATTGTTATCCCTATTTTACAGATAGGGGAACTGAGGCTGGGGCGGGGGGGGGGGCAAATGGCTTGCCCATGGTTATGTAGCCAAGGAGAGCCATAAGGGAGATTTGAACTCAGGTCTGCTTCTGGGGTCAGTGCCTTCTCTCTGGCTTTTAGTGAAGGCTGGTGTGATGGGAGCAGGATGATTCTGTGCATACAAGAGTCAGACATTGAGGGAGACTTGGGAGAGAGTCACTGGTGACTGAGAGCTTGGAGCCCCTTGGAGCTCGGGGCATGCTTTTGGTATGTTTGGACCCTTGACTTCATCATTGAGGGAGGAAGAGGAGGGGAGGGACCCTTAGTGCTCATCTGGAATGGGGCAAGTCCCAGTCAGGGCATGTCCGGCCCAAGGCCTCTCCTTTAGGTCATGGTTTTCTCTCTGAGACCCCGCTCAGGTACCACCTTGGGCCTAAGATCTCTATTTGATGCCTTCCTGCCCAATGACATAAGCACACAGTAGACTAGGGCTGACTTTGGTCCCACCCTGTCAAAGCCAGGCCTGCCACGTTACCTGTCATTAAGGGCCCAGTAACTAGTGCCCCAGTTCCAGTTACTTACCTACCATTGGATTAGCTTCTACAATGGGATCTTTTCTTCAAAGGTACCTACGGCAAAAACTAACAAGGCAACATTTCTCCTGCACCGCAGGGGCACAATCTCTACCTTCCTCACCTACTGCTTCACCTCTGGGGAGGGGAAAGGGGCGAAACTCCCAGCTTAGCTCAGGACCCACATAGCATCAGGGCCACCAAGTTCAAGTCCAGAGCCTGCCGAGCAGGCATCTTCCTGACCTTTGTTCCAGGCCTTTGAGCCTGTCACGCCTGTAGTGCCCAGATTGGATCCTGGATCCTGAAGTCTTCAGAACAGAAAAGAATAAACAGAAAGAGGAAAAGACTCGGGTCTGTTTTAGGGTCATGTTGGGGAGCCTTAGGGACAGCCTAGTCTCCTCCCCTCTTCCCACAGGCTCTCAGTCACTTTATTCTCAGACAAGGAATCAGGGTGCATTATGGATGCAGGTCATTCCCAGTATGTGGCTGAGGGGGGAAATGCTGCTCCCCACTCACCAACAAAGGGTGTTTGCTCCCGCGCTAGAGTCTCCCCAAAGCCATCCCCTAACGTCTTCCACTTGGCCGGCGCCAGCTTAGGTGGTCCAAAATGTACCCATCGCCTGTTATTGTAGGATTATAGAGTTATAGTTCAGAGGGACCTCTGAGGTAACTTCCTAATTTTACAGATAGGGAAACTGAGGCCACCAGAAGTTGAGTGATCTGCCTATCATCATAAAGGGAGTGAGCATCAGGTGCACACGTTGTACCCCAATGGCTTGGAGGGCTGAGACTGTTTCACTTTTGTTTCTGTGCCCAGATAATAAAGGCGTTTATACAGTGTTGCAAGGTTTGTAAAGCACTTTGCAAATTTGGTCTCATTTGTTCCTCCTGACAACCCCTGGGACAAAGGAGCTCATGGGAAGACATTATTACCTCTGGTGTCTGTGTTTGAGCCCAGATGGCACAAAGTGGGGCTTTTAAAAATGCTTGTTGATTGGTTGATAATTATGCCTGATCTATGTAAGTACATATTTGTTTTGCCTAAACTGGTGAATGCTTAAGTCCAAAGAGGGAGCAGAAAAAGCTGTTTTTGAGGTTTTGCCGAGGGCAGCTAGATGGCACCATAGTGGATAGAGCGCCGGCCTCGCTGGGTCTCTCTGGGCAAGTCACTTCACTCTCTTTGCCTCAGTTTCCCCATCTGTCGAATGGGCTGCTGAAGGAAGGGCTAGCCACTCCAGGATCTTTGCAGAGTCAGCACGACTGAAATAACTGGATGGCAACAACAGAAAGAGCAGCCGACCGGACAAATTGGAGATCATTAACAGAGAGAATGCACTAGCATTATAGAGGGTGCAAAGGCTTCTGGTAGGAGGTGGGATTTTAGCCGGACTTGAAGGAAACCAGGCAGCAAGGATGCCCCAGAAACCCTGGGCTGTAATCCTGGTCCTGCCACTTCCTACTTGTGAGACTATGATAAATCCTCCTGGGCTCAGTTTCCTCATCTGTCAAATGGGGGTGGGTGGTGCTTGACTTGCTATTTAAAGTTTTCTTTAGCCAAGAATCTGGGGATAAAGTCCTAATTCTGACAGCTTGTTACCTTGGACAAGTAACTGAAAGTTAGTTTCTTCAACTGTAAAAAAAACCAAAACCAAAAACAAAAAAACAGGAGACCAGACTAGGTGGTCTCAGAGGCTCCTTAATTCAATTCAATCCAATCAACATTTATTAAGCACCTATTGTATTCTAGGCACTGTAATAAATGCTAGGAGTATAAAATGAAGCAAAAGTCAGTCCCTGCTCTCAAGCAGATTGTGAGTATGTCCGAACCAAGCCACATGCAGGATAAATGAAAAAAATAACTGAGAGGGAAGGGCTCTCTAGAGCCAGGGTCCTACGGTCTTCCAAGCACTGATGCTTTTATCCTTTCCCAACTATTCAAGTTCTTAATGTCCTGTGTTTCTAAGATCCTCCTGTTTTTATGGAAGTTCTAACTCCTGTGTTTCCAAGTCCCTTTAACTCTTACCATAGAATGTCTATCCAGAAAATGTTCTATTTATGTTGATTTGTTGTCCAATCGTGGCTTATACTCTATGACTCTATTTGGAGTTTTCTTGGCAGAAAATACTCAGTGTTTTCCCATTTCCTTCTCTACTTCATTTCCCAGATGAGGAAACTGAGGCAAATTGGATTAAGTGACTTGCCCAGGAGTCCCACAGCTGGGAAGTCATGACTCCAAACCCCTTCCACTTGGATAGTCTATTTTCCCTTGCACCCTGACATTCTAAGCTCCTTCCCAGCTCAGGCATTGTCTGTTCTGACACTGTTTAAGAATTTTTTCTTCTTTGACAATTCACCTTATATTTTATGTCCTACTGCTCTGGATTGTGAGGTCCCTTCCCTTTTGACAGTCTGTGTTCTACTTGTGCTACTTTTCCCCTCCATCCCAGGCACAATCCAAGTCCTAAAGCTACCAATATTGTCCATTGTTTTTATTTTTTTTAATAGTATCCCCCCCCCCAGTTTCACATCTAGACAATTTTTAACATTCATTTTTTTTTTTTAACAAGACTTTGGGTTCAATTTTTTTTCTCTCTGCATCCTCCTCGCCTTTCCTTTTCTGAAAATGATCCGCATTTTCATGTAGAGGGCAGAACTTTGGAGAAGTAGACTTGAAACAAGGGGTTGACTCAGTGGAACTGATGAGATTTAGTACTTAGCATGGTGATGTCATGGTTCTCTAGTTCCCATATGCATAGTTTGCTGTAATGATGTAATTACAATAGGGTATATAGGGGCTGAGAAGGACTGGAAGATGGACATTCTCTCTTTGATCATCCTCATGGTGGCCCTCTTGCTTCCTGCACTAAGATCAGACCCACAGAATGCTGGTAGGGGAGACTGAGTCAGACGATGACAGACAGACTGTGAAGGGGATTTTGTACTTTATTCCTGACTATTCTCGTGGGGATGATTCCGCTGAGATCAAGGCTGGTCCCAAGGCCCCCAGAAAACTAGGCCCAACGGTACATTTTCATCTAGCTTATACACGAGCCATCATGTAAACAATATAAGCCTTAATCACTGAATGGTGTCCCCTCAGTCAAACTGAGACCCGGGAAGGACCTGAAAGGCCAACGTCGCTGGTGGCATCTGGGGCCACCTCCGGTTGTCCTGGAGCCACATGGCTCCAGAGGAGAAAGTGAAGCCGGGGACTTTTCATTCCCTCTCTCACTTACATGCGATTTACTTGCAAGTCACGGTTGATTTCTGGATGTTATGGAACTCTGAAAGAACAGAGGAAAAACAACATGACTTCTGTGTTAGTCATCCTTGTGAAAGAAGAAACAAGAGGAAAAAAAAAACCCATAAAAAAGAAAAAATGAAAAACAAGCCTCACTTGGCCTTCAGGGCCCCTGGTTCCTTGTCCGGCTGCGGATAGCCTTTTCCTTCCGGGTCCTTGGCAGCTGTCTGGGACTGGCTTGGCGAGGAGCGCTTCCCTGGTGCTGCCCGGAGTCCTGGTGCTGGCGTCTGGGCGCCCTGAGGCCGGTGGGATGTCTCTGCGGGTCCCTGGAAATTCTCCGAAGCAGGGGGAGGTGGGCGAGCGGCCGCCGTTGGCTTGGACACTAATGGGCTCGGCTTCTACTCGCGTGGCACCAGTGGTGTTGGCTGGCCCACCCTGGAGCACTAGGAGGTGGCCCGGAGCCCGGGGCCGTCCTGAAGCCGGTGGCGGTTCTGGGAGTTTGCCGGGCTGAGGCCCGTGGGCTTCGCTGCACTGGGCTCAGTCTGCGGCTGCTGGGCTAAGGGGGCCTTGCCGCTGGTTCGCCGGCCTCACCCCGAACATCCCTTTTCTCTGAGAGAATCCCATCTTTTCTGTAGGTTCCCGCGGATGCTCAAAGATGATTCCGCTTCCTCTTTCTGCTTGTTCTCCTCCTCCAGGATTTGGTTGAGGGGGGTCTCTTGTGCTTGGCTGGAGGTGAATCCGGAAGGTTCTGGAGCTTTCCTGCTTCCTCCGCCAGCTTCTGTCCGCAGGGGGGAAGTCCCTCCGGCTCAGGCCCGCTCCGCATCTAAAGCCCCTGGTGAGGTTCTGGGAGCCCTCCCACCGAGCAGGCCCGGCCTCTCAGTCTTACAGTCTTGTGCGCTAAGAGAGGCTTAAGCCTCGGAGGGGAAGTAGCCATCGCCAGGGGAAAGGCAGGGGCCCTTCTGGGACAGGAGCTAAAAGAACCTTAATATCAGCGCTAGTCAGTCAGCCGGCGGTCCCAGTGGTCCTCTGAGCGCCAGGGGCCGTCCTGTTCACGCAGCGAGCCTTGGGGCCCGTGTC